>OU612043.1:125767487-126023141 GCA_914767935.1 Coremacera marginata
TTATTATTATTATTATTATTATTATTATTATTATTATTATTATTATTATTATTATTATTATTATTATTATTATTATTATTATTATTATTATTATTATTATTATTATTATTATTATTATTATTATTATTATTATTATTATTATTATTATTATTATTGTTATTATTATTTTTATTATTATTATTATTATTATTATTATTATTATTATTATTATTATTATTATTATTATTATTATTATTATTATTATTATTATTATTATTATTATTATTATTATTATTATTATTATTATTATTATTATTATTATTATTATTATTATTATTATTATTATTATTATTATTATTATTATTATTATTATTATTATTATTATTATTATTATTATTATTATTATTATTATTATTATTATTATTATTATTATTATTATTATTATTATTATTATTATTATTATTATTATTATTATTATTATTATTATTATTATTATTATTATTATTATTATTATTATTAGTATTATTATTTAAAATACAAAAAAGGAAAAGAACTTATGAGAAAATTAAAAGACTTTAAATTGCAAGAAGAGAAAGATATAGATATGAAATAGAGAGTGATATTAAGAATAAGAAAAAAAGAGATAAGATAGAGTGCTTAAAAGAACCTCTCCAATTGATTTCCCTTATTCTACGAGGCAGGGCATTCCAAAGCTTAATGGCGTTAATGAAAAATAGACGCAAAGAATTTAACGAATTATGTCTAGGAACTATAAGAACATGACTCCTTCTATATACAGAAAATTTAAGTTTCTTAAAGAAGTAGGAAGGTGTTTTCTCATGTATAAGCTTATGCAGTAACATGCAGTTACGTGCGTTGAGATAAACAGCTAATTCACAACCTAGTATTGCATTTCTGAAGGCAGACAGGTGGTCAAATTTTCGAAGGCTATATACATAGAGTGGAACATAATTGAAGGCAATTTGCAGTTTTAAAAGGGAGGATGAGTCAAGTTTATACACTATTTCTGCATATGATATTATAGGTAAGATCAGTTGCAGTTGCGTTGCAGTTTTATATCAACAGGAGTAACACAAGCAGATAATCTTAAATTACGGAAAACATAATAAACTTTTTAGTCTTAAGCTATTTTCTGCAAGAAATTAAAAAAACTGAAATTCGGGAAAAAGTTATACCTGTTGAAACTTGACTTTTTTTTTTAAATACTTTGCCCTTTTCTAGCATTTCGATAACAAAAAAAATTATATAAAATTGGAAGACATATATTTCTCAGACAGAGAAACCTTAATAATTCTAGAAAAATATTTCGAATTTTCATTCCAAAAAATTTTAAATTCCAGGGTTGCCAACATACCGTTTATTCCATTACGTTTTTTATTTTGTTGAATTTAGGTATTTTATCGAAAAAGCCGCCAAAAGTCGAAAAATTATCTAATTTTTTAACACATATGCCCTAATTTAATTCATTTATCCCTAAAATATACGAAAATGAAGTTTCTGCCCATTTTGGAACGTGGCTTTTACGTAACTTGTATGAACATGTTTCGATGAATGTCGGCACGGGTTGTCGGGATAAATTAATGAAATAAGAGCATAGGTTTCATTCCAATTTCAATAACCTATCGCGACTTTAAGTCAATTGACAGCGAAGCCCTATTTTCTGACTTAATATCAATTCCTTAGAATGATTGTTGGTATCTTAATACAGTTGATGATAAACTCACGTTTTTTGTAAGTACAATTAATGCCTTATTTGATCAAAATGTTCCCCTTCGTGCTGATTGTAGTGTTAACAATTTATGTCCGTGGTTCACTCAACATGTTAAGTTGGCCATAAAAAAACGAAACCAGGCCTACACTAAATGGAAAAGATTGCCGACTGTACTGGAATGCATATAAGACGGTTGTAAAGGCTGCCAAGAAAAAATTTGTACAAGTCAAAACTTGACTTAACACTTTCCTCTAAGCAACTTTGGAAAAATTTAAAACAAATTGAAGTTTGCAACAAGCAGTTGTCTAAGTGTCAGATTGATCCAGATGCTCTTAATAACTTTTTTGTCTCTGACTCACTTCCCATTGTAAACTGTAATCAAAACAGAACGAATTCTGTCAGTAGTATAAGCAATTTTGAGTTTTCCAGCGTATCGAAAAACGAAGTAGCCAGTTCTATAATAAGAATTAAGTCCAGTGCTCTTGGAGAAGATGGTATAAATATTAGGTTTGTTAAAATAATTTTGCCTTTCATTTCAAGTCTGTTAACGCACATCATTAACCACTGCTTTGCTAGCTTATGCTATCCTAAAATGTGGAAAGTAGCAACAATTATTCCCATTGCAAAAAAATAAGCTTGTTATCATCTCTTTCTAAAGTCTGTAAGTCACTAATGGCAGACCATATCTCGCATTACCTTTGCGTTATTAAGCTTCTGTCTCAATTTCAGTCCGGTTTCCGTTCTGGGCATAGTTGCTCAACTACAGTTGCTAAAATTTTAGACGACATTCGGATTCTTTTGATAAAGAACATCTTACCTTACTCTGCCTTTTGGATGTTACTAAAGCATTTGAGACTGTAAATCATTATTTTTTTAATGTTAAAAGCTTGAATCATTCTTTTGGTTTTCTTCAACTGCAGTCAAACTTATTAAAAGTTATCTAAATGGTAGAACCCAAAGAGTAAAAATTTACAGTAGTTACTCGAATTATAAATACCGTAATAGCGGAGTGACACAAGGCTCAGTTCTTGGGCCACTTCTCTTTGCAATTTTTATTAATGATATCTTTACCATTCCGAAAAATGTAATAATGCATGCATATGCGGATGATCTCCAGCTTTATATGTCTCGTCCTATTGGCCTCAGCGAAGATCTTTGCTTCAGAATTAATGAAGACCTAGATTCAGCTATTGAGTGGGCGATAAGTAACAAGCTTAAACTTAATCCGCTAAAATCTTTTGTGTTGCCAATTTCAAAAAGTCGTTACTCAGTTGAAGATATTCCTGCAGTACGTATATATATAAGTACTACACCACTGAAGTCTGTTGAAAAAATAACCAACCTTGGGTATCGGATTAACAATCACTTTCATGTGTAGACCATATTAACAATTTTGTAAGCAAAATCTACTTTGTCTTTAGAAATCTGCGAATGACTGCTCAGATCACACCAACAGAAACTCATCGTAAACTAGTAATGCAGTTGATTATGCCTTTTATAAATAATTTTTAAGTGGTGTTTAGTAATCTAGATTCACATTCGTTACATAAACTGCAAGTAGCGTTACACTATGCGGCCTGTTATGTGTATGGACTCGTAAGCAATCGTATTCTAGAGTGCAATATAGACCATTATTTAATAGTAAGAAATTGTATATTCCTGCATAAACTGGTACACTTAAAAACTTCAAACTATCTATATTCTAAACTTCAGTTTTGTTTATCATCTAGAATCTTAAATCCTGTAATTCTTAGCTTTAAATATTCAAACTCCTCAAGACTTTTTTTCGTAAGCACCATTAGACTGTGGAACTCCTTGCCAAGGTATCTTTAATCTATTTCAAATTACTAAAACTGCAAACAATTAATATCTGTACATTTTTCTTAAATTCTTGTTTCTCTTTTACTTTCTCTCCTTTTTGCATTTAACCTTTTTTCTTTATTACTTCACTTCATTAGATATAAGTTTGTGTTCATTTTATTAGTTTAATTAAATTAATTTTAGAATTTAACTTAAGTAATTTTTAAATATTAATTTAATAACTGCTTGTTTCTTTATAATGATGTTATGCTTGCTCGAGATGTATAATATACTTTTTTATTGTACGCAAAAGAATAACTATTTCTTATGTACTAAAATATGAATAAATAAATAAATAATTTAGTTTAATTTAATTAAAGATAAATGAGTGAAATCTATATATATAAAAATGGATCTATGTATGTGGGTATGTGGATATATCACGTATAGACTCCAAAACCGCCGAACCAATCTTTATGAAATTTTTAGGGATACTGAAGCAACCTTCTAAGTGTTCCTGTGAAGTTTGGTGTTGATTGGACAAGGGGACGTGGTACCTCCCATAAAACCCAAATTGGCTCTATCTCGGCAGTCACTATGTAAATATAAATTTTGACACTCCCACTTTTACCGCCCAAAAATCAGTAAAAATGCTTTATATCAGACGGCTTTTGCCGTAGAAGACTAAGATTTAGTAATTTAGCTTATATGATTACTGTCGGCCAATGTACAAAAAATGGGCATGGCCGCACTATATCTACGACCACTTTATCGAAATCATGCTTATTCCTGAGTTGTACACGTTTTGATAGTGAATCTTGGTATGCAGGTTCTATAGGTCTAAGTGGCAGTCACTATGTATATATAAATGCTGTCACGCCCACTTTTACCGCCCACAAATCAGTAGAACTGCTTTACATCTGACGGCTTTTGCCGTAGAAGACTAAGATTTGGTTATTTAGTTCGTATAACCTTACTGTCGGCCAATGTACAAAAAAAAAAATAGACATGGCCGCACTATATCTACGCCCACTTTATCGAAATCATGCTTATTCCTGAGTTGTACATGTTTTGAAAGTAACACTTAATATGCAGGTGCTCTAAGTGGCAGTCTCTAATATCTCTGTCATTACGCTCACAGCTTCAGGAAATGGAACAGCGCTTGAGCAACAACTTAAAAAGAGAGATCAAGAAACTAGAAGACCGCCTCTTTGCTAGTCTTGAAGAGAAGGTCACTGCCAAAATTGAGACAGAAGTAAATGCACTCAAAGCTGACATCAGTGAGTGCGATAAAAAAATTGCTTTGCTTGATAGTCAACTGCTTGCATTAACCTTGCGGTGCGACGAATTGGAGAAACTTAAGACCAAATACAAAAACAACAACGCAAGCAACGCTGATATTGTATCCGACGCTGTAGTGTTTGGTGTGCCGTACTCAAGAGATGAGAATCTGAAGAGTATCTTCAATCGTGTCTGCCATTTCATCGAGTTCCAGCCACCGCAGTTAAAAGACATTTTCGTATCAAGCCGAATGAGAGCAATCCTAATTCATTCATTGTAGTCAAATTTCTCTCTCCGTACTACCGCAACCGCGTCTTAAAAGCTTTTGGTGACTACAGGAGACGTACAAAGTCAGCAGCCGCGAGCCGGATTCGAATCGGACAACAACTTTTATATTCACGAAAGTCTGAATGCTGACAATCGGAAAATACTGCAAGCAGCGATCGTTTACAAACGCCAGAAAAGCATCTTTAATGCATTTACCTTTCGAGGTGCTATCCATATCAGGTTGGCTAGAAATGGGGATGGCATTCGAATTTGCAGTATGGATGAACTACGCAATGCTGTACACAACGCCTCCGAGGATGCATAGATACTTATTTCCTAGTTCATGTCACATTTTTATATTCATTTTTATTTTTATTTTATATTTCAATATTTTTATTGTATCACATTACTTTCTTTGTCTTTATTTCAAAATTTCTATCCTTCTTACTTTCTGGCCTTGCTACATATTTATTTTTCATAACAGCTATCTTACTTTCTTCCTTACTTTGTTCAGCTTATTGTTTTGTTGCTTTCCTCGTAAGAAATTGTGTCCCTGAATAATTCTATTCTAGACGCTAATGGAAATCAGAAGATTATGATTAATATCCTCTGTAAGCAACAATCTGGTTTGAAAATTGCACATTTTAATGCCAGAAGTCTTAATGACTTTAAATTAGACTGTACGCGTTACATTTTCGCAGATTCCTCTGTTGACATACTCTGTGTCACAGAAACCTGGTTTGATAATAATTTAAAAGACTCACTATTAAATATAAACAACTACAGGCTTTACCGACACAACAGACTGAATAGGAGGGGAGGAGGTATTGCAATATATTGCAAATTAAACATAAATGTCAAATTTTTGAGTGAATCCTATGATTCTGGGGTTGAGTTTCTTAAAATCGAAGTTTATGATTGCAGAGTAAAAGTCCTTCTCTCTTGTGTGTATAATCATAACCGCAGCTGTAGCCTTGATCCATTTTTTCTTCCATATCCAACTGTTTAATTGACTATGACCATTTGATAACATGTGGTGACTTCAATATTGATCTGCTCTGCACAGATAGCTTATCCAATAAACTTCTTGACGATTTGTCTGAAGTCGGTCTATCTATTGTCAACTGTGAGGAGCCAACTCGCTTCGGAAATAATGTATCGCCTAGTCTGCTCGACTTCTTTGCAGTGTCTGATATCTCAACGGTTTTGCTATTTGATCAGATCTCATTTCTATCTCACCATGACCTATTTTTTGTACGCTCAATATTCATCTCACGCCTGTTGATGTGAGCAGATCATTAACATATCGGGACTATAAATAAATTAATCTCAATGCTCTCTTTGCTGATGTGTCTAGTATTAACTGGATGGAATGCTAGTTCTTTAATACAGTTGATGATAAATTGAACTTCTTTTTGAACAAATTAAATGTCATTTATACGACACTCATGTGCCTCTTCGTTCATCCTGAATTACTAACAATTCTTGTCCATGGTTCACGAATTCCATCAAGCAAGCACTGAAAAAACGGTATAAGGCTTATACTAAATGGAAACGAAATCCAACCGCCCCTAATTGGGAGCTATATAGAAGGGCTAGAAACGATGCTTCATCTGTAGTCAAACGGTCGAAAAAAAATTTATTTTTCTCGAAGCTAAGTCAAAGAAGCTGTGGAATAACTTAAAGCAAATTGGAATAGGTAACACTCAAGATGGAGGTTGTTACTTAGATCCTGATATTCTAAATGCATTTTTTGTATCTAGTCCCCTGAACGGAGCACCTAACTCTAACTCGTTCATTAATATTTCCACTTTGCCTCAGAAATTTCAGTTTTCCGCGGTTAATCCGCGGAGTCTGATATTGTGAGATGCATCTTAAAGATAAAATCTAATGCTATCGGCGAAGATGTGATTGATATCAAGTTCGTCAAGCTAATTTTGCCTTATATCATTAGCCCCCTCGTCCACATATATAATCACTGTCTCACTAGTTCTAAATTTCCTTCAATCTGGAAAATAGCAACGATAATACCTATCGGCAAAAAGCCAGCGGCATCTGCACCTTGCGATTTCCGCCCAATCAGTCTTCTGTCGTCACTCTCAAAAGTGCTTGAATCTCTCATGGCTGAACAGATCTCTAACCATCTTAATGCAAACAACCTTTTGTCTCCCCTCCAGTCGGGCTTTCGCCCAGGGCATAGCTGCTCCACTGCTGTTGTTAAAATATTAGATGATATCAGAACTTTTTTTGATAAGGGTCATATCACCTTAGTTTGTCTCTTAGATTTCTCGAAAGCCTTTGACAGTGTAAGCCACCCTATGCTATGTAAAAAGTTAGAAACCTACTTCAGCTTCTCAGATACTGCTGTTAAACTCCTAAAAAGCTACTGAGAGGGAAGGACGCAAAGGGTTAAGGTGGAAAATAGATACTCGGGTTTTCGATCTATTGTTAGTGGGGTACCCCAAGGATCAGTACTTGGTCCACTCTTGTTTACTATGTTCCTGAACGATATTTTTTCTTTATGTCATAATGTCAGGTTAGGTTAGGTAGAGGCAACAGCCGGTGTAAATGAAATACACCAGCTCACTTAGACCAGATAGGTCCATTGTGATACCGCTGCACCAGATGCTTCTGATGAACCCTTTTCGATGCCTGACATCAGTCGTTGGCAGGTCGTCAAGCTCATGAAAGAGAAAGAGCCTAAATATTTGTGCCTTCTTCTGGCTAGCGCAGGACAGGAGCACAGAAGATGAGAGATGGTTTCTTCCTCTTCCTCGTCCCTGCAGCTTCTACAGAAGTCATTTAAAATAACTCCTAACCTGTAGGCATGTCTGCCTATCAAGCAGTGCCCTGTGATGACAGCCACTATTGTGGCTAGTTCTGGTCTTGCCAGCGAGAGGAGGGCTCTCGATCGCCCGAGATCCAGTGTCGGCCAGATAAGCCTTGATGCTCTGCATGTCGAGAGCTCAGCCCACCTAGTGTTGGCTTTCGATATGATATTGTTACTGATTAGCAGCTTGAGAGTCGCTAACGGGATACCCGGTGGGTTCACCATGAATAGTGGCGCTAGTGTTCCATTTCTAGCGAGCTCATCTGCCTTTTCATTACCTTTTATGCCGTTATGCCCAGGTACCCGTATTAGGTTGATGCTGAAATAGTTCGACATTTCCCCTAATAAAGCACAGCATTCTTTGGCTACTTTAGAGTTTGTGGCTACTTGTTCCAACGATTTTATCGCAGCCTGACTATCAGAGAAGATATGAATTTCAAATTTAGAGACAACGTTTTTTGAAACCCATGATGCAACCTCCCCTATTGCCATCAATTCGGCTTGAAACACACTACAGTGGTCAGGAAGCCTACGAGCCAGAGATATTCCAAGCTCTTTTGTGTAGACCCCATACCCGACCTTGTCGTTAAATTTTGATCCACCTGTATAGAAATATAGACACCCTCGTTTCCATGGTGCACCATTGACCCAGTATGTTCTAGGCGGAATAAGCGTACCATACCTTCCTTCGAAGGAAAGCGAGGGCTTGGAGTAATCAGTTCTTGATGGAATGAAGCTGAAGTTGTTAAGTATGGATGAGTGACCCGTTGTCATACTTTTCCATACTCCCAGTTCTCTAAGTCTAATCGCCGAACAGGCTGCTGTCTGTTTGGCAACCAAGTCCAGTGGTAAAAGATGAAGTATGGTCTCTAGGGCTGCAGTCGGTGTTGTTCTGAGAGCACCGCTGATGCATATAGATGCCATTCTCTGCACTTTTTGGAGTTGTTTCATATATGTGACCTTGTCTATGGACGGCCACCATATTACTAATAAATATACAAGAATAGGTCTTATGACCCCAGTGAACGATAAGAGGCGAAAACCCCCATCTTGTTCCTATGGCTTTTTTACAAGTATAAAGTGCCACTGTGGCTTTTTTGGTGCGCTCTGCTATGTTTAACTTCCAGCTGAGTTTTCTATCTAGTATGAGTCCCAGGTACTTTGCGTTATTCGCAAGGGACAGAACAGACCCATTTAGTATGATTAAGGACGGAATTTTATATTTCCTGGTAAATAGGACTAGCTCTGTTTTAGCCGGATTAACTCCAAGACCGCAGGGCTTGGCCCATTGTCAAGTCAAGGAATTTTATATGTCCTGGTGAATAGGACTAGCTCTGTTTTAGCCGGATTAACTCCAAGACCACAGGGCTTGGCCCATTGTTCAAGTCTTCAAAGGGCATGCATAATGTCGCATAGAGTAGTAAGAAACTTGCCTCTGACTGCGATTGCTAGGTCATGGGCGTAGGCTGCCACTACAAGTCCATCTCTCTCCAGAGATAGCAGTACGTCATTTACTACCAAATTCCAGAGGAGTGGAGAGAGAACACCTCCTTGAGGCGTACCTCTTGAGACAGATCTAATGACGCTGTATGCGCCCAGGTCCGATAGAACTATTCTACTATTAAGTAGCTTGTCTATAAGCTCTGTAATGATCTTATTCACGCCCAGTCCGACTCGTGCTCGTCGTATTGCTTGTGGTGTTACGTTATTAAAAGCTCCTTCTATATCTAAGAAGGAAACCAAAGTAAACTCATTGTTTAAGAAGAATTTTTCTATGGTCCCGACCAGCGTATGTAGGGCCGTTTCCATGGATCTTCCTTTGTTGTAGGCATGCTGTGAAGCCCATAGTAGTGCAGAATCAATGTTTCTGCGGAGATACAGATCTAAGAGGCGTTTTAACGTCTTTAATAGAAAAGATGTTAGATGGGCCTAAAGTCCTTAGGGGTGGTATGTGATGTCTTCCCTGCCTTGGGTATAAAGACCACCCTTGCCTTTTTCCAAGCTGTGGGAATATATAATAGACTTATGCAGCCATTAAAAATTATACGAAGCCAAGGTATTATTGTATGCATAGCCTCTTGTAATTCAATAGGGTAAATGCCGTCAGGTCCCGGTGATTTATAGGGTTTGAAGCTGTTTACCGCAAATTTTAACTTCCTATCAGAGACGATGTCTTCGACCTCATGCTAGGAACAGCTAAGGTGAGGCAGGGGCGCACACAAGGGCTCGCCGCTACCAGGGAAGTGCATGTCTAAAAGAAGGTTAAGAGATTCCTCGCTAGACATTGTCCATGAGCCGTCCGACCTTTTGAGGTAGCCGGGTGTGCATGGTGTGGTAACAAGAATTTTCCGCAGCCTGGATGCCTCTGGAAAATCTTCAATTCCTTCACAGAATTGTTTCCAAGAGGATCTTTTAGCTTTCCTTTTTTCAGTTTTGAATATATTAAGGGCTACCTTGTAGGCAGCCCAATCATGTTCCGCTCTCGAGCATTTTGCTGCGTTGAAGAGCTTCCTGCAATTAGTTCTTAGGCCATTCAGTTTAGAAGACCACCATTTTGGTTTAAGCTTCCCCTTGAATGCCTTTTTCGGGCAGGAGGATGCCAGTGAGCGATTCATTGCTATGTTTAAAACATCAACTAGAATTTCTAAGTCCATTGCCGATTTTGGTTTTTCAATCGGACCTGATGGCAAAGATTTTGCCAAGGCCCTCCTGTAGAGTCCCCAGTCCGATCTCCTAATGTTGATTGAGGAGATTGGTTTAGGAGACGTGTTAAGAAAGGTATACTCAATATAGCGGTGGTCGGAATAAGAGTGTTCTTCGGACACCTTCCACTCACCAATTTTGTCGAAAATGAAGTCTGAGGCTAAAGTAATATATAGGACTTCACTTCTATTTCTAATAACAAAGGTTGGGTCTTCACCCCTATTACATATATAAAGGTTTGTACTAATTAAATACTCAAAAAGTAACTCACCCCTTTCGTTCGTGTTTGTGCTTCCCCACACGGAGTTGTGCGCATTGGCGTCAGCCGAGACAATGACCCCTCGACATATTCCGCCAGCGTCGTCCACCATCTTCCTGAAGTTCTCTGGAGGCAGGCTTTCATCATGTGAGAAGTAGGCTGCAGCCAGCCAAGAGGTGTTACTATCAAGCTCTAGACTGGCTGCAACCAGATCTCTGTCAGAGTATCTAGAAATTAGAAATAAAGTAATATTGTTTTTGGCTAAGATACATGTTCTAGGCATACATATGTTGTTAGCTACCAACATTTCATACCCCTTCGTCCTCAAGTCGCAGATCCTGCCACCACATACCCAGGATTCCTGGATGAGTTTTGAGTGGTGAAGGTTAATCTGGAGCACCTTTATCCACTCCAGATTTGTGGCTTTCCACGACCGTTGTGTTGGCCTCTTTCTCCTCGGATAGCTCCTCCGAGAGAAGAGCATCCTCACAGTAGAGGCCAGACACCCCGATGACATCAACCGAGTCCACCGACATGGTCTCTTCCAGATCACCATCCAGTGTGCAACACGGGGGCTCAGCAACCTCTGCTTCCGCCTGACTTGGCGGAGCTTCGGTTGAAGAACCCAGTACGGACTTACTGTCCCTGTTGTACACTTTCAGGAGGAGCATGGAGAGAGCAAACCAGAGGACTCCCTTCTTCTCCTCCAACGGCTTCAGCGACTCGGCATTAAGCAGCAGAAGTACCTGCCTTGAGGGTCCCACAGGTTCCTCCAGCTTGCCGATAGCCCACCCTTCTCTGGGCATGTCCGGATTACATGTCCGGAACATGCGAAGAATCGCTTCCGCATCATTGGGCCTGCTGTGAGTCCAGACTCTAGCCCTGGGACGCTACGGTATTTCGCTTCTTTCTATTGCTTGCAGCTTAGCCCCAGGCCAAACCTCTCCGACTTTGCTGATGGCTGCTTTATAAAAATCAGCCGACCTGTCGTCATCGCAAGCTATAAGTTTAATGTGACCAAAATTGTACCAGCCGGCATCGTGACAGTGGGGGTTAGGACCAGGGTGCTCCTCCAGGACCTGGAAGAAGGCATGGGCTAGTGCGACTTCTACCCACCTCCATTTGTCCCGGGGGAGTGCCCCGTCTGCTCTCCCATTGTCAATGACGGCCAGCACCCTTCCTTTCCACTTGATCACTTCGCTAAACGTTCTAGCTTCAGTGAAACGACTGTGCGTTTTCGGCCTTTTTGCAGCAGGTGTCTCCTCCGAAGATCATTGGGGCGCTCTTCGGGGGGGTTCCCGCTTCCTTGTTCTGGCTCTTTTGCAGTTTTGCTTTGGCACACCTTTGGTACCAGGCCAGTTTCGACGGACGGTAGCGCTTGCTCTTGCCGAGTGCGCCTAAGGACCGATCAACAACCATACCAGTTCCAGGTTTGTTCCCGGCCTTTGCTCCCGACGTTCCACGGCCCGAATTTAATCAAGCCGAGCCAATGTCCTCCCCCAGTGCCATAGCGGCTGTTTTAATGACCGGCTTTGCAGTCCTTGGTTTTGGTGTGGCTTCAGGCGGGACTACCCCACCCACTGAGATAGCGCCGCAGCTTCCACCAATCGTGGAATAAGAGGTTGTTATCCCAATAATTATCCCAATAATTAAATTTTTGAATTTTTTCAATTTTTAGTTTTAAATTGTAAGTTTAAAAGTTTTTATATTTTAAGTTTGTATTCTTAATTTTTATTTTGTAATTTTTACTTAGAATATCCTAAATCGTTGCATTTAGAAGAGTCTAACTTGTATGCTAATATTATATCTGAAATGAATTGAAATTGGAATTGAAAAATATATAAACATAAATTTGCCACGCCCACTTGTACCACCGGCAAATAAAAAACAAAAAGAAACGAAATGGCCAATTTCAGCCCTTGAAAGGACTTTGACCGAACTTCTTATAATCAATTGTGTTGTCAAACTCAATTCTTTTTCAAAAAAACTTTCTGTGTATGGTGGGACTCGAACCAGGGTTCTCTCGCGTATGGGTAACACACTCTACGCACTACGCCACGGTCGTTTTTTTTACCGACAAGCCAATAGAACTTCTATAAATCAGACGATCTGCAAAAAATGTACATGGTAGCACTATATGTATCTGTCCCCACTCTTCAGTAATAATTTTATTTAATTTATTTATTTATTTATATATTCTAGTTAATTACAATTTGACAATTATAACTAAGTAAGCACTAGCTGCCAGGGCTATCGGTTAGAAATAATTTTAATTCCCGAGATGTTAACGTTTTGATAATCAAACTTTGTATGCATGTGCTATGGGTCCAAGTGGCAGTCACTTTATATATAAAAACCCCCACTTCTGACGCCCACAAATCCGTAAAAAGATATATATTAGACTTTTTTACAGTAAAAGACTAAAATTTGGTAGATTAGTTCATATGATTACTGCCAGAGTCCTTAAAAAATGGGCACGTCGCACTTTATCTACGCCGACTTTTCAGAAATCATTGTAATTTCTGAGCTGTACACGTTTTGATAGTGAGACTTGGTATGTAGGCCATGCCTACTTTTCTGCTCATCTATCTATCTGTAAAAAATATATGCATGTATACTAGGGTGGGGCGATTAGTATGGAAGGAAAAAAATCTTAATGGGCGCTTCGCGTTTCTGATTCTTGGGATTGTAATGAGCAAAAAAGTCCACTAGACCATACGTCTACATTTTTGCAGATCGTCGATTTACATGAGATGAAAATCGAGCTTCCAGATTTTGACTTGCAATTTTTTCTCAGACTTTCGTCACGTTTTTTTTTGATATTTTGGCCTATAACAGCCAAATCGATCCAATAGTAAGACAAAAATTGTAGCCAAGACAATAGTTAAGAACTCTCTAGTACAGTGGTTCCCAAAGTGAGTTCCGTGGAACCCTGGGTTCCTCGAAAAAATGTAGGGGTTCCGCATGACAAATTTATTTCATTAAAAAAAAAAAAAAGAAAAAAAAGAATGATGTTTAATATATTCACATTTTTCTCGGAAAGTTTCAAGGAAAATACAATATTGGATTTCAGCTGTGGCGCAAAATAACTTTTAGTGTTTCCAGGCGCTAAGTGATTTTCTCCAAGAATCTGAATTGAATTTAGATATGGAAATCCATGATGGTATAAAACACATCTGCCCAGTTTACAGCAATCACTGAGTGATTACCAGAGAGAATTAAAATGCATTTGCATATTGCATATACTTTTATATATTTTAGGTTTCATGGCATTTAAGGCTCTAATTGCATATAGTAGCATATTTTGGTCTGTTTTTTGCCAACATACACCACTGATTGCAGATCTATTACAGTAAATTTGCGTGTTGCTTTCTTTCGAGATACAAAGAGAAGGCAATAGGTGATATCTGCTGTCAAAAGAATTTCATGTCCGTTCTCACCTTGTGCAAGCATGTTATTGATGCTTTGGTGTCCAAAACAAATGAGAAATATATATGGGCGTCTTTTGATGAGACCACAAATGTAAAGCAGCTCCTAATAATAAATATTTGCTTTCAAGAATTTAAAGCATCAAACCAGAAATTGATGGATTAATAAAATGCATTTATATGAGAATTGTCTATGTTTTTTAATGCGAACATGAAGGTTAGCAAGGTTTAGTTTTTAGGCTAAGAAGGTTTAGTTTTTTTGTTCTTGCATATTTAAGAGCATATATTGTGTTTATTTTTGGCTTATTCTAAGCACTTAAATGAGTTTTATCGCGCATGTTTTAATCCTTCCTGGTGATTACTTTCCAAACCTATAGAATTAAGATAATTACTGGATACAAAATAATTCTTTCAAAATAAAAGAAAAACCAAAAGGATTTCATTCCATGGATTATGAAAATTTGATTGAATTGAGTTCGGATACGCAATTAGAAGCCAAATTAAGAACAGTTTCAATTACAATAGTCTGGTCAGATGTACTCGATGAATAGCGCAATTAATTAATTCGATTAAGTCGAATTCTATTGCCGTTTTCAATCATTTATTTGTGTTTGGGTTTTAAAAATATGTTGCAATGAAAACCAAATACCGTAACTAAACTGATGCTGCACAAGATATGCGAGATCAGTCATTAAACATAACGCCCAATTTTAAGAGATTAATGGCATTTTTGTTAAATTCAATAAAATCTGAAATACCAAAATAATAATTGTTTCATTTAATTTCATTTAATATCATTAAATTTTGAAAAGTCGTTGCTTAAAAAATATTCAGGGTTCCACGATCATTGGCAAAACATTTGGGGGTTCCACGACCAAAATAGTTTGGGAACCACTGCTCTAGTACATCGAAAAAGCATTGGAACGCTCCTTCGGGCAGTTTTGGCCTTGTGAAAGTGCAAATTTTTCGTGAAAATATTGGTAAATTACCATTTTCAGTTGTTCATAGAGCAAAATCATAAAAATGTTCTATTTCTTATTTTTATTAAATTTTTTATTTTATTCTATTTTATTCTATTTATTTTATTTCTTATTTTTTATTCTTCTATTGTTTTCAGTTCATTTGACGCATTTTTGTTAGTTTATTAAACGATCACAGCATCAAATACACATAAAATTAAATACGCATTTTAAAATATTTGCCGCTAATGTAAGTTTTAGAAATAATTGTTTCGTGTATAAACTGTGCAGTGCTAATAAAAAAACATTTTTTTAAATTAAGATAATTATTAAGATTTAATAATTTAAGGATAATCCAGTAGATTCTGATAATACAGAGAATGTGGAGATGGAGACGCAGCCAGAATCATCAGCGTCATCATCAAATCTAGAACATATGCCTTCGCAAAACGTATTGGCATTCGGTTTAGAGGCTGAATTAGACGATATTTCCCTTCCAACTACGAGCGACATTTTGAAACATTATTTTTTCTTGGCCGCTCGTTATAAAAACGCAAATAAAATGTTTTCATACGGCACATTCACCCCACACGTTTGCGACAAATTAATACAATTTTGGAACAAATTAAACATTGAGGTTATTGAAAAAAAAAATATTATTAAGAAATTGGGCAGATTATTGAAAAATTACCGTGAAGCTTGTAAGAGACAAACAAAAAATGATGCTAAATTCATAGAATTCTTTGACAGCACAACGAAAATATTTTGCATCGGAAAATGTAAATGCCAGCTCAAAACAGCTCGATGTAACTGTGGCAAAATTCCTGACCGACTCCATGAATTCACGTTGGATCAGCATAACGAACGCAGACTTACAATACCTGAATATTTGCCAGTCGAAACAGAAATATCGACTGTGTTATCATCTTTACATTCAGGTGCATCATCTGATCTAATAATTCAACCAACCGCATCAGATGTGCATGAATTGGAAAACTATGAACCTCCTGGTTCGGAAATCCATACACCAACCGTGCAAAGAATGTATACTCCACGATATAGTACACCACGGTTTGCAATGATGTGCGATCGCTTTATGGTATTCGATCGATTAGCATCTGTTTAGGCTTCAGCTTTATTCGCTGACATACAGTTTAAGGATGAGCGAGGTGAAACCATTATTATGGATAAAAGAAAAGTGAGCCGAGAGCGTGAAAGATCGAGGCACGATATTTTACGAGCAAATCACTATGGTGAATCGTTGATCGTTTTTTCGTTTGATGGTCGCAAAAATGATTCATTAACTCGGGAGAAAATTAATGAAGTACTAATGCGAAAAGAACCACACCTAGTAGTAATACGTGAACCACATTCGTTACTAATTGGCTATGTGAATTTAGAAGGCAAAACCTCCAAAGCGAAACAAGCCGAATTGATTGCATTTTTCAAATCTAAAAATCTTTCACTTGAAAATTTAATTGCCGTCAGTAGTGACGGTGAGGTGGCAAACACTGGCACATCTGGAGGTGTATTGCGTCTCATCGAACGCTATCTAGATAGACCAATACATTGGTTTATCTGTTTACTTCATTACAACGAATTGCCGTTCCGACATCTGTACAACGCTGTCGAAAAATCGGCCACTACTGGACCGACAAAAAGCACTGTATCGTTAGCTCAAAGTATAGATATTTGCAATACATTACAAGTAAATATCATAACTTTATGTAATTCTTTCTCAATACGTATACGATATAGTTTTGTAATTTTTTATTGAAATAATCTAAACATTTTTCAGATTATCGAAAATTTTCAACTTATTCCACTTGAACACATTCCTCCAATGAGTACAGATGCTGAAAATCAACTTTCCACGGACGTTAAATATCTATACCAAATTGCCCAAGCCGTTTCAAATGGTAGTTGCTGAATTAGTCTTGCAAACATCAAACCTGGACCGGTAGGACATTCGAGATGGATAACAAAGGCTAGTAGATTGCTCCGTGTGTATATTGCGACAGAAAACCCATCACAAAATTTACAAATTTTGGCAAGGTACATCATGAAAGTGTATGTTCCCATGTATTTCAACGTCAAATACTACAATTCGGCTGTATACGGTAGTGCTCTGCTTGGAAAATTCATCCAGTGGACGCAATATTTACCAGACAACTTACGTTACATCGTAAATCCCATAATACAGAATAATTCCTATTTCGCACACAGTGAAAATGTTTTGTTGAGCATGTTATTCGATGATTGTAAAGAAATTCGTAAATTGGCACTCAAAAAAATATTGTATTTTCGCGACAACGTTTGCAATTTAACTGAGCTTCGCGAATAATATGTAAAACCAAACATCAATTTTGATTGTACGGATTACTACGGACTACCACTAATACCTTAAATATTCAAGGTACGGAGCGTCATGTCCAGCTACTAGCTAGTGTTGCTAAGCGCTCAATCGACAAAAACTGTGAAGGTATAATGGCATCTGTATCTGAAGGCCGAAAGAAAGCGCATCGTATGGCAATCTTTGAATGAAAAATACACTGAATTGGAATTTTTGATGTGAAATCGTTTAAAACAATAATTGCTTCTTTTTGATTCATACCTTGTCTCTACCAATACAATTACTTTGTACTTTAAATGAATTTCTCATAATTTTCAAAATAAAAATTGAACAAAAAAAAAAACATTTTATTTTTGGATAAAAAAAGTGGAAAAAATAAGAAATAGAACAATTTTATGATTTTGCGCTATGAACAACTGAAAATGGTAATTTATCAATATTTTCACGAAAAATTTGCACTTTCACAAGGCCAAAACTGCCTGAAGGAGCGTTCCAATGCTTCTGCGATGTTCTAGAGAGTCCTTAACTATTGTCTTGGCTACAATTTGTCCTAGTGTTGTCCTAGTATTGCATGGAAAATCTCAAGGGTTTGGCTGTTATAGGCCAAAATATCAGAAAAAAACGTGACAAAAAGTGATACATTTTCTACATTTTCGACTTTTTGACCATGAAAACGACGTTTTTTCTAAGTAATATGTTCAAAGAAATTGTAGCCCTAGACAATAGCTACAACTTTACTATTAGTCAGAAAATAAGTCAAAATTTCGAATAGTTTACGAAATATGAGCCCAAGAAAATTTGCAAATTTTCCAAAAAAGTAAAGTCTGAGAAAAAACTGCAAGTCAAAATCTGGAAGCTCGATTTTCACCGTAGACTTATGGTCTAGTGGACTTTTTTGCTCAGTACAATCCCAAGAATCAGAAACGCGAAGCGCCCATTAAGATGTTCAAATCGCCCCACCCTAATGTATACTAAGGCTCTTCTCAAAAAAATAGAGGTTCGGGTTGGTTCCTCAAAAGGATGCTTTCTGTTACGATGATTCCCCAAATATTTCGACTGTAGCGATAGCCATCCGTGAGCTGGAATATTTTGAAATAAAAAAAAAAAACAAAAACTAAATGGCCATTTCAGCCCTTGAAGAGACTTTGACCGAGCTTCTTATGATGAATTGTGTTGTGCGTGTTGTGAAATGTTTGAATACAAATGATCGAGAACTGAACCTACATGTCTTATGCCGACTCCGAACGGCTTATTTTCTCAAGAAGCTTTTCATGGCTTCAGTTTTTACTCTCTGAGGTTTGCCATTGTCTGCATAGAGATGACGGCCGAACAGAAAAATTAATTCAATTGAAAAAACTTTGTGTCAGATGGAATTCGAACCTGGGTTCTATTGTATACAAGCCACGCACCTCAACCAGTATGCCATGCAATGGTTTGAAATATGTTCTAAAAATCGAGTTTTTTGCAAAAATATTTACTGATGTGGTAGTTAAAAATAACAAACGGTCAGAAATAATAGTAATGAAAGAGTTCTTCCAATCTGCACCAATCAATTTTTTTTATATGTTTGCAGACGGACCAGAGGTAATGCGGATTTTCATTAATTTTTAATTTTTTTTAATAATATTATCACTAAAAGTCAAATTAAAATTTTTTTTTTGTCTTCCCATGTTACTTTTAGTCAAATAAATTATCTATTGATGATAAAATATTGTGTTAGTGAAGAATTGAATTGAATGAAATTAAAAAAAATGTACACATTTTTTATATATTACAATTTATTTGACAAAAAGTATTATGGGAAAAAAAAAAATTTGATTTTTAGTGAAAATAATATAAAAAAAGTTAAAAAAATCTATAAAAATCCGCATTATATTTGGTCCAACGGAAAAAATTTTAGATTTTTTGATGCCATAGAACTTTTTCATTACTCTTATTTCTGACCGTTTGTTTTTTTTTAACTACCATGCCAGCCAATACTTTTAGTCGAAATAATTTGGGATCATCATAACATAAGCCATGGATTATTTTGAAGAACCGGACTGAACAATCGTTTTTTTCTAAGGAGCGTAAGGCGGCATAATGTACATATATGTATGTGGGTAAATGTGTATATCACGTAAAGACACCGAAACCGCTAATCCAATTTTTATACCAAAGCCTTGGTAGGGTTCCAGTGAAGTCTGGTGCCGATTGTAAAAGACACCTTAAATACACCTAAAATTTTCGATATCGAACAGTTTTGAAATTATAGGTCGCACAGCCTCGGAATTCAGTATTCGACCTCAATTTATTACAATTTGGTTACATTTTATGGGCGTAAGACGAGTGGCGTGGTATTTTTTCAGCACCCAAAATTTTCGGTATAGCTTTAGAAATAAGTCACACATCAATGAAAGTCGGTACGAACTTAACTTAGGGGATAAGTGCTGAGCGCAGCGAAGCGCTCCGGGTATGAACTAGTATTCTTCTAAATAATGGTTTTTTTATGAAAAGTACAATATTTTTACATAAATGCCTATATATCTACCCAGGTAGATATTCATGAGCCTATGAATATAAATAGACATATTTATTAAAAAACTAGTAAGGATGGAGCTTCGGCAGAGTACCGAAGGGAAAATACCCCCTGCGGCCATATTGAAGTATATTCGAAGTCTTTAGCCACAACATGCACGATAACATTCAGTTTTATATATTAACGAAAGTTTTCCTATTTTGATGACGTCACTTTCCATGGGAGGTAGGCGTGGTTTTAATCCGATTTAGCCAAATATCATAAAAATGGTTCATATTATACATCAAAGCTAATGTGCAAAATTTCAAGACATTTCTTTCATTTTTGTGGATTTTTAAGAGATTTTACATTTAAAATAAAGCCGCTTTGTTTGGGAAGTGGACGCGGTTTTCATAAATAAAGTCAATTTGAATAGGAGGTGGGCGTGGTTTTCTTTCGATTTTGCAAATATCAGAGTGGTGGTGTATATTATATATCAAAGCCTATGTGCCAAATTTCAAGGCATTTCATTAATTTTTGTGGATTTTAAAGACCTTTTACGGTTAATATAAAGTCATTTTGTATGGGAGGTAGGCGTGGTTTTCATCCGATTTGGCTCATTTTCAAATTTGCTCTTCATTTTTTAAAAATTAACATGTATTTTGATTTTTATCGCGATAGCTTTAAAATTACGGCTGTAATCGTGCCGACAGACGGACAAACAGAAGGACACACGGAAATCGACTCAGGAGATGATGCTGATAAAAAATATATACATTTTTCTATACCTGCCACGCCTACTTCTTGGCATTACAAACGGAATGACAAAGTTAATGTACCAATATGCCCCTTACGCAGTACGCGATGGGGTATGAAAATGTGAAGAACATTTTTTAAAAATGTTTATTATTATCGGAAAGAAAACGAAAATTTAATAATTGAGTCGAAAGTATATTAAGATTTGATCAAACACGCAGAGTTATTATTTAATAAAAATCTAATTATCTAACCAGATAGATACTATGAAAGCGAAGGTTAAAAGAATATTAAAATCTTTACAATTATATTTTATTGTTTTATTAAGAGATTGTTTTAAAAAGTTTGTTCATTAGCATTTAAAATTTGTAGTTGAATGCCCTGCAAGTAATTTTTGATGCCTCCACGGTTAGAAATCCTGGAATATATTTTAATACAAGCGAAATTTTACAACGATTTTTAATTAAAAAAGTATTACATTTAATACTGTTCAATAGATTATAAAATTTTTTAAAAAATTTTGTATGAAATTTTAGTACAACTCAAATTACAATGATATTTTATACCCTTTGGAATAAATTTGATATTATGGTGAATATTTTATTTAAATTTTTAACCATATATTAATAATAATATTATTAATATCATCTTAATTTTTAGAATGTTAAGATTCGAAAATCTTATTATTCAGATTTACTTTTTCAGTTAACAAAGCTTTATAATACAATTTTTGAGAAATATTTTTTATTTGATTATGGCACACAAGCAAAGTTTACTACTTTGGTGTCAATGTTAACGTGAGCTCGAAACCTACAATAAGAGGTGATTTAAAAATTATAAGTATGTAAAAATAATTAAATTGTATACACTAATGTGCAATAAAGTTGAATGCTAACTTCAATTGTTTTTTTTTAGTACTTTCCAAAAGTAGTGACTTCGCCCTTTTTTAAAAAATGAGCCTAAAAATAAATTTACAGCTCGTTGTGTACTCAAATTTACGCCTATTTGTTTAACAATCATCCTAAAAGGGGCGTCATTTTTTTACAAACAAAAATTTTTAAAAAAAACTTAGTCACTACCTCGACGTAGGTGTTTACTTTACAAATATATTTTTTTTTCAGACAGATCATGTTATTCTGCAAGCAAAAAGGATCCTACTTTTCTTGCATAGCTTCATGGCAACTCCACGTGTAAGCCCATTTGTATTAAAATTTATTCAAAAATTTCTGCAAGCTCACAGTGATGGAAGAGAGAATGTATAAATATTCTTGAACAAATTTTTGAAAAGAAATTGGGAGAAAAGCAAAAAGAAAAATTAAAGCTTATACTTCTTTCTTTAAGTACCAGTGGCATAGAATTGTGGAGTGTCCGTGGGTCCGGACCCTCTCTAGAGCAATGAAAACATTACCAAATATCTCAATTGATTCAATTGAAATCTTTTGCAACTTGATTTTTAAGTTAAGCACGAATCCAAATGTATATGTATTCCAAAAAATTTGCAAAAATTGCAAATTTGATTTAGTTCAGTGTTTAATTTATCTAAATTGGTCAACAGTAACTAGAGATATACTTGTACAGACATGTGTTGCTTTTCACTTTTGTACGAAATTGAATGTGAAACCAAAATATCTTGTGCTGTAGACATCCGATTTGACAAGTAATAGAAATCACTTATTTACGATGTTACGCCATTTTTCGGTCAGTTGCTTTTTTATAAATGAAATTCTCTTCGAATTGATTTGCTCGAAATGCTGCACATGCCTGATAGTAACAATGTATAGAAGATAAGTTAAATTTTGTACTCAAATCCAAAAGTGTTTCTGATCCATGCACGAGATAGAAATTATGAAAGGTGGTGGTAAGAGATTGAAGAATCAGTTTAATATTTAAAAAATTGAGACAGCTCAAGGCTAAAACCATTATTTTATTCTATTTTTTTTGGTCTCATGTTTGGGTATATAAAGGATATTAAAATTTGTCTTAAATCAACTTGGCCCACCGCCTTGATTATAAGCAATTGTAAAATAATAAGAAGCAATTGTAACAAAAAGCCGATTTTAAAAAAGGTATGTGTGGCCGCCACGCACGGTAAAAGTGAAACATTTTCCCAAAAATGGAATTTCGGGGAGGATTGCTAATTTATTTTTTTAACATTCATTAACATTTTAGTAATATTATTTTATTAATATTCCGTTTACATACGGAATTCCGTCTGCCTACATACGGACTAGTACTAGTACTAGTTCATGATCAGTATTTTTTTCATATATCCAACAGGTATTTTTAACAGCGATACAGAACTAGATTGCGAGATTTTGTTTACTTTCGTGGTCAGTTGGTTATAAGGAGGCTTTATTATTTTCATTTAATGATTTGACGACAGATTTCAAGCGAATACTTAGAAGTGATTATTTTCTCCCCTCTCACTTGTTTCATATAAACGCATTTGTCACTACTCTTGCAGTTTATAAGGAACAAAATTTTAGCGGTAAATTTTGTCCCACATGATTTATAATTTAATTTCTTTTACCTTTATCCAATCCTCGAGCCGAAAATAAATAGCCGGGAAGTAGAAATCATTTCAAGAAAAGAGTTGCGGTAATCACGGGTCATTTTTCTCAGTGTAGAAGCCACTAAAATACACGAGACTGTACCACGACATGAAAAACAACGCGGCCATTGAATAGTTGTTTTTCTACCAACTTCGCAATCAAAGCTAACAAAATTCAAACAGCAAACAACAACTCGTGGAGAGGAAATAAAAACTTTAAGCAACAACAAAAACTCACCACGCACCATATACTTTAGTGCATGATATAATCATTTTAAGGTCGACCAGAACTTGTCAAAAACGCATAGAAAAAGAGAAAACGAATAAGCAGCAAAGCAGATGAAAAATTATACTTTGTATTGATTTTGACAAGTGTAAGTCGACGCTCTGAGAAAATAGGCAGTTGTCACACCATGCACAGACTAAGATAGACAGACATTGCATCCACTTGTCACTTTTCAATTTGCAGAAGCTCGGTAACTTGACGATTGAGACCAAAGCAGCGAAAAACTGCGAGGTTATGTTGCTAGAGTTTGCTGATAGAGTGCTACAAATTATTGATAGAGCACAAACTATCAATACTCTCAGCAATGTTGACGAGAAGCAGCATTGCCATATGTTTTTTTGTAAATCCTGTAATTTTCAAAAAAAAAATCCTGTATTTTTAGAAAAAATACTGCTCTTATAAAAGGACTAAAAACAAATATTTTAAAATTTTTTTATTATAACATTTTTAATATTCCTTATCTTACAAGGTTTTGTTAAGTATTTGTCCATTTGTAATTTGCTAAAGACTAGCGAAAAGAAATTAACAAAAACGATGACAATGACAGGAAAGCGCTGCCACATGATAAAATTTTTGAAAGGATGTAAAAAGTAGTAGCAACTTTATTTGCTACTTTTATATAAGTACTTACATATAATTTATAAACATAAAATTTTTATTTTTTTTCTTCAACGAAAATTAAAAAACTGGATTAAAAAAAAACCTGCCCAAATCCTGGGAGAAATATGATCCTGTCTACCTTCTCAAAATACTGCCCTAGACAGGATTAACTGCCCATATGGTAAGGCTGACGAGAAGCATTTTATTAATTTTTTTTCTATAGAATTCTGAGCTGACGGCTGCCTTGCTTGTTTACTTTTTTTTTTTGCTGGTTTTTGCTTTTGTTGTCGGCTTGGTTTTTTTTCTGCTGTTTGTTTCCCATTTTTTTGGGTGGATTTTGTCAATCGTCAATGATATTTTGCGATTTTGTCTATTTTGATGATTGAAGTTATAGAAAAATGGCTGAAACTTCTTTATTACTGGATAGATTCAAGTGCAAAATGTTGGCAAATTTTACCATCTTTAAAATGAAAGTTAACGCGAGTCCTTCGCGATTCAATAAAAAAATACTTTGGCCGGCATTGGCTGGCTTGGCCCAGCCAATGCCCAACGGGCCAATAATTAAAAACTCACTGAATGCGTTTATGCTACACTTTATTACAAGGTACGAAAATGAACTAAACTCTAATAACATTTTGCATATCTTAAATACTTATTTTTATACCAAGAAGAAGCATACAATTAGTTTAGGATTTATACAAAGAAGAAGCATACAATTAGCTTAGAGCAAAAATGCAGACATTGCATTTTCCCACCGTTACCATGCTAAGTGTTTCCACACGCGCATCCGGCGTCCCGCAGATTATGCCTCGGCCATCTTGTTTTGTTGGTGTTGAGGTTCTTCGACCCGAATGACTGCTGGCACGATTTTTGGTAGGTTGAGGCGTCGATTGGATCTCCACCAAAAAGATGCTGCGACAAGGATTATACCAAGGATAGCTGCAAGGTCTGAAAGCATAGAGAGGTTTACTTTTTTAGCCAGGTTACCCAATCGCTTGATGTTGTTCAACGTCGCTCCATGTAGATAGGCTATGTCGATTTTGTCAGTTCCCTTGGTTACGTTGGTGAGAAGCTGTGGAAGGGCTTGGACTCTGGTTACGGTAAATGTTGAGAAGATTCTTTCGTTTATATAAATTGTTTCATTTTCCAATTGCACCATGTAGGTGCCATCCAGATGCCTCGAAAAATTAGTGGCGTTGACGAATCCTCTGAAATTAGATAGGAAAACCGTTTCCCCGCCAACAAGTTCAACTATTTCTTCCGTGTTGGTCTTGAAGGTGCAATTAGCGTTACCGCCCTTGAGTATTCTTACCACACAACTGTCCTCTGGAATTTTACTTAGTGATGCTGAATTGCAGACTGTTGTATTTCTGATCGGTAGACATCCTTCTTTTATCCCGAATGTTTCTTTCTGGCTTACGAACATCTCGTTGTATGGGATATCCACCTGACTGTTGTTGAGTATGGCGGCTCGCGCAAGAATGTGATTATAATTTTTCTGCTGAACCTTTGGTAAAGAGACAATATAAAGAAGCATTGTATCGTTAGCAAAAATAGTTGGGGTGGCAAACTCAAGAGCTTCTATCTCGTTTTCATAAGGAAGGGTCTCGACTTCAGATAACACTTTGCTCATTTCCTCACTGTCCAGTAGGTTTGTGTTAATTATTCCGCTTCTAGCCATTTGGCACGCTCGCACGATTTCGTGGACCTGGTCCCACAGAATAAAAGATTTTTCTAAAAGGCTCTGTTCCAGTTTGTTGATAAGTCGATTATCCAAATCGTTGTGTAGCATTTCGATCAGTTTGTTGTATTTGGTGATGGCTTCGTGCGTTTCTTCGAACAATTCTCTGTTGATCTTGTATTGTTGGTTATTGTTTTCGACAATAGACTGCTCATTTCGTAATACTGAGTCCCAATCCACGGCATCTGGACTTCCGGCTATCCATTTCCATGCTGATCCTATCCAATTTATGGAGCGAGTTTCTCTTGGTTTTCTACCCTTTAATTCGTGAAGACTTTTCTGAACTCGAGTAAGGTGATACTGCAGAAGTAAAAGCGTATCGTCTGTAGTAGATATGTTCCTTGCCGCTTCGTCAATCTCTGATGTCAGCTTTTCGAATCGTGCCAGGTCGATCACGTGAACGAGGTTGAAGTGACCATTAAGGATATAGCCATTGCCCTTCTTTAAGGTAAATAGAGGAGATTCGTATTCGTAAAGATGGAGAGCGCATGCTGTCTTCAAAAAAAGTATATAGTAAGACTTAGCATTGGTGGTGGCTTGTGAAGATAAAGTGGAACTTTTAGACTGTCTTATAAATAATTATAAAAATATTTATTGAATGTATATTGAAATTTTCAGATATAAAATAGTTTTTATTTTAAAATTAATTAAACGAATATTTTCCTGAAAATATACAAGTACATAAGTTTTAAATATTCTTTAGTATTAAGAGGTAATTTATTAAAAATTTATTTAAAATAACTTTTTCTTATGTTGCTGAAAATATATTAAGAATTAGTTCATAATTATTATTGAAGAACAGTAAAATTTAATAAATATAATGTGTCAAATATAGTTCTGAAAGAAGATTAGATTATTAAAATTGTCAAGTAAATTTATAGAATATAATATAATATTTTATTATATTTTTTTATATTTTTATTTTATTTTTTCTTATCTTTAAGGAAAAGCATAGACCTTTGTCTAGCGGGAGTCGAACCCCGGTGGTTTCCCACCCACTGTTTGCTAGCAAAGCTTGCGCTTTTAGTGTTTCTAATACAGAACAAGTTTTGTCAATTTTGATTGATTTTTTTTTTTCCAGATTACAATTTCTCATATTTTTTTTTTAAATGATACAATTATCTTATATGGGCTTTATGAACCTTTCGCCCTGACATTGTTGTGATTGTGACCTCGTTGTCAGCAGCCAATATTTCTTTTTTATAGAGGGCTTTTTGTTTGCCTTTAATTTGTTTGTCTTTAACAAAGATAACTTCTCCCTCATTATATCTTCGGGGGTCAAGTCTTTTAGAATTAATTCTTAAATTTCTTAATTTTTCATTTTCTCTGATAAGCCCCCTTAAGTCTTCGTTAAGTTTTTCTTGGAAGTTGCTTAGCGATTGATAGTTTATTTTTTCACTTCGGTTAAAGAAGATGTCGCTTGGTCTCTTTTTTGTTACAGAATGGATGGAGTTATTATATCTGTCTACTGCAAAGTTCATGAGCTCCCTCGGGGATAACCGTGTAGCTTCATTTTTTAGGCACCTATAGATTTCAAGAATAGTTGAATGTGCCCTTTCAACCTGCCCGTTCACTTCACTCCTTTGTATGGGTGTTCGGTAAAATTCTATCGCCAGAGTTGACACATAATTTGTTATTAATGGACTTGACAACCCTCTCTCATTGTCAGTTTCGATCATCTTAGGAACTGTGAAATAGTGAAGTATTTTAATGAGTTTCTTTTTCAGAATAACTGCAGATTTATTTTTTTATATGAAAGAGCTTGGGGCATTTTGAGAACTTGTCTATACATGAAATAAACTTCATGCCCTGTATTTCTAATATGTCGAGATGAAGAATTTCGCAGGAGTAAGACGGCAATGGTGTCGGTTACAGCTTGGGTTTCTGCGGATGTCTTTCGTATTTATTTAAGCGACAAATCTCGCACTGTTTAGCGAAAACCCTGATTTGTTGGCTCTTTTTGGGAAAATAATAGTTTTCCAAAATTTGATCCTTGTTTTCACTAGGATTGCGATGAGCTCTTTTATGTTCTGATTCAATGATGTTAAATATTCTTTCTTCATTTGTGACGTCTTCGACAACTCTTTGCGTTATTCGAATTTTATACCTTGAAAAGTGGTCAACATAAACGTTCTGTAAAAGCTGAATGCACTCTTCAGGTATTTTCACTCCATTTATGATATTGGGTACTAGAAACTCTTTTAAGAAGCGTATAAGTATTTCCCTATTTATTATCCCGACAGAGATATGATGGCGGTGATATCCACTATGTGGTTCTATATGGCTAATCAATTCTCTTTTTCCCTGCATAAATATAAGTTGATTGCGGAAGACGTTCAGTGGGGCTTCAACATGTGATATCAAGTCTGAGCTGTCTTGTAAGGCACTGTGTATAGTTGAGCCCTCGCTCGCTGTTAGTGTATCCTCACTGTGATCGCTTTGACCTTCGCTTGCTGTTTCCGTTTCTTCGCCATCGCCGTATGTTCTAAGTGGATTCACCATTTGTTCAGCAGTTGAGGTTGACGAATGATTTTGGACAGTCTTTAGCCTAGAAAGAGCATCAGCCACATAGTTTGATCTACCGGATTTATAGATTAACTCGTGGTTGTACTCTTCTATCCGCGCCTTCCAGCGTTTGAGTTTAGAATTAAAATTCCTGTTTCCCAAAGCATATGTTAGGGGCTGATGGTCGGTAAAAATCCTAATTCTCTTTGCTCCATACAAGTAAGACCTGAGGTTATCGAGGGCCCACACGATTGCCAGCATCTCCTTTTCGTTCGTAGTGTAATTCTCCTCTGTTTTGCTTAGCGATCTGGAAATGAAGGAAATCGGTCTGTCTTTTCCAGGCTCACCCTGAGACAGAACGGCTCCGATTGCAAAATTGGAAGCATCAGTTGTTAAGTTAAACGGTTTATCGAAGTCTGGGAAAGCGAGAATTTCAGAGGAAGTGAGGAGTTCCTTAAGGCTATTGAATGCAGTTATGGCGTCCTTGTCGAGTTCAATTGAAACTTTTTTGGATTGACTCGGTTTCACCTGAGAATTTTCACTACGTGTAAGATTGGTTAAGGGCTTAGCAACTCTTGCATAATCTCGAATAAATTTTCTGTAATAGGACGTCAGGCCAAGGAATGATACTGGTTTCTCGTTGGGGGGGTACAAGCTGCGATTCCGAACCCCGGACCCTCCAGTTTGAATAGCTTTGGTGGAAAATAAACTGCGATTCCGAACTCCTGACCCTCCAGCTTATTACCTAGGGAAAACTATCTCTCCACAACCAATATTCCAGGACATTCTCTTAACAAAAAAGGTCAGATGGTTATTGGCGGGGCGTGGGTCAAATTGTGCCTTAGTAAGTTGCTGTGGGCAGCATCTAAAAAGGACAACACAATCCCTTCAGATAGTGGTAAAAGAAAAAAAAAAAAAGAGAACAAGAAACTAGTCTGCAATATCCACATAAGAACATATTGCAGAGAGCGCAGAAGGAAGTGCATCGACTGCATCGGTTCCTAAACGAAGATCAATCTGTTGCACATAAAACCAGCAAATTAAAAAACCAGCAAATTAACAAACCAGCAAATCAACAAACCAGCAAATCAACAGCAGAAGAAAAATCGAAAACATCCTATACCATAAATAAAATTATGAACAACATTTTAATGTGAGTACCCTTAAGTCTTCTTAAAACACTCTTATAAAATCTAAAAAACTGTTGAAATCGCTTGCCGATTGATTTAACTAATTAAAAGGAAAATTTTTTTTTTGGGTTGCTTGCCGATTAAAATAAAATATTTTGAATTATTTGCCACTTTTTCTTTGTTAATTATTAACTAAATTATTTACAAAATGGATGAGATTAAACAGGCCATAACCGAGTTGACTGGGGCCGTGAACACGGCTCTCAGTAAAATTAAAGCCCTAGAACAGAAGACGAGTGATTCTTCCTCACCCTCAGGCAATGCGCCCCCCGTAGTCCCACTGCGAGGGCCAACCACTGAATACGATCTGAAGGAAATTAGTAAGCTCCCGGATTGCGTCAAAGAGTTGCAGACCTTTGATGGCAATCCTACGCACTATGGATCATGGGTACATAGTGTGGACACAATACTGAAGGATTACAGTATTGTCAGGGGGAAGCCCATTTACAGAGCGATCCTGCAAAGCATCAGGCAGAAGATAAGGGGTGCCGCCGATGCTGCACTCATATCTTACAACTTGTTCGATGACGACTGGCTGCTGATCAAACAGTGTCTCTCCCTTCATTACGCGGACAAAAGGGATGTGAGGACATGAGAGCACCAGCTCAACGCCCTCACCCAACGCGGAATGAAACTAAATGAGTTTTACGCCGCGGTGAACCATCAGTTTTCTCTCATAATCAACAAAATAAAAACGGAGTCCTATTCAGAAGAAACAGTAAACGTCCTCATCGGCAACTATAGAAATAGGGCATTGGATGTTTTCATCCGTGGCCTTGATGGAGATATTTCTCGTCTTTTGGCCATCAAAAAACCGCAAACCTTACCAGAGGCTTATTCCGACTGCCTTGAGATGCAAAACTTCAATTATCGAAAAAATTTCGTGCACAATAACAGTGCAAGTAACACCATTTCCTCTCCTATAAATCAATTTTTCGACAGAGATTTGAAACTATGCCTGCCTCCTAAGCCAAGGGTCTGGCAACATCCCGACCGTCCCCATTTCAATCAAAGACAGCAAATACCGCCTTTTCAGCCAAGAAGAAATCAACCACCAATTCCAGGCCCAAAACCACAGGAGCCCATGGACATTGATCGGAGTATCCAGACAAGGCAGGTGGACTATCAAAATAGATCAAGGTTCCAGAACCCAGGGAAATTTCAATATGCAGGACGCAGGACTAGGTCCGAGAATTACCCCCAAAACAAGCGGCAACGATTGTTCTTCACAACGGGCCATAACGAACAACAAGATTCATCCGAATCAATCCAAAACAATGAACAAGGGGCTGTTCAGGATGAAATAGGACACCAGGTAAATTTTATGACAGGGGGCCATCCAGCGTACCATATATAGAGTATAAAACACGGGATGGCCAAACCCTTGAGTTCCTTATTGATACTGGTGCAAATAAGAATTTTAATTCTAGCTCAATAGCCTTAAATTCTGACAACATTGAAAAACTAAAGGGTTTTCTTCTTCTGCTGCCGGAAATCTAAAAATAACTAGCAAGGTCTGCGGGAAGTTTTTGAACATTTGGATGACATTATTACTTTTTATGTTCTCCCTGGTCTGACTTCGTTTCATGGTATCATTGGTGATGACACCTTGAGACAGCTTGGAGCAGTAATAGACAGAAAAAATAATTTTCTCGCCTTAAAATCTGATATTTTATTACCCCTAAAAAACAAAATTTCGAAACAAGTGAATGCCATTTCTATCGCAAATAGAAACAACCCTGCAGAATTCAAAAGAAAATTATTAATTTTATTAGATCATTTCCACAATCTTTTTGGCCCCTTTGATATGAATAGATCCGTAGACACATTTGTCCAAGCCGAAATTAAGACCAGCACTGAAGAACCTATCTACACTAAGAGTTACCCTTATCCCACTTGTATGAGACAGGAGGTCGAAAAGCAGGTGAGGGAACTGTTGGAGGCAAACATAATTCGTCCTTCCAGAAACCCGTACAATTCACCCATTTGGATTGTACCAAAAAAGCCAAACCATTAGGGGAAAAACAATATAGGCTGGTTATTGACTTTAAACGCCTGAATAGCGTGACAATCTCGGATTCTTACCCAATACCAGATATTAACACGACTCATGCAAGCTTAGGTGAATCAAAATTCTTTTCAACGCTTGATCTCACTTCGGGTTTTCACCAGATCCCAATGAAACCATCCGATATTGCCAAAACGGCTTTTTCTACCATGAATGGGAAGTATGAGTTCCTTCGACTTCCTTTTGGGTTAAAAAATGCACCGGCAATATTCCAACACATGATCGACGACGTTCTTCGTGATTATATTGGAAAAATTTGCTACGTTTATATTGACGATATAATCGTATTAGGAAAAACTGAAGAAGAACATCTGTCGAACATCGCTACAGTTTTTGCACGGCTGCAAGAAGCAAATCTTAGGGTAAATCTAGAAAAGACGCAATTCTTGCAAACAGAGGTAGAATTTTTGGGCTACCTAATAACATCCAATGGTATCAAGGCTGACCCGAAAAAGGTAGAAGCCATACAATGTATTTCACCACCAACAAATTTAAAGGAACTTAAATCATTCCTTGGCCTGACGTCCTATTACAGAAAATTTATTCGAGATTATGCAAGAGTTGCTAAGCCCTTAACCAATCTTACACGTAGTGAAAATTCTCAGGTGAAAGCGAGTCAATCCAAAAAAGTTTCAATTGAACTCAACAAGGACGCCATAACTGCATTCAATAGCCTTAAGGAACTCCTCACTTCCTCTGAAATTCTCGCTTTCCCAGACTTCGATAAACCGTTTAACTTAACAACTGATGCTTCCAATTTTGCAATCGGAGCCGTTCTGTCTCAGGGTGAGCCTGGAAAAGACAGACCGATTTCCTTCATTTCCAGATCGCTAAGCAAAACAGAGGAGAATTACGCTACGAACGAAAAGGAGATGCTGGCAATCGTGTGGGCCCTCGATAACCTCAGGTCTTACTTGTATGGAGCAAAGAGAATTAGGATTTTTACCGACCATCAGCCCCTAACATATGCTTTGGGAAACAGGAATTTTAATTCTAAACTCAAACGCTGGAAGGCGCGGATAGAAGAGTACAACCACGAGTTAATCTATAAACCCGGTAGATCAAACTATGTGGCTGATGCTCTTTCTAGGCTAAAGACTGTCCAAAATCATTCGTCAACCTCAACTGCTGAACAAATGGTGAATCCACTTAGAACATTCGGCGATGGCGAAGAAACGGAAACAGCAAGCGAAGGTCAAAGCGATCACAGTGAGGATACACTAACAGCGAGCGAGGGCTCAACTATACACAGTGCCTTACAAGAAAGCTCAGACTTGATACCACATGTTGAAGCCCCACTGAACGTCTTCCGCAATCAACTTATATTTATGCAGGGAAAAAGAGAATTGATTAGCCATATAGAACCACATAGTGGATATCACCGCCATCATATCTCTGTCGGGATAATAAATAGGGAAATACTTATACGCTTCTTAAAAGAGTTTCTAGTACCCAATATCATAAATGGAGTGAAAATACCTGAAGAGTGCATCAGCTTTTACAGAACGTTCATGTTGACCACTTTTCAAGGTATAAAATTCGAATAACGCAAAGAGTTGTCGAAGACGTCACAAATGAAGAAAGAATATTTAACATCATTGAATCAGAACATAAAAGAGCTCATCGCAATCCTAGTGAAAACAAGGATCAAATTTTGGAAAACTATTATTTTCCCAAAAAGAGCCAACAAATCAGGGTTTTCGCTAAACAGTGCGAGATTTGTCGCTTAAATTAATACGAAAGACATCCGCAGAAACCCAAGCTGTAACCGACACCATTGCCGTCTTACTCTTGCGAAATTCTTCATCTCGACATATTAGAAATACAGGGCATGAAGTTTATTTCATGTATAGACAAGTTCTCAAAATGCCTCAAGCTCTTTCATATAAAAAAATAAATCTGCAGTTATTCTGAAAAAGAAACTCATTAAAATACTTCACTATTTCACAGTTCCTAAGATGATCGTAACTGACAATGAGAGAGGGTTGTCAAGTCCATTAATAACAAATTATGTGTCAACTCTGGGGATAGAATTTTACCGAACACCCATACAAAGGAGTGAAGTGAACGGGCAGGTTGAAAGGGCACATTCAACTATTCTTGAAATCTATAGGTGCCTAAAAAATGAAGCTACACTGTTATCCCCGAGGGAGCTCATGAACGTGGCAGTAGACAGATATAATAACTCCATCCCCTCTGTAACAAAAAAGAGACCAAGCGACATCTTCTTTAACCGAAGTGAAAAAATAAACTATCAATCGCTAAGCAACTTCCAAGAAAAACTTAACGAAGACTTAAGGGGGCTTATCAGAGAAAATGAAAAATTAAGAAATTTAAGAATTAATTCTAAAAGACTTGACCCCCGAAGATATAATGAGGGAGAAGTTATCTTTGTTAAAGACAAACAAATTAAGGGCAAACAAAAAGCCCTCTATAAAAAAGAAATATTGGCTGCTGACAACGAGGTCACAATCACAACAATGTCAGGGCGAAAGGTTCATAAAGCCCATATAAGATAATTGTATCATTTAAAAAAAAATATGAGAAATTGTAATCTGGAAAAAAAAAAAATCAATCAAAATTGACAAAACTTGTTCTGTATTAGAAACACTAAAAGCGCAAGCTTTGCTAGCAAACAGTGGGTGGGAAACCACCGGGGTTCGACTCCCGCCAGACAAAGGTCTATGCTTTTCCTTAAAGATAAGAAAAAATAAAATAAAAATATAAAAAAAAAATATAATAAAATATTATATTATATTCTATAAATTTACTTGACAATTTTAATAATCTAATCTTCTTTCAGAACTATATTTGACACATTATATTTATTAAATTTTACTGTTCTTCAATAATAATTATGAACTAATTCTTAATATATTTTCAGCAACATAAGAAAAAGTTATTTTAAATAAATTTTTAATAAATTACCTCTTAATACTAAAGAATATTTAAAACTTATGTACTTGTATATTTTCAGGAAAATATTCGTTTAATTAATTTTAAAATAAAAACTATTTTATATCTGAAAATTTCAATATACATTCAATAAATATTTTTATAATTATTTATAAGACAGTCTAAAAGTTCCACTTTATCTTCACAAGCCACCACCAATGCTAAGTCTTACTATATACTTTTTTTGAAGACAGCATGCGCTCTCCATCTTTACGAATACGAATCTCCTCTATTTACCTTAAAGAAGGGCAATGGCTATATCCTTAATGGTCACTTCAACCTCGTTCACGTGATCGACCTGGCACGATTCGAAAAGCTGACATCAGAGATTGACGAAGCGGCAAGGAACATATCTACTACAGACGATACGCTTTTACTTCTGCAGTATCACCTTACTCGAGTTCAGAAAAGTCTCCACGAATTAAAGGGTAGAAAACCAAGAGAAACTCGCTCCATAAATTGGATAGGATCAGCATGGAAATGGATAGCCGGAAGTCCAGACGCCGTGGATTGGGACTCAGTATTACGAAATGAGCAGTCTATTGTCGAAAACAATAACCAACAATACAAGATCAACAGAGAATTGTTCGAAGTAACGCACGAAGCCATCACCAAATACAACAAACTGATCGAAATGCTACACAACGATTTGGATAATCGACTTATCAACAAACTGGAACAGAGCCTTTTAGAAAAATCTTTTATTCTGTGGGACCAGGTCCACGAAATCGTGCGAGCGTGCCAAATGGCTAGAAGCGGAATAATTAACACAAACCTACTGGACAGTGAGGAAATGAGCAAAGTGTTATCTGAAGTCGAGACCCTTCCTTATGAAAACGAGATAGAAGCTCTTGAGTTTGCCACCCCAACCATTTTTGTTAACGATACAATGCTTCTTTATATTGTCTCTTTACCAAAGGTTCAGCAGAAAAATTATAATCACATTCTTGCGCGAGCCGCCATACTCAACAACAGTCAGGTGGATATCCCATACAACGAGATGTTCGTAAGCCAGAAAGAAACATTCGGGATAAAAGAAGGATGTCTACCGATCAGAAATAAAACAGTCTGCAATTCAGCATCACTAAGTAAAATTCCAGAGGACAGTTGTGTGGTAAGAATACTCAAGGGCGGTAACGCTAATTGCACCTTCAAGACCAACACGGAAGAAATAGTTGAACTTGTTGGCGGGGAAACGATTTTCCTATCTAATTTCAGAGGATTCGTCAACGCCACTAATTTTTCGAGGCATCTGGATGGCACCTACATGGTGCAATTGGAAAATGAAACAATTTATATAAACGAAAGAATCTTCTCAACATCTACCGTAACCAGAGTACAAGCCCTTCCACAGCTTCTCACCAACGTAACCAAGGGAACTGACAAAATCGACATAGCCTATCTACATGGAGCGACGTTGAACAACATCAAGCGATTGGGTAACCTGGCTAAAAAAGTAAACCTCTCTATGCTTTCAGACCTTGCAGCTATCCTTGGTATAATCCTTGTCGCAGCATCTTTTTGGTGGAGATCCAATCGACGCCTCAACCTACCAAAAATCGTGCCAGCAGTCATTCGGGTCGAAGAACCTCAACACCAACAAAACAAGATGGCCGAGGCATAATCTGCGGGACGCCGGATGCGCGTATGGAAACACTTAGCATGGTAACGGTGGGAAAATGCAATGTCTGCATTTTTGCTCTAAGCTAATTGTATGCTTCTTCTTTGTATAAATCCTAAACTAATTGTATGCTTCTTCTTGGTAAAAAAATAAGTATTTAAGATATGCAAAATGTTATTAGAGTTTAGTTCATTTTCGTACCTTGTAATAAAGTGTAGCATAAACGCATTCAGTGAGTTTTTAATTATTGGCCCGTTGGGCATTGGCTGGGCCAAACCAGCCAAAGCCGGCCAAAGTATTTTTTTATTGAATCGCGAAGGACTCGCGTTAACTTTCATTTTAAAGATGGTAAAATTTGCCAACATTTTGCACTTGAATCTATCCAGTAATAAAGAAGTTTCAGCCATTTTTCTATAACTTCAATCATCAAAATAGACAAAATCGCAAAATATCATTGACGATTGACAAAATCCACCCAAAAAAATGGGAAACAAACAGCAGAAAAAAAAACCTAGCCGGCAACAAAAGCAAAAACCAGCAAAAAAAAAAGTAAACAAGCAAGGCAGCCGTCAGCTCAGAATTCTAAAGAAAAAAAATTAATAAAATGCTTCTCGTCAGCGTTACCATATGGGCAGTTAATCCTGTTTTGGGCAGTATTTTGAGCAGGTAGACAGGATCATATTTCTCCCAGGATTTGGGCAGGTTTTTTTTAATCCAGTTTTTTAATTTTCGTTGAAGAAAAAAAATAAAAATTTTATGTTTATAAATTATATGTAAGTACTTATATAAAAGTAGCAAATAAAGTTGCTACTACTTTTTACATCCTTTCAAAAATTTTATCATGTGGCAGCGCTTTCCTGTCATTGTCATCGTTTTTGTTAATTTCTTTTCGCTAGTCTTTAGCAAATTACAAATGGACAAATACTTAACAAAACCTTGTAAGATAAGGAATATTAAAAATGTTATAATAAAAAAATTTTAAAATATTTGTTTTTAGTCCTTTTATAAGAGCAGTATTTTTTCTAAAAATACAGGATTTTTTTTTTGAAAATTACAGGATTTACAAAAAAACATATGGCAATGCTGCTTCTCGTCAACATTGCTGAGAGTATTGATAGTTTGTGCTCTATCAATATTTTGTAGCACTCTATCAGCAAACTCTAGCAACATAACCTCGCAGTTTTTCGCTGCTTTGGTCTCAATCGTCAAGTTACCGAGCTTCTGCAAATTGAAAAGTGACAAGTGGATGCAATGTCTGTCTATCTTAGTCTGTGCATGGTGTGACAACTGCCTATTTTCTCAGAGCGTCGACTTACACTTGTCAAAATCAATACAAAGTATAATTTTTCATCTGCTTTGCTGCTTATTCGTTTTCTCTTTTTCTATGCGTTTTTGACAAGTTCTGGTCGACCTTAAAATGATTATATCATGCACTAAAGTATATGGTGCGTGGTGAGTTTTTGTTGTTGCTTAAAGTTTTCATTTCCTCTCCACGAGTTGTTGTTTGCTGTTTGAATTTTGTTGGCTTTGATTGCGAAGTTGGTAGAAAAACAACTATTCAATGGCCGCGTTGTTTTTCATGTCGTTGTACAGTCTCGTGTATTTTAGTGGCTTCTACACTGAGAAAAATGACCCGTGATTACCGCAACTCTTTTCTTGAAATGATTTCTACTTCCCGGCTATTTATTTTCGGCTCGAGGATTGGATAAAGGTAAAAGAAATTAAATTATAAATCATGTGGGACAAAATTTACCGCTAAAATTTTGTTCCTTATAAACTGCAAGAGTAGTGACAAATGCGTTTATATGAAACAAGTGAGAGGGGAGAAAATAATCACTTCTAAGTATTCGCTTGAAATCTGTCGTCAAATCATTAAATGAAAATAATAAAGCCTCCTTATAACCAACTGACCACGAAAGTAAACAAAATCTCGCAATCTAGTTCTGTATCGCTGTTAAAAATACCTGTTGGATATATGAAAAAAATACTGATCATGAACTAGTACTAGTATGTAGGCAGACGGAATTCCGTATGTAAACGGAATATTAATAAAATAATATTACTAAAATGTTAATGAATGTTAAAAAAATAAATTAGCAATCCTCCCCGAAATTCCATTTTTGGGAAAATGTTTCACTTTTACCGTGCGTGGCGGCCACACATACCTTTTTTAAAATCGGCTTTTTGTTACAATTGCTTCTTATTATTTTACAATTGCTTATAATCAAGGCGGTGGGCCAAGTTGATTTAAGACTAATTTTAATATCCTTTATATACCCAAACATGAGACTCTAAAAAAAATAGAATAAAATAATGGTTTTAGCCTTGAGCTGTCTCAATTTTTTAAATATTAAACTGATTCTTCAATCTCTTACCACCACCTTTCATAATTTCTATCTCGTGCATGGATCAGAAACACTTTTGGATTTGAGTACAAAATTTAACTTATCTTCTATACATTGTTACTATCAGGCATGTGCAGCATTTCGAGCAAATCAATCCGAAGAGAATTTCATTTATAAAAAAGCAACTGACCGAAAAATGGCGTAACATCGTAAATAAGTGATTTCTATTACTTGTCAAATCGGATGTCTACAGCACAAGATATTTTGGTTTCACATTCAATTTCGTACAAAAGTGAAAAGCAACACATGTCTGTACAAGTATATCTCTAGTTACTGTTGACCAATTTAGATAAATTAAACACTGAACTAAATCAAATATGCAATTTTTGCAAATTTTTTGGAATACCTATACGTTTGGATTCGTGCTTAACTTAAAAATCAAGTTGCAAAAGATTTCAATTGAATCAATTGAGATATTTGGTAATGTTTTCATTGCTCTAGAGAGTGTCCGGACCCACGGACACTCCACAATTCTATGCCACTGGTACTTAAAGAAAGAAGTATACACTTTAATTTTTCTTTTTGCTTTTCTCCCAATTTCTTTTCAAAAATTTGTTCAAGAATATTTATACATTCTCTTTTCCATCACTGTGAGCTTGCAGAAATTTTTGAATAAATTTTAATACAAATGGGCTTACACGTGGAGTTGCCATGAAGCTATGCAAGAAAAGTAGGATCCTTTTTGCTTGCAGAATAACATGATCTGTCTGAAAAAAAAATATATTTGAAAAGTAAACACCTACGTCGAGGTAGTGACTAAGTTTTTTTTTAAAATTTTTGTTTGTAAAAAAATGACGCCCCTTTTAGGATGATTGTTAAACAAATAGGCGTAAATTTGAGTACACAACGAGCTGTAAATTTATTTTTAGGCTCATTTTTTAAAAAAGGGCGAAGTCACTACTTTTGGAAAGTACTAAAAAAAAACAATTGAAGTTAGCATTCAACTTTATTGCACATTAGTGTATACAATTTAATTATTTTTACATACTTATAATTTTTAAATCACCTCTTATTGTAGGTTTCGAGCTCACGTTAACATTGACACCAAAGTAGTAAACTTTGCTTGTGTGCCATAATCAAATAAAAAATTTTTCTCAAAAATTGTATTATAAAGCTTTGTTAACTGAAAAAGTAAATCTGAATAATAAGATTTTCGAATCTTAACATTCTAAAAATTAAGATGATATTAATAATATTATTATTAATATATGGTTAAAAATTTAAATAAAATATTCACCATAATATCAAATTTATTCCAAAGGGTATAAAATATCATTGTAATTTGAGTTGTACTAAAATTTCATACAAAATTTTTAAAAAAATTTTATAATCTATTGAACAGTATTAAATGTAATACTTTTTGAATTAAAAATCGTTGTAAAATTTCGCTTGTATTAAAATATATTCCAGGATTTCTAACCGTGGAGGCATCAAAAATTACTTGCAGGGCATTCAACTACAAATTTTAAATGCTAATGAACAAACTTTTTAAAACAATCTCTTAATAAAACAATAAAATATAATTGTAAAGATTTTAATACTCTTTTAACCTTCGCTTTCATAGTATCTATCTGGTTAGATAATTAGATTTTTATTAAATAATAACTCTGCGTGTTTGATCAAATCTTAATATACTTTCGACTCAATTATTAAATTTTCGTTTTCTTTCCGATAATAATAAACATTTTTAAAAAATGTTCTTCACATTTTCATACCCCATCGCGTACTGCGTAAGGGGCATATTGGTACATTAACTTTGTCATTCCGTTTGTAATGCCAAGAAGTAGGCGTGGCAGGTATAGAAAAATGTATATATTTTTGATCAGCATCATCTCCTGAGTCGATTTCCGTGTGTCCTTCTGTTTGTCCGTCTGTCGGCACGATTACAGCCGTAATTTTAAAGCTATCGCGATTAAAATCAAAATACATGTTAATTTTTAAAAAATGAAGAGCAAATTTGAAAATGAGCCAAATCGGATGAAAACCACGCCTACCTCCCATACAAAATGACTTTATATTAACCGTAAAAGGTCTTTAAAATCCACAAAAATTAATGAAATGCCTTGAAATTTGGCACATAGGCTTTGATATATAATATACACCACCACTCTGATATTTGCAAAATCGAAAGAAAACCACGCCCACCTCCTATTCAAATTGACTTTATTTATGAAAACCGCGTCCACTTCCCAAACAAAGCGGCTTTATTTTAAATGTAAAATCTCTTAAAAATCCACAAAAATGAAAGAAATGTCTTGAAATTTTGCACATAGGCTTTGATGTATAATATGAACCATTTTTATGATATTTGGCTAAATCGGATTAAAACCACGCCTACCTCCCATGGAAAGTGACGTCATCAAAATAGGAAAACTTTCGTTAATATATAAAACTGAATGTTATCGTGCATGTTGTGGCTAAAGACTTCGAATATACTTCAATATGGCCGCAGGGGGTATTTTCCCTTCGGTACTCTGCCGAAGCTCCATCCTTACTAGTTTTTTAATAAATATGTCTATTTATATTCATAGGCTCATGAATATCTACCTGGGTAGATATATAGGCATTTATGTAAAAATATTGTACTTTTCATAAAAAAACCATTATTTAGAAGAATACTAGTTCATACCCGGAGCGCTTCGCTGCGCTCAGCACTTATCCCCTAAGTTAAGTTCGTACCGACTTTCATTGATGTGTGACTTATTTCTAAAGCTATACCGAAAATTTTGGGTGCTGAAAAAATACCACGCCACTCGTCTTACGCCCATAAAATGTAACCAGCGGAACGGCATGTGTAAATTGAGGTCGAATACTGAATTCCGAGGCTGTGCGACCTATAATTTCAAAACTGTTCGATATCGAAAATTTTAGGTGTATTTAAGGTGTCTTTTACAATCGGCACCAGATTTCACAGGAACCCTCTCAAGGCTTAGGTATAAAAATTGGATTAGCGGTTTCGGAGTCTTTACGTGATATACACATTTACCCACATACGTATATATGTACATTAAGCCGCCTTACGCTCCTTAGAAAAAAACGATTGTTCAGTCCGGTTCTTCAAAATAATCCATGGCTTATGTTATGATGATCCCAAATTATTTCGACTAAAAGTATTGGCTGGCATGGTAGTTAAAAAAAAACAAACGGTCAGAAATAAGAGTAATGAAAAAGTTCTATGGCATCAAAAAATCTAAAATTTTTTCAGTTGGACCAAATATAATGCGGATTTTTATAGATTTTTTTAACTTTTTTTATATTATTTTCACTAAAATTCAAATGTTTTTTTTTCCCATAATACTTTTTGTCAAATAAATTGTAATATATAAAAAATGTGTACATTTTTTTTAATTTCATTCAATTCAATTCTTCACTTACACAATATTTTATCATCAATAGATAATTTATTTGACTAAAAGTAACATGGGAAGACAAAAAAAAAAAATTTTAATTTGACTTTTAGTGAAAATATTATTAAAAAAAATTAAAAATTAATGAAAATCCGCATTACCTCTGGTCCGTCTGCAAACATATAAAAAAAATTGATTGGTGCAGATTGGAAGAACTCTTTCATTACTATTATTTCTGACCGTTTGTTATTTTTAACTACCACATCAGTAAATATTTTTGCAAAAAACTCGATTTTTAGAACATATTTCAAACCATTGCATGGCATACTGGTTGATGTGCGTGGCTTGTATACAATAGAACCCAGGTTCGAATTCTATCTGACACAAAGTTTTTTCAATTGAATTAATTTTTCTGTTCGGCCGTCATCTCTATGCAGACAATGGCAAACCTCAGAGAGTAAAAACTGAAGCCATGAAAAGCTTCTTGAGAAAATAAGCCGTTCGGAGTCGGCATAAGACATGTAGGTTCAGTTCTCGATCATTTGTGTTCAAACATTTCACAACACGCACAACACAATTCATCATAAGAAGCTCGGTCAAAGTCTCTTCAAGGGCTGAAATGGCCATTTAGTTTTTGTTTTTTTTTTTTTATTTCAAAATATTCCAGCTCACGGATGGCTATCGCTACAGTCGAAATATTTGGGGAATCATCGTAACAGAAAGCATCCTTTTGAGGAACCAACCCGAACCTCTATTTTTTTGAGAAGAGCCTTAGTATACATTAGGGTGGGGCGATTTGAACATCTTAATGGGCGCTTCGCGTTTCTGATTCTTGGGATTGTACTGAGCAAAAAAGTCCACTAGACCATAAGTCTACGGTGAAAATCGAGCTTCCAGATTTTGACTTGCAGTTTTTTCTCAGACTTTACTTTTTTGGAAAATTTGGAAATTTCCTCTCCTATAAATCAATTTTTCGACAGAGATTTGAAACTATGCCTGCCTCCTAAGCCAAGGGTCTGGCAACATCCCGACCGTCCCCATTTCAATCAAAGACAGCAAATACCGCCTTTTCAGCCAAGAAGAAATCAACCACCAATTCCAGGCCCAAAACCACAGGAGCCCATGGACATTGATCGGAGTATCCAGACAAGGCAGGTGGACTATCAAAATAGATCAAGGTTCCAGAACCCAGGGAAATTTCAATATGCAGGACGCAGGACTAGGTCCGAGAATTACCCCCAAAACAAGCGGCAACGATTGTTCTTCACAACGGGCCATAACGAACAACAAGATTCATCCGAATCAATCCAAAACAATGAACAAGGGGTTGTTCAGGATGAAATAGGACACCAGGTAAATTTTATGACAGGGGGCCATCCAGCGTACCATATATAGAGTATAAATCTCGGGATGGCCAAACCCTTGAGTTCCTTATTGATACTGGTGCAAATAAGAATTTTATTTCTAGCTCAATAGCCTTAAATTCTGACAACATTGAAAAACTAAAGGGTTTTCTTCTTCTGCTGCCGGAAATCTAAAAATAACTAGCAAGGTCTGCGGGAAGTTTTTGAACATTTGGATGACATTATTACTTTTTATGTTCTCCCTGGTCTGACTTCGTTTCATGGTATCATTGGTGATGACACCTTGAGACAGCTTGGAGCAGTAATAGACAGAAAAAATAATTTTCTCGCCTTAAAATCTGATATTTTATTACCCCTAAAAAACAAAATTTCGAAACAAGTGAATGCCATTTCTATCGCAAATAGAAACAACCCTGCAGAATTCAAAAGAAAATTATTAATTTTATTAGATCATTTCCACAATCTTTTTGGCCCCTTTGATATGAATAGATCCGTAGACACATTTGTCCAAGCCGAAATTAAGACCAGCACTGAAGAACCTATCTACACTAAGAGTTACCCTTATCCCACTTGTATGAGACAGGAGGTCGAAAAGCAGGTGAGGGAACTGTTGGAGGCAAACATAATTCGTCCTTCCAGAAGCCCGTACAATTCACCCATTTGGATTGTACCAAAAAAGCCAAACCATTAGGGGAAAAACAATATAGGCTGGTTATTGACTTTAAACGCCTGAATAGCGTGACAATCTCGGATTCTTACCCAATACCAGATATTAACACGACTCATGCAAGCTTAGGTGAATCAAAATTCTTTTCAACGCTTGATCTCACTTCGGGTTTTCACCAGATCCCAATGAAACCATCCGATATTGCCAAAACGGCTTTTTCTACCATGAATGGGAAGTATGAGTTCCTTCGACTTCCTTTTGGGTTAAAAAATGCACCGGCAATATTCCAACGCATGATCGACGACGTTCTTCGTGATTATATTGGAAAAATTTGCTACGTTTATATTGACGATATAATCGTATTAGGAAAAACTGAAGAAGAACATCTGTCGAACATCGCTACAGTTTTTGCACGGCTGCAAGAAGCAAATCTTAGGGTAAATCTAGAAAAGACGCAATTCTTGCAAACAGAGGTAGAATTTTTGGGCTACCTAATAACATCCAATGGTATCAAGGCTGACCCGAAAAAGGTAGAAGCCATACAATGTATTTCACCACCAACAAATTTAAAGGAACTTAAATCATTCCTTGGCCTGACGTCCTATTACAGAAAATTTATTCGAGATTATGCAAGAGTTGCTAAGCCCTTAACCAATCTTACACGTAGTGAAAATTCTCAGGTGAAAGCGAGTCAATCCAAAAAAGTTTCAATTGAACTCAACAAGGACGCCATAACTGCATTCAATAGCCTTAAGGAACTCCTCACTTCCTCTGAAATTCTCGCTTTCCCAGACTTCGATAAACCGTTTAACTTAACAACTGATGCTTCCAATTTTGCAATCGGAGCCGTTCTGTCTCAGGGTGAGCCTGGAAAAGACAGACCGATTTCCTTCATTTCCAGATCGCTAAGCAAAACAGAGGAGAATTACGCTACGAACGAAAAGGAGATGCTGGCAATCGTGTGGGCCCTCGATAACCTTAGGTCTTACTTGTATGGAGCAAAGAGAATTAGGATTTTTACCGACCATCAGCCCCTAACATATGCTTTGGGAACAGGAATTTTAATTCTAAACTCAAACGCTGGAAGGCGCGGATAGAAGAGTACAACCACGAGTTAATCTATAAACCCGGTAGATCAAACTATGTGGCTGATGCTCTTTCTAGGCTAAAGACTGTCCAAAATCATTCGTCAACCTCAACTGCTGAACAAATGGTGAATCCACTTAGAACATTCGGCGATGGCGAAGAAACGGAAACAGCAAGCGAAGGTCAAAGCGATCACAGTGAGGATACACTAACAGCGAGCGAGGGCTCAACTATACACAGTGCCTTACAAGACAGCTCAGACTTGATACCACATGTTGAAGCCCCACTGAACGTCTTCCGCAATCAACTTATATTTATGCAGGGAAAAAGAGAATTGATTAGCCATATAGAACCACATAGTGGATATCACCGCCATCATATCTCTGTCGGGATAATAAATAGGGAAATACTTATACGCTTCTTAAAAGAGTTTCTAGTACCCAATATCATAAATGGAGTGAAAATACCTGAAGAGTGCATTCAGCTTTTACAGAACGATTATGTTGACCACTTTTCAAGGTATAAAATTCGAATAACGCAAAGAGTTGTCGAAGACGTCACAAATGAAGAAAGAATATTTAACATCATTGAATCAGAACATAAAAGAGCTCATCGCAATCCTAGTGAAAACAAGGATCAAATTTTGGAAAACTATTATTTTCCCAAAAAGAGCCAACAAATCAGGGTTTTCGCTAAACAGTGCGAGATTTGTCGCTTAAATAAATACGAAAGACATCCGCAGAAGCCCAAGCTGTAACCGACACCATTGCCGTCTTACTCCTGCGAAATTCTTCATCTCGACATATTAGAAATACAGGGCATGAAGTTTATTTCATGTATAGACAAGTTCTCAAAATGCCTCAAGCTCTTTCATATAAAAAAATAAATCTGCAGTTATTCTGAAAAAGAAACTCATTAAAATACTTCACTATTTCACAGTTCCTAAGATGATCGTAACTGACAATGAGAGAGGGTTGTCAAGTCCATTAATAACAAATTATGTGTCAACTCTGGGGATAGAATTTTACCGAACACCCATACAAAGGAGTGAAGTGAACGGGCAGGTTGAAAGGGCACATTCAACTATTCTTGAAATCTATAGGTGCCTAAAAAATGAAGCTACACGGTTATCCCCGAGGGAGCTCATGAACGTGGCAGCAGACAAATATAATAACTCCATCCCCTCTGTAACAAAAAAGAGACCAAGCGACATCTTCTTTAACCGAAGTGAAAAAATAAACTATCAATCGCTAAGCAACTTCCAAGAAAAACTTAACGAAGACTTAAGGGGGCTTATCAGAGAAAATGAAAAATTAAGAAATTTAAGAATTAATTCTAAAAGACTTGACCCCCGAAGATATAATGAGGGAGAAGTTATCTTTGTTAAAGACAAACAAATTAAGGGCAAACAAAAAGCCCTCTATAAAAAAGAAATATTGGCTGCTGACAACGAGGTCACAATCACAACAATCTCAGGGCGAAAGGTTCATAAAGCCCATATAAGATAATTGTATCATTTAAAAAAAAATATGAGAAATTGTAATCTGGAAAAAAAAAAAAATCAATCAAAATTGACAAAACTTGTTCTGTATTAGAAACAATAAAAGCGCAAGCTTTGCTAGCAAACAGTGGGTGGGAAACCACCGGGGTTCGACTCCCGCTAGACAAAGGTCTATGCTTTTCCTTAAAGATAAGAAAAAATAAAATAAAAATATAAAAAAATATAATAAAATATTATATTATATTCTATAAATTTACTTGACAATTTTAATAATCTAATCTTCTTTCAGAACTATATTTGACACATTGTATTTATTAAATTTTACTGTTCTTCAATAATAATTATGAACTAATTCTTAATATATTTTCAGCAACATAAGAAAAAGTTATTTTAAATAAATTTTTAATAAATTACCTCTTAATACTAAAGAATATTTAAAACTTATGTACTTGTATATTTTCAGGAAAATATTCGTTTAATTAATTTTAAAATAAAAACTATTTTATATCTGAAAATTTCAATATACATTCAATAAATATTTTTATAATTATTTATAAGACAGTCTAAAAGTTCCACTTTATCTTCACAAGCCACCACCAATGCTAAGTCTTACTATATACTTTTTTTGAAGACAGCATGCGCTCTCCATCTTTACGAATACGAATCTCCTCTATTTACCTTAAAGAAGGGCAATGGCTATATCCTTAATGGTCACTTCAACCTCGTTCACGTGATCGACCTGGCACGATTCGAAAAGCTGACATCAGAGATTGACGAAGCGGCAAGGAACATATCTACTACAGACGATACGCTTTTACTTCTGCAGTATCACCTTACTCGAGTTCAGAAAAGTCTTCACGAATTAAAGGGTAGAAAACCAAGAGAAACTCGCTCCATAAATTGGATAGGATCAGCATGGAAATGGATAGCCGGAAGTCCAGACGCCGTGGATTGGGACTCAGTATTACGAAATGAGCAGTCTATTGTCGAAAACAATAACCAACAATACAAGATCAACAGAGAATTGTTCGAAGTAACGCACGAAGCCATCACCAAGTACAACAAACTGATCGAAATGCTACACAACGATTTGGATAATCGACTTATCAACAAACTGGAACAGAGCCTTTTAGAAAAATCTTTTATTCTGTGGGACCAGGTCCACGAAATCGTGCGAGCGTGCCAAATGGCTAGAAGCGGAATAATTAACACAAACCTACTGGACAGTGAGGAAATGAGCAAAGTGTTATCTGAAGTCGAGACCCTTCCTTATGAAAACGAGATAGAAGCTCTTGAGTTTGCCACCCCAACCATTTTTGCTAACGATACAATGCTTCTTTATATTGTCTCTTTACCAAAGGTTCAGCAGAAAAATTATAATCACATTCTTGCGCGAGCCGCCATACTCAACAACAGTCAGGTGGATATCCCATACAACGAGATGTTCGTAAGCCAGAAAGAAACATTCGGGATAAAAGAAGGATGTCTACCGATCAGAAATACAACAGTCTGCAATTCAGCATCACTAAGTAAAATTCCAGAGGACAGTTGTGTGGTAAGAATACTCAAGGGCGGTAACGCTAATTGCACCTTCAAGACCAACACGGAAGAAATAGTTGAACTTGTTGGCGGGGAAACGATTTTCCTATCTAATTTCAGAGGATTCGTCAACGCCACTAATTTTTCGAGGCATCTGGATGGCACCTACATGGTGCAATTGGAAAATGAAACAATTTATATAAACGAAAGAATCTTCTCAACATCTACCGTAACCAGAGTCCAAGCCCTTCCACAGCTTCTCACCAACGTAACCAAGGGAACTGACAAAATCGACATAGCCTATCTACATGGAGCGACGTTGAACAACATCAAGCGATTGGGTAACCTGGCTAAAAAAGTAAACCTCTCTATGCTTTCAGACCTTGCAGCTATCCTTGGTATAATCCTTGTCGCAGCATCTTTTTGGTGGAGATCCAATCGACGCCTCAACCTACCAAAAATCGTGCCAGCAGTCATTCGGGTCGAAGAACCTCAACACCAACAAAACAAGATGGCCGAGGCATAATCTGCGGGACGCAGATTTTTAAGGGGGAGGAGTCAACGACAGCCAGCGACGACTAAGCAGCAGACAACAGCCGAAATATGAGCGCCGTACGTGACAATATGGAATGTGGCCGGATGCGCGTGTGGAAACACTTAGCATGGTAACGGTGGGAAAATGCAATGTCTGCATTTTTGCTCTAAGCTAATTGTATGCTTCTTCTTTGTATAAATCCTAAACTAATTGTATGCTTCTTCTTGGTATAAAAATAAGTATTTAAGATATGCAAAATGTTATTAGAGTTTAGTTCATTTTCGTACCTTGTAATAAAGTGTAGCATAAACGCATTCAGTGAGTTTTTTAATTATTGGCCCGTCGGCCAAAGTATTTTTTTATTGAATCGCGAAGGACTCGCGTTAACTTTCATTTTAAAGATGGTAAAATTTGCCAACATTTTGCACTTGAATCTATCCAGTAATAAAGAAGTTTCAGCCATTTTTCTATAACTTCAATCATCAAAATAGATTGAATCTGCGGGACGCAGATTTTTAAGGGGGAGGAGTCAACGACAGCCAGCGACGACTAAGCAGCAGACAACAGCCGAAATATGAGCGCCGTACGTGACAATATGGAATGTGGCCGGATGCGCGTGTGGAAACACTTAGCATGGTAACGGTGGGAAAATGCAATGTCTGCATTTTTGCTCTAAGCTAATTGTATGCTTCTTCTTTGTATAAATCCTAAACTAATTGTATGCTTCTTCTTGGTATAAAAATAAGTATTTAAGATATGCAAAATGTTATTAGAGTTTAGTTCATTTTCGTACCTTGTAATAAAGTGTAGCATAAACGCATTCAGTGAGTTTTTTAATTATTGGCCCGTCGGCCAAAGTATTTTTTTATTGAATCGCGAAGGACTCGCGTTAACTTTCATTTTAAAGATGGTAAAATTTGCCAACATTTTGCACTTGAATCTATCCAGTAATAAAGAAGTTTCAGCCATTTTTCTATAACTTCAATCATCAAAATAGACAAAATCGCAAAATATCATTGACGATTGACAAAATCCACCCAAAAAAATGGGAAACAAACAGCAGAAAAAAAACCTAGCCGACAACAAAAGCAAAAACCAGCAAAAAAAAAAGTAAACAAGCAAGGCAGCCGTCAGCTCAGAATTCTAAAGAAAAAAAATTAATAAAATGCTTCTCGTCAGCGTTACCATATGGGCAGTTAATCCTGTTTTGGGCAGTATTTTGAGCAGGTAGACAGGATCATATTTCTCCCAGGATTTGGGCAGGTTTTTTTTAATCCAGTTTTTTAATTTTCGTTGAAGAAAAAAAAATTGAAATTTTATGTTTATAAATTATATGTAAGTACTTATATAAAAGTATCAAATAAAGTTGCTACTACTTTTTACATCCTTTCAAAAATTTTATCATGTGGCAGAGCTTTCCTGTCATTGTCATCGTTTTTGTTAATTTCTTTTCGCTAGTCTTTAGCAAATTACAAATGGACAAATACTTAACAAAACCTTGTAAGATAAGGAATATTAAAAATGTTATAATAAAAAAATTTTAAAATATTTGTTTTTAGTCCTTTTATAAGAGCAGTATTTTTTCTAAAAATACAGGATTATTTTTTTGAAAATTACAGGATTATTTTTTTGAAAATTACAGGATTTACAAAAAAACATATGGCAATGCTGCTTCTCGTCAACATTGCTGAGAGTATTGATAGTTTGTGCTCTATCAACAATTTGTAGCACTCTATCAGCAAACTCTAGCAACATAACCTCGCAGTTTTTCGCTGCTTTGGTCTCAATCGTCAAGTTACCGAGCTTCTGCAAATTGAAAAGTGACAAGTGGATGCAATGTCTGTCTATCTTAGTCTGTGCATGGTGTGACAACTGCCTATTTTCTCAGAGCGTCGACTTACACTTGTCAAAATCAATACAAAGTATAATTTTTCATCTGCTTTGCTGCTTATTCGTTTTCTCTTTTTCTATGCGTTTTTGACAAGTTCTGGTCGACCTTAAAATGATTATATCATGCACTAAAGTATATGGTGCGTGGTGAGTTTTTGTTGTTGCTTAAAGTTTTTATTTCTTCTCCACGAGTTGTTGTTTGCTGTTTAAATTTTGTTGGCTTTGATTGCGAAGTTGGTAGAAAAACAACTATTCAATGGCCGCGTTGTTTTTCATGTCGTGGTACAGTCTCGTGTATTTTAGTGGCTTCTACACTGAGAAAAATGACCCGTGATTACCGCAACTCTTTTCTTGAAATGATTTCTACTTCCCGGCTATTTATTTTCGGCTCGAGGATTGGATAAAGGTAAAAGAAATTAAATTATAAATCATGTGGGACAAAATTTACCGCTAAAATTGTGTTCCTTATAAACTGCAAGAGTAGTGACAAATGCGTTTATATGAAACAAGTGAGAGGGGAGAAAATAATCACTTCTAAGTATTCGCTTGAAATCTGTCGTCAAATCATTAAATGAAAATAATAAAGCCTCCTTATAACCAACTGACCACGAAAGTAAACAAAATCTCGCAATCTAGTTCTGTATCGCTGTTAAAAATACCTGTTGGATATATGAAAAAAATACTGATCATGAACTAGTACTAGTATGTAGGCAGACGGAATTCCGTATGTAAACGAAATATTAATAAAATAATATTACTAAAATGTTAATGAATGTTAAAAAAATAAATTAGCAATTCTCCCCGAAATTCCATTTTTGGGAAAATGTTTCACTTTTACCGTGCGTGGCGGCCACACATACCTTTTTTAAAATCGGCTTTTTGTTACAATTGCTTCTTATTATTTTACAATTGCTTATAATCAAGGCGGTGGGCCAAGTTGATTTAAGACTAATTTTAATATCCTTTATATACCCAAACATGAGACTCTAAAAAAAATAGAATAAAATAATGGTTTTAGCCTTGAGCTGTCTCAATTTTTTAAATATTAAACTGATTCTTCAATCTCTTACCACCACCTTTCATAATTTCTATCTCGTGCATGGATCAGAAACACTTTTGGATTTGAGTACAAAATTTAACTTATCTTCTATACATTGTTACAGCACAAGATATTTTGGTTTCACATTCAATTTCGTACAAAAGTGAAAAGCAACACATGTCTGTACAAGTATATCTCTAGTTACTGTTGACCAATTTAGATAAATTAAACACTGAACTAAATCAAATTTGCAATTTTTGCAAATTTTTTGGAATACATATACATTTGGATTCGTGCTTAACTTAAAAATCAAGTTGCAAAAGATTTCAATTGAATCAATTGAGATATTTGGTAATGTTTTCATTGCTCTAGAGAGGGTCCGGACCCACGGACACTCCACAATTCTATGCCACTGGTACTTAAAGAAAGAAGTATAAGCTTTAATTTTTCTTTTTGCTTTTCTCCCAATTTCTTTTCAAAAATTTGTTCAAGAATATTTATACATTCTCTTTTCCATCACTGTGAGCTTGCAGAAATTTTTGAATAAATTTTAATACAAATGGGCTTACACGTGGAGTTGCCATGAAGCTATGCAAAAAAAGTAGGATCCTTTTTGCTTGCAGAATAACATGATCTGTCTGAAAAAAAAATATATTTGTAAAGTAAACACCTACGTCGAGGTAGTGACTTAGTTTTTTTTTTAAATTTTTGTTTGTAAAAAAATGACGCCCCTTTTAGGATGATTGTTAAACAAATAGGCGTAAATTTGAGTACACAACGAGCTGTAAATTTATTTTTAGGCTCATTTTTTAAAAAAGGGCGTAGTCACTACTTTTGGAAAGTACTAAAAAAAACAATTGAAGTTAGCATTCAACTTTATTGCACATTAGTGTATACAATTTAATTATTTTTACATACTTATAATTTTTAAATCACCTCTTATTGTAGGTTTCGAGCTCACGTTAACATTGACACCAAAGTAGTAAACTTTGCTTGTGTGCCATAATCAAATAAAAAATATTTCTCAAAAATTGTATTATAAAGCTTTGTTAACTGAAAAAGTAAATCTGAATAATAAGATTTTCGAATCTTAACATTCTAAAAATTAAGATGATATTAATAATATTATTATTAATATATGGTTAAAAATTTAAATAAAATATTCACCATAATATCAAATTTATTCCAAAGGGTATAAAATATCATTGTAATTTGAGTTGTACTAAAATTTCATACAAAATTTTTAAAAAAATTTTATAATCTATTGAACAGTATTAAATGTAATACTTTTTGAATTAAAAATCGTTGTAAAATTTCGCTTGTATTAAAATATATTCCAGGATTTCTAACCGTGGAGGCATCAAAAATTACTTGCAGGGCATTCAACTACAAATTTTAAATGCTAATGAACAAACTTTTTAAAACAATCTCTTAATAAAACAATAAAATATAATTGTAAAGATTTTAATACTCTTTTAACCTTCGCTTTCATAGTATCTATCTGGTTAGATAATTAGATTTTTATTAAATAATAACTCTGCGTGTTTGATCAAATCTTAATATACTTTCGACTCAATTATTAAATTTTCGTTTTCTTTCCGATAATAATAAACATTTTTAAAAAATGTTCTTCACATTTTCATACCCCATCGCGTACTGCGTAAGGGGCATATTGGTACATTAACTTTGTCATTCCGTTTGTAATGCCAAGAAGTAGGCGTGGCAGGTATAGAAAAATGTATATATTTTTGATCAGCATCATCTCCTGAGTCGATTTCCGTGTGTCCTTCTGTTTGTCCGTCTGTCGGCACGATTACAGCCGTAATTTTAAAGCTATCGCGATTAAAATCAAAATACATGTTAATTTTTAAAAAATGAAGAGCAAATTTGAAAATGAGCCAAATCGGATGAAAACCACGCCTACCTCCCATACAAAATGACTTTATATTAACCGTAAAAGGTCTTTAAAATCCACAAAAATTAATGAAATGCCTTGAAATTTGGCACATAGGCTTTGATATATAATATACACCACCACTATGATATTTGGCAAAATCGAAAGAAAACCACGCCCACCTCCTATTCAAATTGACTTTATTTATGAAAACCGCGTCCACTTCCCAAACAAAGCGGCTTTATTTTAAATGTAAAATCTCTTAAAAATCCACAAAAATGAAAGAAATGTCTTGAAATTTTGCACATTAGCTTTGATGTATAATATGAACCATTTTTATGATATTTGGCTAAATCGGATTAAAACCACGCCTACCTCCCATGGAAAGTGACGTCATCAAAATAGGAAAACTTTCGTTAATATATAAAACTGAATGTTATCGTGCATGTTGTGGCTAAAGACTTCGAATATACTTCAATATGGCCGCAGGGGGTATTTTCCCTTCGGTACTCTGCCGAAGCTCCATCCTTACTAGTTTTTTAATAAATATGTCTATTTATATTCATAGGCTCATGAATATCTACCTGGGTAGATATATAGGCATTTATGTAAAAAAATTGTACTTTTCATAAAAAAACCATTATTTAGAAGAATACTAGTTCATACCCGGAGCGCTTCGCTGCGCTCAGCACTTATCCCCTAAGTTAAGTTCGTACCGACTTTCATTGATGTGTGACTTATTTCTAAAGCTATACCGAAAATTTTGGGTGCTGAAAAAATACCACGCCACTCGTCTTACGCCCATAAAATGTAACCAAATTGTAATAAATTGAGGTCGAATACTGAATTCCGAGGCTGTGCGACCTATAATTTCAAAACTGTTCGATATCGAAAATTTTAGGTGTATTTAAGGTGTCTTTTACAATCGGCACCAGACTTCACAGGAACCCTCTCAAGGCTTTGGTATAAAAATTGGATTAGCGGTTTCGGAGTCTTTACGTGATATACACATTTACCCACATACGTATATATGTACATTAAGCCGCCTTACGCTCCTTGGAAAAAAACGATTGTTCAGTCCGGTTCTTCAAAATAATCCATGGCTTATGTTATGATGATCCCAAATTATTTCGACTAAAAGTATTGGCTGGCATGGTAGTTAAAAAAAAACAAACGGTCAGAAATAAGAGTAATGAAAAAGTTCTATGGCATCAAAAAATCTAAAATTTTTTCCGTTGGACCAAATATAATGCGGATTTTTATAGATTTTTTTAACTTTTTTTATATTATTTTCACTAAAATTCAAATGTTTTTTTTTCCCATAATACTTTTTGTCAAATAAATTGTAATATATAAAAAATGTGTACATTTTTTTTTAATTTCATTCAATTCAATTCTTCACTTACACAATATTTTATCATCAATAGATAATTTATTTGACTAAAAGTAACATGGGAAGACAAAAAAAAAAAAATTTTAATTTGACTTTTAGTGAAAATATTATTAAAAAAAATTAAAAATTAATGAAAATCCGCATTACCTCTGGTCCGTCTGCAAACATATAAAAAAAATTGATTGGTGCAGATTGGAAGAACTCTTTCATTACTATTATTTCTGACCGTTTGTTATTTTTAACTACCACATCAGTAAATATTTTTGCAAAAAACTCGATTTTTAGAACATATTTCAAACCATTGCATGGCATACTGGTTGATGTGCGTGGCTTGTATACAATAGAACCCAGGTTCGAATTCCATCTGACACAAAGTTTTTTCAATTGAATTAATTTTTCTGTTCGGCCGTCATCTCTATGCAGACAATGGCAAACCTCAGAGAGTATAAACTGAAGCCATGAAAAGCTTCTTGAGAAAATAAGCCGTTCGGAGTCGGCATAAGACATGTAGGTTCAGTTCTCGATCATTTGTGTTCAAACATTTCACAACACGCACAACACAATTCATCATAAGAAGCTCGGTCAAAGTCTCTTCAAGGGCTGAAATGGCCATTTAGTTTTTGTTTTTTTTTTTTATTTCAAAATATTCCAGCTCACGGATGGCTATCGCTACAGTCGAAATATTTGGGGAATCATCGTAACAGAAAGCATCCTTTTGAGGAACCAACCCGAACCTCTATTTTTTTGAGAAGAGCCTTAGTATACATTAGGGTGGGGCGATTTGAACATCTTAATGGGCGCTTCGCGTTTCTGATTCTTGGGATTGTACTGAGCAAAAAAGTCCACTAGACCATAAGTCTACGGTGAAAATCGAGCTTCCAGATTTTGACTTGCAGTTTTTTCTCAGACTTTACTTTTTTGGAAAATTTGGAAATTTCCTCTCCTATAAATCAATTTTTCGACAGAGATTTGAAACTATGCCTGCCTCCTAAGCCAAGGGTCTGGCAACATCCCGACCGTCCCCATTTCAATCAAAGACAGCAAATACCGCCTTTTCAGCCAAGAAGAAATCAACCACCAATTCCAGGCCCAAAACCACAGGAGCCCATGGACATTGATCGGAGTATCCAGACAAGGCAGGTGGACTATCAAAATAGATCAAGGTTCCAGAACCCAGGGAAATTTCAATATGCAGGACGCAGGACTAGGTCCGAGAATTACCCCCAAAACAAGCGGCAACGATTGTTCTTCACAACGGGCCATAACGAACAACAAGATTCATCCGAATCAATCCAAAACAATGAACAAGGGGTTGTTCAGGATGAAATAGGACACCAGGTAAATTTTATGACAGGGGGCCATCCAGCGTACCATATATAGAGTATAAATCTCGGGATGGCCAAACCCTTGAGTTCCTTATTGATACTGGTGCAAATAAGAATTTTATTTCTAGCTCAATAGCCTTAAATTCTGACAACATTGAAAAACTAAAGGGTTTTCTTCTTCTGCTGCCGGAAATCTAAAAATAACTAGCAAGGTCTGCGGGAAGTTTTTGAACATTTGGATGACATTATTACTTTTTATGTTCTCCCTGGTCTGACTTCGTTTCATGGTATCATTGGTGATGACACCTTGAGACAGCTTGGAGCAGTAATAGACAGAAAAAATAATTTTCTCGCCTTAAAATCTGATATTTTATTACCCCTAAAAAACAAAATTTCGAAACAAGTGAATGCCATTTCTATCGCAAATAGAAACAACCCTGCAGAATTCAAAAGAAAATTATTAATTTTATTAGATCATTTCCACAATCTTTTTGGCCCCTTTGATATGAATAGATCCGTAGACACATTTGTCCAAGCCGAAATTAAGACCAGCACTGAAGAACCTATCTACACTAAGAGTTACCCTTATCCCACTTGTATGAGACAGGAGGTCGAAAAGCAGGTGAGGGAACTGTTGGAGGCAAACATAATTCGTCCTTCCAGAAGCCCGTACAATTCACCCATTTGGATTGTACCAAAAAAGCCAAACCATTAGGGGAAAAACAATATAGGCTGGTTATTGACTTTAAACGCCTGAATAGCGTGACAATCTCGGATTCTTGCCCAATACCAGATATTAACACGACTCATGCAAGCTTAGGTGAATCAAAATTCTTTTCAACGCTTGATCTCACTTCGGGTTTTCACCAGATCCCAATGAAACCATCCGATATTGCCAAAACGGCTTTTTCTACCATGAATGGGAAGTATGAGTTCCTTCGACTTCCTTTTGGGTTAAAAAATGCACCGGCAATATTCCAACGCATGATCGACGACGTTCTTCGTGATTATATTGGAAAAATTTGCTACGTTTATATTGACGATATAATCGTATTAGGAAAAACTGAAGAAGAACATCTGTCGAACATCGCTACAGTTTTTGCACGGCTGCAAGAAGCAAATCTTAGGGTAAATCTAGAAAAGACGCAATTCTTGCAAACAGAGGTAGAATTTTTGGGCTACCTAATAACATCCAATGGTATCAAGGCTGACCCGAAAAAGGTAGAAGCCATACAATGTATTTCACCACCAACAAATTTAAAGGAACTTAAATCATTCCTTGGCCTGACGTCCTATTACAGAAAATTTATTCGAGATTATGCAAGAGTTGCTAAGCCCTTAACCAATCTTACACGTAGTGAAAATTCTCAGGTGAAAGCGAGTCAATCCAAAAAAGTTTCAATTGAACTCAACAAGGACGCCATAACTGCATTCAATAGCCTTAAGGAACTCCTCACTTCCTCTGAAATTCTCGCTTTCCCAGACTTCGATAAACCGTTTAACTTAACAACTGATGCTTCCAATTTTGCAATCGGAGCCGTTCTGTCTCAGGGTGAGCCTGGAAAAGACAGACCGATTTCCTTCATTTCCAGATCGCTAAGCAAAACAGAGGAGAATTACGCTACGAACGAAAAGGAGATGCTGGCAATCGTGTGGGCCCTCGATAACCTCAGGTCTTACTTGTATGGAGCAAAGAGAATTAGGATTTTTACCGACCATCAGCCCCTAACATATGCTTTGGGAAACAGGAATTTTAATTCTAAACTCAAACGCTGGAAGGCGCGGATAGAAGAGTACAACCACGAGTTAATCTATAAACCCGGTAGATCAAACTATGTGGCTGATGCTCTTTCTAGGCTAAAGACTGTCCAAAATCATTCGTCAACCTCAACTGCTGAACAAATGGTGAATCCACTTAGAACATTCGGCGATGGCGAAGAAACGGAAACAGCAAGCGAAGGTCAAAGCGATCACAGTGAGGATACACTAACAGCGAGCGAGGGCTCAACTATACACAGTGCCTTACAAGACAGCTCAGACTTGATACCACATGTTGAAGCCCCACTGAACGTCTTCCGCAATCAACTTATATTTATGCAGGGAAAAAGAGAATTGATTAGCCATATAGAACCACATAGTGGATATCACCGCCATCATATCTCTGTCGGGATAATAAATAGGGAAATACTTATACGCTTCTTAAAAGAGTTTCTAGTACCCAATATCATAAATGGAGTGAAAATACCTGAAGAGTGCATTCAGCTTTTACAGAACGTTTATGTTGACCACTTTTCAAGGTATAAAATTCGAATAACGCAAAGAGTTGTCGAAGACGTCACAAATGAAGAAAGAATATTTAACATCATTGAATCAGAACATAAAAGAGCTCATCGCAATCCTAGTGAAAACAAGGATCAAATTTTGGAAAACTATTATTTTCCCAAAAAGAGCCAACAAATCAGGGTTTTCGCTAAACAGTGCGAGATTTGTCGCTTAAATAAATACGAAAGACATCCGCAGAAACCCAAGCTGTAACCGACACCATTGCCGTCTTACTCCTGCGAAATTCTTCATCTCGACATATTAGAAATACAGGGCATGAAGTTTATTTCATGTATAGACAAGTTCTCAAAATGCCTCAAGCTCTTTCATATAAAAAAATAAATCTGCAGTTATTCTGAAAAAGAAACTCATTAAAATACTTCACTATTTCACAGTTCCTAAGATGATCGTAACTGACAATGAGAGAGGGTTGTCAAGTCCATTAATAACAAATTATGTGTCAACTCTGGGGATAGAATTTTACCGAACACCCATACAAAGGAGTGAAGTGAACGGGCAGGTTGAAAGGGCACATTCAACTATTCTTGAAATCTATAGGTGCCTAAAAAATGAAGCTACACGGTTATCCCCGAGGGAGCTCATGAACGTGGCAGTAGACAAATATAATAACTCCATCCCCTCTGTAACAAAAAAGATACCAAGCGACATCTTCTTTAACCGAAGTGAAAAAATAAACTATCAATCGCTAAGCAACTTCCAAGAAAAACTTAACGAAGACTTAAGGGGGCTTATCAGAGAAAATGAAAAATTAAGAAATTTAAGAATTAATTCTAAAAGACTTGACCCCCGAAGATATAATGAGGGAGAAGTTATCTTTGTTAAAGACAAACAAATTAAGGTCAAACAAAAAGCCCTCTATAAAAAAGAAATATTGGCTGCTGACAACGAGGTCACAATCACAACAATCTCAGGGCGAAAGGTTCATAAAGCCCATATAAGATAATTGTATCATTTAAAAAAAAATGTGAGAAATTGTAATCTGGAAAAAAAAAAAATCAATCAAAATTGACAAAACTTGTTCTGTATTAGAAACAATAAAAGCGCAAGCTTTGCTAGCAAACAGTGGGTGGGAAACCACCGGGGTTCGACTCCCGCTAGACAAAGGTCTATGCTTTTCCTTAAAGATAACAAAAAATAAAATAAAAATATAAAAAAATATAATAAAATATTATATTATATTCTATAAATTTACTTGACAATTTTAATAATCTAATCTTCTTTCAGAACTATATTTGACACATTGTATTTATTAAATTTTACTGTTCTTCAATAATAATTATGAACTAATTCTTAATATATTTTCAGCAACATAAGAAAAAGTTATTTTAAATAAATTTTTAATAAATTACCTCTTAATACTAAAGAATATTTAAAACTTATGTACTTGTATATTTTCAGGAAAATATTCGTTTAATTAATTTTAAAATAAAAACTATTTTATATCTGAAAATTTCAATATACATTCAATAAATATTTTTATAATTATTTATAAGACAGTCTAAAAGTTCCACTTTATCTTCACAAGCCACCACCAATGCTAAGTCTTACTATATACTTTTTTTGAAGACAGCATGCGCTCTCCATCTTTACGAATACGAATCTCCTCTATTTACCTTAAAGAAGGGCAATGGCTATATCCTTAATGGTCACTTCAACCTCGTTCACGTGATCGACCTGGCACGATTCGAAAAGCTGACATCAGAGATTGACGAAGCGGCAAGGAACATATCTACTACAGACGATACGCTTTTACTTCTGCAGTATCACCTTACTCGAGTTCAGAAAAGTCTTCACGAATTAAAGGGTAGAAAACCAAGAGAAACTCGCTCCATAAATTGGATAGGATCAGCATGGAAATGGATAGCCGGAAGTCCAGATGCCGTGGATTGGGACTCAGTATTACGAAATGAGCAGTCTATTGTCGAAAACAATAACCAACAATACAAGATCAACAGAGAATTGTTCGAAGTAACGCACGAAGCCATCACCAAATACAACAAACTGATCGAAATGCTACACAACGATTTGGATAATCGACTTATCAACAAACTGGAACAGAGCCTTTTAGAAAAATCTTTTATTCTGTGGGACCAGGTCCACGAAATCGTGCGAGCGTGCCAAATGGCTAGAAGCGGAATAATTAACACAAACCTACTGGACAGTGAGGAAATGAGCAAAGTGTTATCTGAAGTCGAGACCCTTCCTTATGAAAACGAGATAGAAGCTCTTGAGTTTGCCACCCCAACCATTTTTGCTAACGATACAATGCTTCTTTATATTGTCTCTTTACCAAAGGTTCAGCAGAAAAATTATAATCACATTCTTGCGCGAGCCGCCATACTCAACAACAGTCAGGTGGATATCCCATACAACGAGATGTTCGTAAGCCAGAAAGAAACATTCGGGATAAAAGAAGGATGTCTACCGATCAGAAATACAACAGTCTGCAATTCAGCATCACTAAGTAAAATTCCAGAGGACAGTTGTGTGGTAAGAATACTCAAGGGCGGTAACGCTAATTGCACCTTCAAGACCAACACGGAAGAAATAGTTGAACTTGTTGGCGGGGAAACGATTTTCCTATCTAATTTCAGAGGATTCGTCAACGCCACTAATTTTTCGAGGCATCTGGATGGCACCTACATGGTGCAATTGGAAAATGAAACAATTTATATAAACGAAAGAATCTTCTCAACATCTACCGTAACCAGAGTCCAAGCCCTTCCACAGCTTCTCACCAACGTAATCAAGGGAACTGACAAAATCGACATAGCCTATCTACATGGAGCGACGTTGAACAACATCAAGCGATTGGGTAACCTGGCTAAAAAAGTAAACCTCTCTATGCTTTCAGACCTTGCAGCTATCCTTGGTATAATCCTTGTCGCAGCATCTTTTTGGTGGAGATCCAATCGACGCCTCAACCTACCAAAAATCGTGCCAGCAGTCATTCGGGTCGAAGAACCTCAACACCAACAAAACAAGATGGCCGAGGCATAATCTGCGGGACGCAGATTTTTAAGGGGGAGGAGTCAACGACAGCCAGCGACGACTAAGCAGCAGACAACAGCCGAAATATGAGCGCCGTACGTGACAATATGGAATGTGGCCGGATGCGCGTGTGGAAACACTTAGCATGGTAACGGTGGGAAAATGCAATGTCTGCATTTTTGCTCTAAGCTAATTGTATGCTTCTTCTTTGTATAAATCCTAAACTAATTGTATGCTTCTTCTTGGTATAAAAATAAGTATTTAAGATATGCAAAATGTTATTAGAGTTTAGTTCATTTTCGTACCTTGTAATAAAGTGTAGCATAAACGCATTCAGTGAGTTTTTTAATTATTGGCCCGTCGGCCAAAGTATTTTTTTATTGAATCGCGAAGGACTCGCGTTAACTTTCATTTTAAAGATGGTAAAATTTGCCAACATTTTGCACTTGAATCTATCCAGTAATAAAGAAGTTTCAGCCATTTTTCTATAACTTCAATCATCAAAATAGACAAAATCGCAAAATATCATTGACGATTGACAAAATCCACCCAAAAAAATGGGAAACAAACAGCAGAAAAAAAAACCTAGCCGACAACAAAAGCAAAAACCAGCAAAAAAAAAAGTAAACAAGTAAGGCAGCCGTCAGCTCAGAATTCTAAAGAAAAAAAATTAATAAAATGCTTCTCGTCAGCGTTACCATATGGGCAGTTAATCCTGTTTTGGGCAGTATTTTGAGCAGGTAGACAGGATCATATTTCTCCCAGGATTTGGGCAGGTTTTTTTTAATCCAGTTTTTTAATTTTCGTTGAAGAAAAAAAAATAGAAATTTTATGTTTATAAATTATATGTAAGTACTTATATAAAAGTAGCAAATAAAGTTGCTACTACTTTTTACATCCTTTCAAAAATTTTATCATGTGGCAGAGCTTTCCTGTCATTGTCATCGTTTTTGTTAATTTCTTTTCGCTAGTCTTTAGCAAATTACAAATGGACAAATACTTAACAAAACCTTGTAAGATAAGGAATATTAAAAATGTTATAATAAAAAAATTTTAAAATATTTGTTTTTAGTCCTTTTATAAGAGCAGTATTTTTTCTAAAAATACAGGATTATTTTTTTGAAAATTACAGGATTATTTTTTTGAAAATTACAGGATTTACAAAAAAACATATGGCAATGCTGCTTCTCGTCAACATTGCTGAGAGTATTGATAGTTTGTGCTCTATCAACAATTTGTAGCACTCTATCAGCAAACTCTAGCAACATAACCTCGCAGTTTTTCGCTGCTTTGGTCTCAATCGTCAAGTTACCGAGCTTCTGCAAATTGAAAAGTGACAAGTGGATGCAATGTCTGTCTATCTTAGTCTGTGCATGGTGTGACAACTGCCTATTTTCTCAGAGCGTCGACTTACACTTGTCAAAATCAATACAAAGTATAATTTTTCATCTGCTTTGCTGCTTATTCGTTTTCTCTTTTTCTATGCGTTTTTGACAAGTTCTGGTCGACCTTAAAATGATTATATCATGCACTAAAGTATATGGTGCGTGGTGAGTTTTTGTTGTTGCTTAAAGTTTTTATTTCCTCTCCACGAGTTGTTGTTTGCTGTTTGAATTTTGTTAGCTTTGATTGCGAAGTTGGTAGAAAAACAACTATTCAATGGCCGCGTTGTTTTTCATGTCGTGGTACAGTCTCGTGTATTTTAGTGGCTTCTACACTGAGAAAAATGACCCGTGATTACCGCAACTCTTTTCTTGAAATGATTTCTACTTCCCGGCTATTTATTTTCGGCTCGAGGATTGGATAAAGGTAAAAGAAATTAAATTATAAATCATGTGGGACAAAATTTACCGCTAAAATTTTGTTCCTTATAAACTGCAAGAGTAGTGACAAATGCGTTTATATGAAACAAGTGAGAGGGGAGAAAATAATCACTTCTAAGTATTCGCTTGAAATCTGTCGTCAAATCATTAAATGAAAATAATAAAGCCTCCTTATAACCAACTGACCACGAAAGTAAACAAAATCTCGCAATCTAGTTCTGTATCGCTGTTAAAAATACCTGTTGGATATATGAAAAAAATACTGATCATGAACTAGTACTAGTATGTAGGCAGACGGAATTCCGTATGTAAACGGAATATTAATAAAATAATATTACTAAAATGTTAATGAATGTTAAAAAAATAAATTAGCAATCCTCCCCGAAATTCCATTTTTGGGAAAATGTTTCACTTTTACCGTGCGTGGCGGCCACACATACCTTTTTTAAAATCGGCTTTTTGTTACAATTGCTACTTATTATTTTACAATTGCTTATAATCAAGGCGGTGGGCCAAGTTGATTTAAGACAAATTTTAATATCCTTTATATACCCAAACATGAGACCAAAAAAAATAGAATAAAATAATGGTTTTAGCCTTGAGCTGTCTCAATTTTTTAAATATTAAACTGATTCTTCAATCTCTTACCACCACCTTTCATAATTTCTATCTCGTGCATGGATCAGAAACACTTTTGGATTTGAGTACAAAATTTAACTTATCTTCTATACATTGTTACTATCAGGCATGTGCAGCATTTCGAGCAAATCAATTCGAAGAGAATTTCATTTATAAAAAAGCAACTGACCGAAAAATGGCGTAACATCGTAAATAAGTGATTTCTATTACTTGTCAAATCGGATGTCTACAGCACAAGATATTTTGGTTTCACATTCAATTTCGTACAAAAGTGAAAAGCAACACATGTCTGTACAAGTATATCTCTAGTTACTGTTGACCAATTTAGATAAATTAAACACTGAACTAAATCAAATTTGCAATTTTTGCAAATTTTTTGGAATACATATACATTTGGATTCGTGCTTAACTTAAAAATCAAGTTGCAAAAGATTTCAATTGAATCAATTGAGATATTTGGTAATGTTTTCATTGCTCTAGAGAGGGTCCGGACCCACGGACACTCCACAATTCTATGCCACTGGTACTTAAAGAAAGAAGTATAAGCTTTAATTTTTCTTTTTGCTTTTCTCCCAATTTCTTTTCAAAAATTTGTTCAAGAATATTTATACATTCTCTTTTCCATCACTGTGAGCTTGCAGAAATTTTTGAATAAATTTTAATACAAATGGGCTTACACGTGGAGTTGCCATGAAGCTATGCAAGAAAAGTAGGATCCTTTTTGCTTGCAGAATAACATGATCTGTCTGAAAAAAAAATATATTTGTAAAGTAAACACCTACGTCGAGGTAGTGACTAAGTTTTTTTTAAAAATTTTTGTTTGTAAAAAAATGACGCCCCTTTTAGGATGATTGTTAAACAAATAGGCGTAAATTTGAGTACACAACGAGCTGTAAATTTATTTTTAGGCTCATTTTTTAAAAAAGGGCGAAGTCACTACTTTTGGAAAGTACTAAAAAAAACAATTGAAGTTAGCATTCAACTTTATTGCACATTAGTGTATACAATTTAATTATTTTTACATACTTATAATTTTTAAATCACCTCTTATTGTAGGTTTCGAGCTCACGTTAACATTGACACCAAAGTAGTAAACTTTGCTTGTGTGCCATAATCAAATAAAAAATATTTCTCAAAAATTGTATTATAAAGCTTTGTTAACTGAAAAAGTAAATCTGAATAATAAGATTTTCGAATCTTAACATTCTAAAAATTAAGATGATATTAATAATATTATTATTAATATATGGTTAAAAATTTAAATAAAATATTCACCATAATATCAAAATTATTCCAAAGGGTATAAAATATCATTGTAATTTGAGTTGTACTAAAATTTCATACAAAATTTTTTAAAAAATTTTATAATCTATTGAACAGTATTAAATGTAATACTTTTTGAATTAAAAATCGTTGTAAAATTTCGCTTGTATTAAAATATATTCCAGGATTTCTAACCGTGGAGGCATCAAAAATTACTTGCAGGGCATTTAACTACAAATTTTAAATGCTAATGAACAAACTTTTTAAAACAATCTCTTAATAAAACAATAAAATATAATTGTAAAGATTTTAATACTCTTTTAACCTTCGCTTTCATAGTATCTATCTGGTTAGATAATTAGATTTTTATTAAATAATAAATCTGCGTGTTTGATCAAATCTTAATATACTTTCGACTCAATTATTAAATTTTCGTTTTCTTTCCGATAATAATAAACATTTTTAAAAAATGTTCTTCACATTTTCATACCCCATCGCGTACTGCGTAAGGGGCATATTGGTACATTAAATTTGTCATTCCGTTTGTAATGCCAAGAAGTAGGCGTGGCAGGTATAGAAAAATGTATATATTTTTGATCAGCATCATCTCCTGAGTCGATTTCCGTGTGTCCTTCTGTTTGTCCGTCTGTCGGCACGATTACAGCCGTAATTTTAAAGCTATCGCGATTAAAATCAAAATACATGTTAATTTTTAAAAAATGAAGAGCAAATTTGAAAATGAGCCAAATCGGATGAAAACCACGCCTACCTCCCATACAAAATGACTTTATATTAACCGTAATAGGTCTTTAAAATCCACAAAAATTAATGAAATGCCTTGAAATTTGGCACATAGGCTTTGATATATAATATACACCACCACTATGATATTTGGCAAAATCGAAAGAAAACCACGCCCACCTCCTATTCAAATTGACTTTATTTATGAAAACCGCGTCCACTTCCCAAACAAAGCGGCTTTATTTTAAATGTAAAATCTCTTAAAAATCCACAAAAATGAAAGAAATGTCTTGAAATTTTGCACATTAGCTTTGATGTATAATATGAACCATTTTTATGATATTTGGCTAAATCGGATTAAAACCACGCCTACCTCCCGTGGAAAGTGACGTCATCAAAATAGGAAAACTTTCGTTAATATATAAAACTGAATGTTATCGTGCATGTTGTGGCTAAAGACTTCGAATATACTTCAATATGGCCGCAGGGGGTATTTTCCCTTCGGTACTCTGCCGAAGCTCCATCCTTACTAGTTTTTTAATAAATATGTCTATTTATATTCATAGGCTCATGAATATCTACCTGGGTAGATATATAGGCATTTATGTAAAAATATTGTACTTTTCATAAAAAAACCATTATTTAGAAGAATACTAGTTCATACCCGGAGCGCTTCGCTGCGCTCAGCACTTATCCCCTAAGTTAAGTTCGTACCGACTTTCATTGATGTGTGACTTATTTCTAAAGCTATACCGAAAATTTTGGGTGCTGAAAAAATACCACGCCACTCGTCTTACGCCCATAAAATGTAACCAAATTGTAATAAATTGAGGTCGAATACTGAATTCCGAGGCTGTGCGACCTATAATTTCAAAACTGTTCGATATCGAAAATTTTAGGTGTATTTAAGGTGTCTTTTACAATCGGCACCAGACTTCACAGGAACCCTCTCAAGGCTTTGGTATAAAAATTGGATTAGCGGTTTCGGAGTCTTTACGTGATATACACATTTACCCACATACGTATATATGTACATTAAGCCGCCTTACGCTCCTTAGAAAAAAACGATTGTTCAGTCCGGCTCTTCAAAATAATCCATGGCTTATGTTATGATGATCCCAAATTATTTCGACTAAAAGTATTGGCTGGCATGGTAGTTAAAAAAAAAACAAACGGTCAGAAATAAGAGTAATGAAAAAGTTCTATGGCATCAAAAAATCTAAACTCGATTTTTAGAACATATTTCAAACCATTGCATGGCATACTGGTTGAGGTGCGTGGCTTGTATACAATAGAACCCAGGTTCGAATTCCATCTGACACAAAGTTTTTTCAATTGAATTAATTTTTCTGTTCGGCCGTCATCTCTATGCAGACAATGACAAACCTCAGAGAGTAAAAACTGAAGCCATGAAAAGCTTCTTGAGAAAATAAGCCGTTCGGAGTCGGCATAAGACATGTAGGTTCAGTTCTCGATCATTTGTGTTCAAACATTTCACAACACGCACAACACAATTCATCATAAGAAGCTCGGTCAAAGTCTCTTCAAGGGCTGAAATGGCCATTTAGTTTTTGTTTTTTTTTTTTATTTCAAAATATTCCAGCTCACGGATGGCTATCGCTACAGTCGAAATATTTGGGGAATCATCGTAACAGAAAGCATCCTTTTGAGGAACCAACCCGAACCTCTATTTTTTTGAGAAGAGCCTTAGTATACATTAGGGTGGGGCGATTTGAACATCTTAATGGGCGCTTCGCGTTTCTGATTCTTGGGATTGTACTGAGCAAAAAAGTCCACTAGACCATAAGTCTACGGTGAAAATCGAGCTTCCAGATTTTGACTTGCAGTTTTTTCTCAGACTTTACTTTTTTGGAAAATTTGGAAATTTCCTCTCCTATAAATCAATTTTTCGACAGAGATTTGAAACTATGCCTGCCTCCTAAGCCAAGGGTCTGGCAACATCCCGACCGTCCCCATTTCAATCAAAGACAGCAAATACCACCTTTTCAGCCAAGAAGAAATCAACCACCAATTTCAGGCCCAAAACCACAGGAGCCCATGGACATTGATCGGAGTATCCAGACAAGGCAGGTGGACTATCAAAATAGATCAAGGTTCCAGAACCCAGGGAAATTTCAATATGCAGGACGCAGGACTAGGTCCGAGAATTACCCCCAAAACAAGCGGCAATTGTTCTTCACAACGGGCCATAACGAACAACAAGATTCATCCGAATCAATCCAAAACAATGAACAAGGGGCTGTTCAGGATGAAATAGGACACCAGGTAAATTTTATGACAGGGGGCCATCCAGCGTACCATATATAGAGTATAAAACTCGGGATGGCCAAACCCTTGAGTTCCTTATTGATACTGGTGCAAATAAGAATTTTATTTCTAGCTCAATAGCCTTAAATTCTGACAACATTGAAAAACTAAAGGGTTTTCTTCTTCTGCTGCCGGAAATCTAAAAATAACTAGCAAGGTCTGCGGGAAGTTTTTGAACATTTGGATGACATTATTACTTTTTATGTTCTCCCTGGTCTGACTTCGTTTCATGGTATCATTGGTGATGACACCTTGAGACAGCTTGGAGCAGTAATAGACAGAAAAAATAATTTTCTCGCCTTAAAATCTGATATTTTATTACCCCTAAAAAACAAAATTTCGAAACAAGTGAATGCCATTTCTATCGCAAATAGAAACATCCCTGCAGAATTCAAAAGAAAATTATTAATTTTATTAGATCATTTCCACAATCTTTTTGGCCCCATTGATATGAATAGATCCGTAGACACATTTGTCCAAGCCGAAATTAAGACCAGCACTGAAGAACCTATCTACACTAAGAGTTACCCTTATCCCACTTGTATGAGACAGGAGGTCGAAAAGCAGGTGAGGGAACTGTTGGAGGCAAACATAATTCGTCCTTCCAGAAGCCCGTACAATTCACCCATTTGGATTGTACCAAAAAAGCCAAACCATTAGGGGAAAAACAATATAGGCTGGTTATTGACTTTAAACGCCTGAATAGCGTGACAATCTCGGATTCTTGCCCAATACCAGATATTAACACGACTCATGCAAGCTTAGGTGAATCAAAATTCTTTTCAACGCTTGATCTCACTTCGGGTTTTCACCAGATCCCAATGAAACCATCCGATATTGCCAAAACGGCTTTTTCTACCATGAATGGGAAGTATGAGTTCCTTCGACTTCCTTTTGGGTTAAAAAATGCACCGGCAATATTCCAACGCATGATCGACGACGTTCTTCGTGATTATATTGGAAAAATTTGCTACGTTTATATTGACGATATAATCGTATTAGGAAAAACTGAAGAAGAACATCTGTCGAACATCGCTACAGTTTTTGCACGGCTGCAAGAAGCAAATCTTAGGGTAAATCTAGAAAAGACGCAATTCTTGCAAACAGAGGTAGAATTTTTGGGCTACCTAATAACATCCAATGGTATCAAGGCTGACCCGAAAAAGGTAGAAGCCATACAATGTATTTCACCACCAACAAATTTAAAGGAACTTAAATCATTCCTTGGCCTGACGTCCTATTACAGAAAATTTATTCGAGATTATGCAAGAGTTGCTAAGCCCTTAACCAATCTTACACGTAGTGAAAATTCTCAGGTGAAAGCGAGTCAATCCAAAAAAGTTTCAATTGAACTCAACAAGGACGCCATAACTGCATTCAATAGCCTTAAGGAACTCCTCACTTCCTCTGAAATTCTCGCTTTTCCAGACTTCGATAAACCGTTTAACTTAACAACTGATGCTTCCAATTTTGCAATCGGAGCCGTTCTGTCTCAGGGTGAGCCTGGAAAAGACAGACCGATTTCCTTCATTTCCAGATCGCTAAGCAAAACAGAGGAGAATTACGCTACGAACGAAAAGGAGATGCTGGCAATCGTGTGGGCCCTCGATAACCTCAGGTCTTACTTGTATGGAGCAAAGAGAATTAGGATTTTTACCGACCATCAGCCCCTAACATATGCTTTGGGAAACAGGAATTTTAATTCTAAACTCAAACGCTGGAAGGCGCGGATAGAAGAGTACAACCACGAGTTAATCTATAAACCCGGTAGATCAAACTATGTGGCTGATGCTCTTTCTAGGCTAAAGACTGTCCAAAATCATTCGTCAACCTCAACTGCTGAACAAATGGTGAATCCACTTAGAACATTCGGCGATGGCGAAGAAACGGAAACAGCAAGCGAAGGTCAAAGCGATCACAGTGAGGATACACTAACAGCGAGCGAGGGCTCAACTATACACAGTGCCTTACAAGACAGCTCAGACTTGATACCACATGTTGAAGCCCCACTGAACGTCTTCCGCAATCAACTTATATTTATGCAGGGAAAAAGAGAATTGATTAGCCATATAGAACCACATAGTGGATATCACCGCCATCATATCTCTGTCGGGATAATAAATAGGGAAATACTTATACGCTTCTTAAAAGAGTTTCTAGTACCCAATATCATAAATGGAGTGAAAATACCTGAAGAGTGCATTCAGCTTTTACAGAACGTTTATGTTGACCACTTTTCAAGGTATAAAATTCGAATAACGCAAAGAGTTGTCGAAGACGTCACAAATGAAGAAAGAATATTTAACATCATTGAATCAGAACATAAAAGAGCTCATCGCAATCCTAGTGCAAAAACAAGGATCAAATTTTGGAAAACTATTATTTTCCCAAAAAGAGCCAACAAATCAGGGTTTTCGCTAAACAGTGCGAGATTTGTCGCTTAAATAAATACGAAAGACATCCGCAGAAACCCAAGCTGTAACCGACACCATTGCCGTCTTACTCCTGCGAAATTCTTCATCTCGACATATTAGAAATACAGGGCATGAAGTTTATTTCATGTATAGACAAGTTCTCAAAATGCCTCAAGCTCTTTCATATAAAAAAATAAATCTGCAGTTATTCTGAAAAAGAAACTCATTAAAATACTTCACTATTTCACAGTTCCTAAGATGATCGTAACTGACAATGAGAGAGGGTTGTCAAGTCCATTAATAACAAATTATGTGTCAACTCTGGGGATAGAATTTTACCGAACACCCATACAAAGGAGTGAAGTGAACGGGCAGGTTGAAAGGGCACATTCAACTATTCTTGAAATCTATAGGTGCCTAAAAAATGAAGCTACACGGTTATCCCCGAGGGAGCTCATGAACGTGGCAGCAGACAAATATAATAACTCCATCCCCTCTGTAACAAAAAAGAGACCAAGCGACATCTTCTTTAACCGAAGTGAAAAAATAAACTATCAATCGCTAAGCAACTTCCAAGAAAAACTTAACGAAGACTTAAGGGGGCTTATCAGAGAAAATGAAAAATTAAGAAATTTAAGAATTAATTCTAAAAGACTTGACCCCCGAAGATATAATGAGGGAGAAGTTATCTTTGTTAAAGACAAACAAATTAAGGGCAAACAAAAAGCCCTCTATAAAAAAGAAATATTGGCTGCTGACAACGAGGTCACAATCACAACAATGTCAGGGCGAAAGGTTCATAAAGCCCATATAAGATAATTGTATCATTTAAAAAAAAATATGAGAAATTGTAATCTGGAAAAAAAAAAATTAATCAAAATTGACAAAACTTGTTCTGTATTAGAAACACTAAAAGCGCAAGCTTTGCTAGCAAACAGTGGGTGGGAAACCACCGGGGTTCGACTCCCGCTAGACAAAGGTCTATGCTTTTCCTTAAAGATAACAAAAAATAAAATAAAAATATAAAAAAATATAATAAAATATTATATTATATTCTATAAATTTACTTGACAATTTTAATAATCTAATCTTCTTTCAGAACTATATTTGACACATTGTATTTATTAAATTTTACTGTTCTTCAATAATAATTATGAACTAATTCTTAATATATTTTCAGCAACATAAGAAAAAGTTATTTTAAATAAATTTTTAATAAATTACCTCTTAATACTAAAGAATATTTAAAACTTATGTACTTGTATATTTTCAGGAAAATATTCGTTTAATTAATTTTAAAATAAAAACTATTTTATATCTGAAAATTTCAATATACATTCAATAAATATTTTTATAATTATTTATAAGACAGTCTAAAAGTTCCACTTTATCTTCACAAGCCACCACCAATGCTAAGTCTTACTATATACTTTTTTTGAAGACAGCATGCGCTCTCCATCTTTACGAATACGAATCTCCTCTATTTACCTTAAAGAAGGGCAATGGCTATATCCTTAATGGTCACTTCAACCTCGTTCACGTGATCGACCTGGCACGATTCGAAAAGCTGACATCAGAGATTGACGAAGCGGCAAGGAACATATCTACTACAGACGATACGCTTTTACTTCTGCAGTATCACCTTACTCGAGTTCAGAAAAGTCTTCACGAATTAAAGGGTAGAAAACCAAGAGAAACTCGCTCCATAAATTGGATAGGATCAGCATGGAAATGGATAGCCGGAAGTCCAGATGCCGTGGATTGGGACTCAGTATTACGAAATGAGCAGTCTATTGTCGAAAACAATAACCAACAATACAAGATCAACAGAGAATTGTTCGAAGAAACGCACGAAGCCATCACCAAATACAACAAACTGATCGAAATGCTACACAACGATTTGGATAATCGACTTATCAACAAACTGGAACAGAGCCTTTTAGAAAAATCTTTTATTCTGTGGGACCAGGTCCACGAAATCGTGCGAGCGTGCCAAATGGCTAGAAGCGGAATAATTAACACAAACCTACTGGACAGTGAGGAAATGAGCAAAGTGTTATCTGAAGTCGAGACCCTTCCTTATGAAAACGAGATAGAAGCTCTTGAGTTTGCCACCCCAACTATTTTTGCTAACGATACAATGCTTCTTTATATTGTCTCTTTACCAAAGGTTCAGCAGAAAAATTATAATCACATTCTTGCGCGAGCCGCCATACTCAACAACAGTCAGGTGGATATCCCATACAACGAGATGTTCGTAAGCCAGAAAGAAACATTCGGGATAAAAGAAGGATGTCTACCGATCAGAAATACAACAGTCTGCAATTCAGCATCACTAAGTAAAATTCCAGAGGACAGTTGTGTGGTAAGAATACTCAAGGGCGGTAACGCTAATTGCACCTTCAAGACCAACACGGAAGAAATAGTTGAACTTGTTGGCGGGGAAACGATTTTCCTATCTAATTTCAGAGGATTCGTCAACGCCACTAATATTTCGAGGCATCTGGATGGCACCTACATGGTGCAATTGGAAAATGAAACAATTTATATAAACGAAAGAATCTTCTCAACATCTACCGTAACCAGAGTCCAAGCCCTTCCACAGCTTCTCACCAACGTAACCAAGGGAACTGACAAAATCGACATAGCCTATCTACATGGAGCGACGTTGAACAACATCAAGCGATTGGGTAACCTGGCTAAAAAAGTAAACCTCTCTATGCTTTCAGACCTTGCAGCTATCCTTGGTATAATCCTTGTCGCAGCATCTTTTTGGTGGAGATCCAATCGACGCCTCAACCTACAAAAAATCGTGCCAGCAGTCATTCGGGTCGAAGAACCTCAACACCAACAAAACAAGATGGCCGAGGCATAATCTGCGGGACGCAGATTTTTAAGGGGGGAGGAGTCAACGACAGCCAGCGACGACTAAGCAGCAGACAACAGCCGAAATATGAGCGCCGTACGTGAAAATATGGAATGTGGCCGGATGCGCGTGTGGAAACACTTAGCATGGTAACGGTGGGAAAATGCAATGTCTGCATTTTTGCTCTAAGCTAATTGTATGCTTCATCTTTGTATAAATCCTAAACTAATTGTATGCTTCTTCTTGGTATAAAAATAAGTATTTAAGATATGCAAAATGTTATTAGAGTTTAGTTCATTTTCGTACCTTGTAATAAAGTGTAGCATAAACGCATTCAGTGAGTTTTTTAATTATTGGCCCGTCGGCCAAAGTATTTTTTTATTGAATCGCGAAGGACTCGCGTTAACTTTCATTTTAAAGATGGTAAAATTTGCCAACATTTTGCACTTGAATCTATCCAGTAATAAAGAAGTTTCAGCCATTTTTCTAAAACTTCAATCATCAAAATAGACAAAATCGCAAAATATCATTGACGATTGACAAAATCCACCCAAAAAAATGGGAAACAAACAGCAGAAAAAAAACCTAGCCGACAACAAAAGCAAAAACCAGCAAAAAAAAAAGTAAACAAGCAAGGCAGCCGTCAGCTCAGAATTCTAAAGAAAAAAAATTAATAAAATGCTTCTCGTCAGCGTTACCATATGGGCAGTTAATCCTGTTTTGGGCAGTATTTTGAGCAGGTAGACAGGATCATATTTCTCCCAGGATTTGGGCAGGTTTTTTTAATCCAGTTTTTTAATTTTCGTTGAAGAAAAAAAAATAGAAATTTTATGTTTATAAATTATATGTAAGTACTTATATAAAAGTAGCAAATAAAGTTGCTACTACTTTTTACATCCTTTCAAAAATTTTATCATGTGGCAGAGCTTTCCTGTCATTGTCATCGTTTTTGTTAATTTCTTTTCGCTAGTCTTTAGCAAATTACAAATGGACAAATACTTAACAAAACCTTGTAAGATAAGGAATATTAAAAATGTTATAATAAAAAAATTTTAAAATATTTGTTTTTAGTCCTTTTATAAGAGCAGTATTTTTTCTAAAAATACAGGATTATTTTTTTGAAAATTACAGGATTTACAAAAAAACATATGGCAATGCTGCTTCTCGTCAACATTGCTGAGAGTATTGATAGTTTGTGCTCTATCAACAATTTGTAGCACTCTATCAGCAAACTCTAGCAACAAAACCTCGCAGTTTTTCGCTGCTTTGGTCTCAATCGTCAAGTTACCGAGCTTCTGCAAATTGAAAAGTGACAAGTGGATGCAATGTCTGTCTATCTTAGTCTGTGCATGGTGTGACAACTGCCTATTTTCTCAGAGCGTCGACTTACACTTGTCAAAATCAATACAAAGTATAATTTTTCATCTGCTTTGCTGCTTATTCGTTTTCTCTTTTTCTATGCGTTTTTGACAAGTTCTGGTCGACCTTAAAATGATTATATCATGCACTAAAGTATATGGTGCGTGGTGAGTTTTTGTTGTTGCTTAAAGTTTTTATTTCCTCTCCACGAGTTGTTGTTTGCTGTTTGAATTTTGTTGGCTTTGATTGCGAAGTTGGTAGAAAAACAACTATTCAATGGCCGCGTTGTTTTTCATGTCGTGGTACAGTCTCGTGTATTTTAGTGGCTTCTACACTGAGAAAAATGACCCGTGATTACCGCAACTCTTTTCTTGAAATGATTTCTACTTCCCGGCTATTTATTTTCGGCTCGAGGATTGGATAAAGGTAAAAGAAATTAAATTATAAATCATGTGGGACAAAATTTACCGCTAAAATTGTGTTCCTTATAAACTGCAAGAGTAGTGACAAATGCGTTTATATGAAACAAGTGAGAGGGGAGAAAATAATCACTTCTAAGTATTCGCTTGAAATCTGTCGTCAAATCATTAAATGAAAATAATAAAGCCTCCTTATAACCAACTGACCACGAAAGTAAACAAAATCTCGCAATCTAGTTCTGTATCGCTGTTAAAAATACCTGTTGGATATATGAAAAAAATACTGATCATGAACTAGTACTAGTATGTAGGCAGACGGAATTCCGTATGTAAACGGAATATTAATAAAATAATATTACTAAAATGTTAATGAATGTTAAAAAAATAAATTAGCAATCCTCCCCGAAATTCCATTTTTGGGAAAATGTTTCACTTTTACCGTGCGTGGCGGCCACACATACCTTTTTTAAAATCGGCTTTTTGTTACAATTGCTACTTATTATTTTACAATTGCTTATAATCAAGGCGGTGGGCCAAGTTGATTTAAGACTAATTTTAATATCCTTTATATACCCAAACATGAGACTCTAAAAAAAAATAGAATAAAATAATGGTTTTAGCCTTGAGCTGTCTCAATTTTTTAAATATTAAACTGATTCTTCAATCTCTTACCACCACCTTTCATAATTTCTATCTCGTGCATGGATCAGAAACACTTTTGGATTTGAGTACAAAATTTAACTTATCTTCTATACATTGTTACTATCAGGCATGTGCAGCATTTCGAGCAAATCAATTCGAAGAGAATTTCATTTATAAAAAAGCAACTGACCGAAAAATGGCGTAACATAGTAAATAAGTGATTTCTATTACTTGTCAAATCGGATGTCTACAGCACAAGATATTTTGGTTTCACATTCAATTTCGTACAAAAGTGAAAAGCAACACATGTCTGTACAAGTATATCTCTTGTTACTGTTGACCAATTTAGATAAATAAAACACTGAACTAAATCAAATATGCAATTTTTGCAAATTTTTTGGAATACATATACATTTGGATTCGTGCTTAACTTAAAAATCAAGTTGCAAAAGATTTCAATTGAATCAATTGAGATATTTGGTAATGTTTTCATTGCTCTAGAGAGGGTCCGGACCCACGGACACTCCACAATTCTATGCCACTGGTACTTAAAGAAAGAAGTATAAGCTTTAATTTTTCTTTTTGCTTTTCTCCCAATTTCTTTTCAAAAATTTGTTCAAGAATATTTATACATTCTCTTTTCCATCACTGTGAGCTTGCAGAAATTTTTGAATAAATTTTAATACAAATGGGCTTACACGTGGAGTTGCCATGAAGCTATGCAAGAAAAGTAGGATCCTTTTTGCTTGCAAAATAACATGATCTGTCTGAAAAAAAAAATATATTTGTAAAGTAAACACCTACGTCGAGGTAGTGACTAAGTTTTTTTTAAAAATTTTTGTTTGTAAAAAAATGACGCCCCTTTTAGGATGATTGTTAAACAAATAGGCGTAAATTTGAGTACACAACGAGCTGTAAATTTATTTTTAGGCTCATTTTTTAAAAAAGGGCGAAGTCACTACTTTTGGAAAGTACTAAAAAAAACAATTGAAGTTAGCATTCAACTTTATTGCACATTAGTGTATACAATTTAATTATTTTTACATACTTATAATTTTTAAATCACCTCTTATTGTAGGTTTCGAGCTCACGTTAACATTGAAACCAAAGTAGTAAACTTTGCTTGTGTGCCATAATCAAATAAAAAATATTTCTCAAAAATTGTATTATAAAGCTTTGTTAACTGAAAAAGTAAATCTGAATAATAAGATTTTCGAATCTTAACATTCTAAAAATTAAGATGATATTAATAATATTATTATTAATATATGGTTAAAAATTTAAATAAAATATTCACCATAATATCAAAATTATTCCAAAGGGTATAAAATATCATTGTAATTTGAGTTGTACTAAAATTTCATACAAAATTTTTTAAAAAATTTTATAATCTATTGAACAGTATTAAATGTAATACTTTTTGAATTAAAAATCGTTGTAAAATTTCGCTTGTATTAAAATATATTCCAGGATTTCTAACCGTGGAGGCATCAAAAATTACTTGCAGGGCATTCAACTACAAATTTTAAATGCTAATGAACAAACTTTTTAAAACAATCTCTTAATAAAACAATAAAATATAATTGTAAAGATTTTAATATTCTTTTAACCTTCGCTTTCATAGTATCTATCTGGTTAGATAATTAGATTTTTATTAAATAATAACTCTGCGTGTTTGATCAAATCTTAATATACTTTCGACTCAATTATTAAATTTTCGTTTTCTTTCCGATAATAATAAACATTTTTAAAAAATGTTCTTCACATTTTCATACCCCATCGCGTACTGCGTAAGGGGCATATTGGTACATTAACTTTGTCATTCCGTTTGTAATGCCAAGAAGTAGGCGTGGCAGGTATAGAAAAATGTATATATTTTTGATCAGCATCATCTCCTGAGTCGATTTCCGTGTGTCCTTCTGTTTGTCCGTCTGTCGGCACGATTACAGCCGTAATTTTAAAGCTATCGCGATAAAAATCAAAATACATGTTAATTTTTAAAAAATGAAGAGCAAATTTGAAAATGAGCCAAATCGGATGAAAACCACGCCTACCTCCCATACAAAATGACTTTATATTAACCGTAAAAGGTCTTTAAAATCCACAAAAATTAATGAAATGCCTTGAAATTTGGCACATAGGCTTTGATATATAATATACACCACCACTATGATATTTGGCAAAATCGAAAGAAAACCACGCCCACCTCCTATTCAAATTGACTTTATTTATGAAAACCACGTCCACTTCCCAAACAAAGCGGCTTTATTTTAAATGTAAAATCTCTTAAAAATCCACAAAAATGAAAGAAATGTCTTGAAATTTTGCACATTAGCTTTGATGTATAATATGAACCATTTTTATGATATTTGGCTAAATCGGATTAAAACCACGCCTACCTCCCATGGAAAGTGACGTCATCAAAATAGGAAAACTTTCGTTAATATATAAAACTGAATGTTATCGTGCATGTTGTGGCTAAAGACTTCGAATATACTTCAATATGGCCGCAGGGTGTATTTTCCCTTCGGTACTCTGCCGAAGCTCCATCCTTACTAGTTTTTTAATAAACATGTCTATTTATATTCATAGGCTCATGAATATCTACCTGGGTAGATATATAGGCATTTATGTAAAAATATTGTACTTTTCATAAAAAAACCATTATTTAGAAGAATACTAGTTCATACCCGGAGCGCTTCGCTGCGCTCAGCACTTATCCCCTAAGTTAAGTTCGTACCGACTTTCATTGATGTGTGACTTATTTCTAAAGCTATACCGAAAATTTTGGGTGCTGAAAAAATACCACGCCACTCGTCTTACGCCCATAAAATGTAACCAGTGGAACGGCATGTGTAAATTGAGGTCGAATACTGAATTCCGAGGCTGTGCGACCTATAATTTCAAAACTGTTCGATATCGAAAATTTTAGGTGTATTTAAGGTGTCTTTTACAATCGGCACCAGACTTCACAGGAACCCTCTCAAGGCTTTGGTATAAAAATTGGATTAGCGGTTTCGGAGTCTTTACGTGATATACACATTTACCCACATACGTATATATGTACATTAAGCCGCCTTACGCTCCTTAGAAAAAAACGATTGTTCAGTCCGGTTCTTCAAAATAATCTATGGCTTATGTTATGATGATCCCAAATTATTTCGACTAAAAGTATTGGCTGGCATGGTAGTTAAAAAAAAACAAACGGTCAGAAATAAGAGTAATGAAAAAGTTCTATGGCATCAAAAAATCTAAAATTTTTTCCTTTGGACCAAATATAATGCGGATTTTTATAGATTTTTTTAACTTTTTTTATATTATTTTCACTAAAATTCAAATGTTTTTTTTCCCATAATACTTTTTGTCAAATAAATTGTAATATATAAAAAATGTGTACATATTTTTTTAATTTCATTCAATTCAATTCTTCACTTACACAATATTTTATCATCAATAGATAATTTATTTGACTAAAAGTAACATGGGAAGACAAAAAAAAAAAATTTTAATTGGACTTTTAGTGAAAATATTATTAAAAAAAATTAAAAATTAATGAAAATCCGCATTACCTCTGGTCCGTCTGCAAACATTTAAAATTTATTGGTGCAGATTGGAAGAACTCTTTCATTACTATTATTTCTGACCGTTTGTTATTTTTAACTACCACATCAGTAAATATTTTTGCAAAAAACTCGATTTTTAGAACATATTTCAAACCATTGCATGGCATACTGGTTGAGGTGCGTGGCTTGTATACAATAGAACCCAGGTTCGAATTCCATCTGACACAAAGTTTTTTCAATTGAATTAATTTTTCTGTTCGGCCGTCATCTCTATGCAGACAATGACAAACCTCAGAGAGTAAAAACTGAAGCCATGAAAAGCTTCTTGAGAAAATAAGCCGTTCGGAGTCGGCATAAGACATGTAGGTTCAGTTCTCGATCATTTGTGTTCAAACATTTCACAACACGCACAACACAATTCATCATAAGAAGCTCGGTCAAAGTCTCTTCAAGGGCTGAAATGGCCATTTAGTTTTTGTTTTTTTTTTTTATTTCAAAATATTCCAGCTCACGGATGGCTATCGCTACAGTCGAAATATTTGGGGAATCATCGTAACAGAAAGCATCCTTTTGAGGAACCAACCCGAACCTCTATTTTTTTGAGAAGAGCCTTAGTATACATTAGGGTGGGGCGATTTGAACATCTTAATGGGCGCTTCGCGTTTCTGATTCTTGGGATTGTACTGAGCAAAAAAGTCCACTAGACCATAAGTCTACGGTGAAAATCGAGCTTCCAGATTTTGACTTGCAGTTTTTTCTCAGACTTTACTTTTTTGGAAAATTTGGAAATTTCCTCTCCTATAAATCAATTTTTCGACAGAGATTTGAAACTATGCCTGCCTCCTAAGCCAAGGGTCTGGCAACATCCCGACCGTCCCCATTTCAATCAAAGACAGCAAATACCGCCTTTTCAGCCAAGAAGAAATCAACCACCAATTCCAGGCCCAAAACCACAGGAGCCCATGGACATTGATCGGAGTATCCAGACAAGGCAGGTGGACTATCAAAATAGATCAAGGTTCCAGAACCCAGGGAAATTTCAATATGCAGGACGCAGGACTAGGTCCGAGAATTACCCCCAAAACAAGCGGCAACGATTGTTCTTCACAACGGGCCATAACGAACAACAAGATTCATCCGAATCAATCCAAAACAATGAACAAGGGGCTGTTCAGGATGAAATAGGACACCAGGTAAATTTTATGACAGGGGGCCATCCAGCGTACCATATATAGAGTATAAAACTCGGGATGGCCAAACCCTTGAGTTCCTTATTGATACTGGTGCAAATAAGAATTTTATTTCTAGCTCAATAGCCTTAAATTCTGACAACATTAAAAAAACCCTTTATAGTTACTTCTGCTGCCGGAAATCTAAAAATAACTAGCAAGGTCTGCGGGAAGTTTTTTGAACATTTGGATGACATTATTACTTTTTATGTTCTCCCTGGTCTGACTTCGTTTCATGGTATCATTGGTGATGACACCTTGAGACAGCTTGGAGCAGTAATAGACAGAAAAAATAATTTTCTCGCCTTAAAATCTGATATTTTATTACCCCTAAAAAACAAAATTTCGAAACAAGTGAATGCCATTTCTATCGCAAATAGAAACATCCCTGCAGAATTCAAAAGAAAATTATTAATTTTATTAGATCATTTCCACAATCTTTTTGGCCCCATTGATATGAATAGATCCGTAGACACATTTGTCCAAGCCGAAATTAAGACCAGCACTGAAGAACCTATCTACACTAAGAGTTACCCTTATCCCACTTGTATGAGACAGGAGGTCGAAAAGCAGGTGAGGGAACTGTTGGAGGCAAACATAATTCGTCCTTCCAGAAGCCCGTACAATTCACCCATTTGGATTGTACCAAAAAAACCAAACCATCAGGGGAAAACAATATAGGCTGGTTATTGACTTTAAACGCCTGAATAGCGTGACAATCTCGGATTCTTACCCAATACCAGATATTAACACGACTCTTGCAAGCTTAGGTGAATCAAAATTCTTTTCAACGCTTGATCTCACTTCGGGTTTTCACCAGATCCCAATGAAACCATCCGATATTGCCAAAACGGCTTTTTCTACCATGAATGGGAAGAATGAGTTCCTTCGACTTCCTTTTGGGTTAAAAAATGCACCGGCAATATTCCAACGCATGATCGACGACGTTCTTCGTGATTATATTGGAAAAATTTGCTACGTTTATATTGACGATATAATCGTATTAGGAAAAACTGAAGAAGAACATCTGTCGAACATCGCTACAGTTTTTGCACGGCTGCAAGAAGCAAATCTTAGGGTAAATCTAGAAAAGACGCAATTCTTGCAAACAAAGAAGTTTAACAATACTGCGACTCTGGAAACCGACCCTCCAGTGTACAAGTAAAAAATTAAACTACGCAAAATAAAAATTTCTTTAATTACAATAAATTCCAAATATATAAATAGAAAAAATATATCATACTAAATTATCCAACTGCGAAGTTATAGCATAAAGAGCCGGACCTTCCAGTTGTAAATTATATTAAGATTAAATAAAATAAAATTAACCAAAACTTGTAATACAAATAAAGTATTTAAATTCATTTGAAAATCTTTCGAATCGAAGAAAGTAATATTTTTGGAAAGTAATATTTAAGCCAAGGTAAAAATAAAATTTTTTTTATATTAAAAATGACTAATCCAAATACACAACCTGCTCCTTCTGGTAACCCTCAAAGAGGCACAGTTGTAAGCTCAGACTTAGAGACCCATATTATCAGATCAATGGTACAGATGGTCCACAGATCTAAGATTATGTGGACCTTTATTGCAGGCGATTTAACTCCAACGAATATAAATCAGACCCAGGAAATAAATTTGATTGACAGTCTATCCAGTATAGACCTACATCAAATTAATTATATTTTTAATAAATTAAATAAATTGTTAGACTTAATTTATATTTCCTCAAATATTAAATTCAATATAATAGAATGTCTTTTTCCCATCCAGAATCCATGTATGCATCATAGGCCACTAATAATTGATTTAGAGTTTTATGAATATCTTGAGTTTGCTGAAGATAAAAAACTGTACAATTTTAATCGTTGTAATTTCAATATATTGAATAACATGTTACTTAATCTAAATTGGCGCGTACTGCTTGATGGTTATAATGCCGAATCATGTTTTAGTATTTTTAAATCTCAGGTTTCGACTATGTGCAATTCGTATATTCCGCGTAGAAAAAAAACTAGTCACAAGCTCCCCTGGTATACAAGGGGTCTTAAAAAGTTAAAAAACCAAAGAAATAAGTTTTTGAAATTATTTAGGGCTACCAATGAGCCAACATATAAGGAAAAATATTTACATTTCATGCGTGAATTTAATTTCCTTAATAAATTTTTATATAAGCAATACATCTTGCAATCTGAATCAAATTTTAAAAAAAATCTTAAATCTTTTTGGAATTTCATACAGTCCAAAAGAGGGAGATCGCAAATTCCTTCTTCAGTGTTTTTAAATGATCAGTGTTCAACTAACTTAGTAGACACTGTAAATATGTTTGCCAATTTTTTCAAGTCAAACTTTGTCGTTGACAATAATAATTTTGTTGGTAATGCTGTGGATCCAGTTGACGCGTGTACAGATATAGGTACTTTTTCTGTTTCTGTTAACGATGTACTTGAGGCCATCTAGAGTATGAAAGAATCATGTAAGGGTGATATTGATGGTTTTGCCACAATAATTTTCTTAAAATGTTCACATGCTTTAGCGGTCCCACTTTGCGACATCTTTAATAAGTCCCTGTCTGAAGGTAATTTTGTTAAGTGCTGGAAAATCGCCTCTATTACCCCCATTTTTAAGTCTGGAAATAAAAGCAATGTTGCTAACTATAGGCCAATCTCTAAACTGTCTAATGTCTCCAAAATTTTCGAAAGTGTCATGAAAGTTAAACTAAGTTTCCTGATTAAACGTTATATTTGTTATCTGGGTCATCAAGTCGATGTGGTTTATACAGACTTCGCAAAAGCATTCGATAGAGTTTCTCATAAACTATTACTCTTAAAACTATCAAAAATGGGATTTCACACGTCATTTTTGGCTTGGATAAAGTCTTATTTGCAAGACAGGATATGTTTTGTCAGTATTAATAATGTTAAGTCTTTTCAATTTACAGCCTCTTCAGGCGTTCCGCAGGGTAGTATCCTTGGTCCCTTGTTTTTTATTCTTTTTATCAACGATATTTCCAAATGCATTTTAAAATCTCGTTTCTTACTCTATGCAGATGACCTAAAACTTTTTCGGAAAATTTCGTGCTCGACAGACGTTGTTGAGCTACAAGCTGATATTTCTAGAGTTTATACTTGGAGTCAAACTAATGGCCTAACGTTAAACTTAGCAAAATGTTATCATCTTACTTTATCTAAACTCACTCTCAATACATTGAGCAGCTCCTACTTTTTAAATAATTCAATAATTCAATCGGCTGATACTTATCGCGATCTTGGTGTTATTTTTGATGCGAAATTTACATATATTGACCATGTAAATTTTCTCATTCCTAAGGCCTACTCTTTACTAGCATTTATACGTAGAAATAGTAGTGAGTTCTCCGATCCACATACCTTAAGTATGTTATTTAATGCTTTTGTAAGATCTAGACTTGAGTATGCTTCCATTATCTGGTCTCCATTTTATGCTTCTACATCTTTTAGACTTGAAAAAATATAAAAGAACTTTACCAGATTTGTGCTGCGTTCAATAAGTTTTCATGATCCGTTGCCACCTTATAGTACGCGCCTATTACTTCTAGGACTTAAATCTCCTGAATCAAGACGTAAGATTGCATCGCTCTTATTCATACATGATGTAATTTCTGGCACTATTGACTGTCATTCTCTTTTAGAGCTTATTTCTTTTAATATTCCGTTAAGATATTTAAGAAATTCAAAACTCTTTTATTTAAAATATTGTAGAACTAATTATGGCTTAAATGAGCCTATTATGAGAGCTTTGACTCTTTTTAATGAACTATGTATTTCACATGAAATTGATTTATATGTTCCCAAACATGTTTTTAAAAACTTAATTAATAATATTTTTTTAACATAAGCCTATTATTATTTCTTAAACCATTATTACCTATACCTAGAATTGTATAACTTATTTTATAATATATTATTTTAATTCTAGTCTGTAAAGATTTCTGTATCTAAAGACTTTATGAAATAAACTAAACTAAACTAAACTAAGATGAGGTTAAGATTAACAAGTGCGCCTGCCGTTAGGCTTAAGCAACTTGGGTTATCCAAAACCTAGGGTAATAGTTCATGAAACAGACAACCATGAACTTTGTGTTGTACCACAACACGGACCCGTTTCTGTTTTAACAAGTAAAACATACGGGGCATCCGGTGTGGCAACACGAACATGGAAGCTGCTTCACAAACATAAGCCATCACCCAGTGCCCTGCTGATTAGGAGCATTATGTAATAAATTACATACTGCCCGTAATAGCAGTACCAGTTTAGACTTCCGTAGTGACGTACTTCCATCCATCTACTGGTGGAGACGAGACCTACCCAATCTCTTGCATATTAAGACAGATATGCCAGCCCGGTCGTACCAGTGCGCGACCCCGCCGGTCAATCTAGACTCGTGTAGCATTCACACAACCACAACCAGTACGAGACTCCCCGAAGGGCCAGCCCACGACAATCATCTGGGCAACTCGAACCCGTCAAATGAGGACCCACAACATCCCCGCAAAAAGACCAAGAATACACAAATGCAATTACGAAAAAGTGCATTCTTACACATGACTGTGCTCAATGAGCACTTAAGGGCTAGTCTAAGAATTTGCAGTTGCCGACTCAGCGGGAAATTATTGCGCATGACCGGTACCTACTTTGGAGGACCTTTGCAATTGCCACTCTTACTCTGGCCGTTCGGATTTCACCATCCAGACATAGAGTATTGGCCATTGTTCTTAGGGACTGCCGTGCTCAGTATGAGAACCCTTAGTTAAACAACCATTTCTACACTTCCCTCAGTGACTGCCGTGCCAGTCAAACTCATGACTAGCAATCCACTTCGGAAAGCCAAAGAGCCGACACTATTATGCACGCATGCCGACACTTCACAACTGTTGCAACACGCCCATTAAAAAACTGGTAAAAACTGTCCCAGTTCTAACAAGTTTTAAGGTCAATTGCTATACCTTCGCAGGCGTGTTTCATATCGATATACCGAATATGACCTGCTACCAAGATGGGCGCCACCCCGAGCTTTTGGTTGGCCCTATCAGTTTTTCCGTTTGCAGGACGTATCCTACAAACAACCCTCCTCCTTTATCCTGGCTTGGGACAGGCAGGCGCAACCCTGGCAGAGTTATCAATGGTACAGAACACACTGACAACTCAATGGGCAGAAATAGTGCAATGCATTTTAAACCCGACTTCAGCCACCGACAGATGAACAAATTAACGCCAATGGCGACTTACAAGAATTAGACAAAATTCCTGATATAGTCTGCTCGCTGCGTGACTTCTCAGGAGATCCTTCAGAATTTAGCGCTTGGAAAAAAAGTGAAGATAGGATTATGGTTCTATACGAACGTTTGAAGGCTTCCCTAAATATTACGGTATATTGAGTTAAAACAGTTGTTAAAACAGAAACGGGTCCGTGTTGTGGTACAACACAAAGTTCATGGTTGTCTGTTTCATGAACTATTACCCTAGGTTTTGGATAACCCAAGTTGCTTAAGCCTAACGGCAGGCGCACTTGTTAATCTTAACCTCATCTTAGTTTAGTTTAGTTTAGTTTATTTCATAAAGTCTTTAGATACAGAAATCTTTACAGACTAGAATTAAAATAATATATTATAAAATAAGTTATACAATTCTAGGTATAGGTAATAATGGTTTAAGAAATAATAATAGGCTTATGTTAAAAAAATATTATTAATTAAGTTTTTAAAAACATGTTTGGGAACATATAAATCAATTTCATGTGAAATACATAGTTCATTAATAAGAGTCAAAGCTCTCATAATAGGCTCATTTAAGCCATAATTAGTTCTACAATATTTTAAATAAAAGAGTTTGGAATTTCTTAAATATCTTAACGGAATATTAAAAGAAATAAGCTCTAAAAGAGAATGACAGTCAATAGTGCCAGAAATTACATCATGTATGAATAAGAGCGATGCAATCTTACGTCTTGATTCAGGAGATTTAAGTCCTAGAAGTAATAGGCGCGTACTATAAGGTGGCAACGGATCATGAAAATTTATTGAACGCAGCACAAATTTGGTAAAGTTCTTTTGTATTTTTTCAAGTCTAAAAGATGTAGAAGCATAAAATGGAGACCAGATAATGGAAGCATACTCAAGTCTAGATCTTACAAAAGCATTAAATAACATACTTAAGGTATGTGGATCGGAGAACTCACTACTATTTCTACGTATAAATGTTAGTAAATAGTAGGCCTTAGGAATGAGAAAATTTACATGGTCAATATATGTAAATTTCGCATCAAAAATAACACCAAGATCGCGATAAGTATCAGCCGATTGAATTATTGAATTATTTAAAAAGTAGGAGCTGCTCAATGTATTGAGAGTGAGTTTAGATAAAGTAAGATGATAACATTTTGCTAAGTTTAACGTTAGGCCATTAGTTTGACTCCAAGTATAAACTCTAGAAATATCAGCTTGTAGCTCAACAACGTCTGTCGAGCACGAAATGTTCCGAAAAAGTTTTAGGTCATCTGCATAGAGTAAGAAACGAGATTTTAAAATGCATTTGGAAATATCGTTGATAAAAAGAATAAAAAACAAGGGACCAAGGATACTACCCTGCGGAACGCCTGAAGAGGCTGTAAATTGAAAAGACTTAACATTATTAATACTGACAAAACATATCCTGTCTTGCAAATAAGACTTTATCCAAGCCAAAAATGACGTGTGAAATCCCATTTTTGATAGTTTTAAGAGTAATAGTTTATGAGAAACTCTATCGAATGCTTTTGCGAAGTCTGTATAAACCACATCGACTTGATGACCCAGATAACAAATATAACGTTTAATCAGGAAACTTAGTTTAACTTTCATGACACTTTCGAAAATTTTGGAGACATTAGACAGTTTAGAGATTGGCCTATAGTTAGCAACATTGCTTTTATTTCCAGACTTAAAAATGGGGGTAATAGAGGCGATTTTCCAGCACTTAACAAAATTACCTTCAGACAGGGACTTATTAAAGATGTCGCAAAGTGGGACCGCTAAAGCATGTGAACATTTTAAGAAAATTATTGTGGCAAAACCATCAATATCACCCTTACATGATTCTTTCATACTCTAGATGGCCTCAAGTACATCGTTAACAGAAACAGAAAAAGTACCTATATCTGTACACGCGTCAACTGGATCCACAGCATTACCAACAAAATTATTATTGTCAACGACAAAGTTTGACTTGAAAAAATCGGCAAACATATTTACAGTGTCTACTAAGTTAGTTGAACACTGATCATTTAAAAACACTGAAGAAGGAATTTGGATCTCCCTCTTTTGGACTGTATGAAATTCCAAAAAGATTTAAGATTTTTTTTAATATTTGATTCAGATTGCAAGATGTATTGCTTATATAAAAATTTATTAAGGAAATTAAATTCACGCATGAAATGTAAATATTTTTCCTTATATGTTGGCTCATTGGTAGCCCTAAATAATTTCAAAAACTTATTTCTTTGGTTTTTTAACTTTTTAAGACCCCTTGTATACCAGGGGAGCTTGTGACTAGTTTTTTTTCTACGCGGAATATACGAATTGCACATAGTCGAAACCTGAGATTTAAAAATACTAAAACATGATTCGGCATTATAACCATCAAGCAGTACGCGCCAATTTAGATTAAGTAACATGTTATTCAATATATTGAAATTACAACGATTAAAATTGTACAGTTTTTTATCTTCAGCAAACTCAAGATATTCATAAAACTCTAAATCAATTATTAGTGGCCTATGATGCATACATGGATTCTGGATGGGAAAAAGACATTCTATTATATTGAATTTAATATTTGAGGAAATATAAATTAAGTCTAACAATTTATTTAATTTATTAAAAATATAATTAATTTGATGTAGGTCTATACTGGATAGACTGTCAATCAAATTTATTTCCTGGGTCTGATTTATATTCGTTGGAGTTAAATCGCCTGCAATAAAGGTCCACATAATCTTAGATCTGTGGACCATCTGTACCATTGATCTGATAATATGGGTCTCTAAGTCTGAGCTTACAACTGTGCCTCTTTGAGGGTTACCAGAAGGAGCAGGTTGTGTATTTGGATTAGTCATTTTTAATATAAAAAAAATTTTATTTTTACCTTGGCTTAAATATTACTTTCCAAAAATATTACTTTCTTCGATTCGAAAGATTTTCAAATGAATTTAAATACTTTATTTGTATTACAAGTTTTGGTTAATTTTATTTTATTTAATCTTAATATAATTTACAACTAGAAGGTCCGGCTCTTTATGCTATAACTTCGCAGTTGGATAATTTAGTATGATATATTTTTTCTATTTATATATTTGGAATTTATTGTAATTAAAGAAATTTTTTTTTTGCGTAGTTTAATTTTTTACTTGTACACTGGAGGGTCTGTTTCCAGAGTCGCAGTATTGTTAAACTTCTGTTATTTTATTAAATTATTTAAGTTGTGTGTTCACACTTTTTATTTTTATTGATACATATACAGGGTTGTCCATATTCGAAGCGCCCATTTTATTTTTAAATAAAGCGTGCGGCTTGTGTGTGGTGGCTTTCGACGAACGATTGGCATGAAAAAATTGTTTATCATATCGCGATAACGCTACTGATTGACAGTAACTCTGTGGCCATTATCATCTTCGAAAAAGAACGGCCCAATGAGCATTTTAGCACAAACGCCGCACCAAACAGTGACTTTTGCATCGTGAAGAGGTACCTCTTGAATCTCTTGTGGATTTTCAGTTTCATACAAACGATAAATTGTTTTCTTGGAAGGCGCACTTTTCACTTTATTTATTTTTTTGAAAGCACGTTGAGTTTTCGCTATTGACTTGTTTTGTTGAATGTAAATTTCAACAATTTTAGAGCGTTCGCGTGGAGTGTACTGTTCCATTCTAAACATTTGCTTGGAATGACGCTTCAAACGCGGTATGTCATTAGTCGATTTGGCATCACTGCGGAAAGTTACAGTGTTGCCAGATGGGCGCTTCGAATATTGACAGCCCAGTATATGTATTTGGTTTATATATAAATTTTTTATGCACTGGAGGTATTAATATTTACCTTAATGTTAATGTATTAAACAATAAATTGCTTAGGTGAATAAGCATTAGCTTATAATACCCATACAATTCTCTTTACCCAAGCCGATTTAGGTGATTTACCTATTGTTTTTTTTCGCTGTGTACGCATTGAGCCAAACTTCTTCGATACGAGGAGTGATTTATTCAATATTAATTACAACTGAAGCTATGCTGCAGCTATCAACAGAATACTGCGACATACTGCATCTGTTAATACAGTATCTGTTATGCCCGTATGATACTTAATTTTTTTTGTCCAATTTTAAAATCTGAAAACAGGTGGCGCGTGGGCAGGACAGACATATTTTGTAAGAAAAGGATAAACGTTGTTCCTTTTTTATTTCTGGTGTTTTTAAGAGCAGCTGCATTAAATAAATTAATATTAGCTACACACATCACTTCCAATTCAGCATACTTTTATATTAAATAGTTTTGTTTACTCTAAAAATGTCAAATTAATTATTAACAGCACAGTAAATATTTGATTGAAACTTAACGAAGAACGAATTGAAAGAAACGGAAAAAAATGCAAAGAAAATACACTCCGTCCTACAAATTTTTCTCCAATTCGTACCATATGCGTACTCACTCACACCAATTGAATCCATGCATTCGTGCTATTTGAACTGCTTTATTTATAATTTTCAATAATCAATTTAATTAAGTATCATACAGGCTTTAACATCTGTGAATCAAATATTTTTTTTTGGCAGGGTATCGAAGTTTGTGCTTTCAAAGCAATGTATTAAACAATTAATTGCTTAGGTGAATAAGCATCAGTTTATAATTCCCATACAATTCTCTTCACCAAAGCCGACTTAGGTGATTTACCTATATCTTTTTTTCTCGGTGTAGTTTACGAATATGTAGCGTTCAAAAGTAGCGTTCTGAAAAAGTATGCGTTGGTTGGCATGAAGTTTAAGTATGTACAAAATATGTAAACGTATTTTATTTCACTTCATATTCAATAAGCACAGCACAGTAAATATTCAGTTGATCTCGTCTACTTGTCGGTATCGGTTTGTTTTTTTTAGTGTGTGTTGTAAAAGTAATTATTATAGTGGAAAATTTAAAATTTTTGTTAAATCGTTTGTATAAAAACTATTAAGAATTGTATTTATGTGTTTTTTAAAAAACAAAAAAAAAATTTATTTTGTTTAGTGTTCTTTTAGTAAAACATAATTTATGTTAATAATATACTTTTTGTTGTACTTCACACAATCTAGTGTTTGTATGCCCAATTTTTTTTATATTCCTCTTTGTGCGGTGTTTGTTTATCTGTTGTGCAGTGAGAGTCTCTAGTGTTGTTATTGTGCTTAACACTTTGTGTACGCTGCATTTTACTGTGCCAACCCTGAAAGCACATTTTACATTTAAAAACGCTCACAAAATAATTTAAATTTTTTCCAATGTATTATTTTTCCATTGATAATATCGCTGCTTGTTCTCTGAACGAGCAATGCAAAAGCCAGAATATTATGTACCCTATGTTCAGCTGTTCTGGCCCATGTGAGCGAATGTTCCATGCTTCTTGTGCTGGTATTTTTAAATCGTGCCTTGACGATTTAATGTCAGTCCGATCTGGTCTTCGCTGGTATTGTGCTTCGTGCAGGGCCCTTTCCCCGGATGAACTCTATTCTAAAATAAAGCTTTTTGGGGCAAGCCTTAACTTATTAAATAATAACTTCAGAGAAATTGTTTCATTTTTTAGCGAAGTTAGTGCCGCACCCACTACCAGCGTTTCTGATGAAATTACTGTTCAGGATAACATTTCGGTTCCTTCGTCCATGACTGCATCTTCCGGAATTTTGTCCGTTTCATCAGAAAAAGACCTTAAAAGCTCTAAAAGACAGAGAAAAAACAAAAACAAAAATTAGCGTCGGAAGGCGTCTTCCAGACCTTCCAAGGCAGAGCGGCCCCCAGCAATGCCATCAGAAAATAATAATACGGTGATTTCTTATACACCATCTTCTATTCCACCATTGACTAGTAGTCCAAATACGATTTCAATTACGCCTAACAGTCATTTGACTTTAAGAGCAGTTTCGAGGACCAGAAATGTTTTCATTTCACGTCTTCAGCCCGACACATCAATAGAAAATATATTGACGTTTGTCAGGCAATCCAAGTTAGTGAACTCAAATGCATTCTGTTCATGCAAAAAAATTGGTAATAAGCCTTCCAATGCTGCTTTTATTCTAACGGTTGTAGCCGAAGATTTTACAACTGTTCTTAAATCTAATTTGTGGGCCGATAATATTCTTGTTACTGAGTTCAAGCCAAAAAATAAGTCTAAAAGGGTGACTCAAGCCGCCCGCCAGACTCAAAAAAACTAAATAGGCTGTCCCTTTACTATCAAAATGTAAGGGGACTACGTTCAAAGACGCAGAGTTTATTTCTATCAACTCAAAATTTCTCTGAGGATATTATCGCGTTAACAGAAACGTGGCTGAACGGAAGCATTACTGATTTGGAATTGTTTGACAATAGTTTTCAATTTTTTAGAAAAGACAGATACACTGACAATATTTCTTCTGTCGGTGGTGGTGTCCTTTTGGCTGTAAGGAACTGCTTTGTCAGTTCTATTGTTGACATTCCCTGCTCTTCTAATATTGAACTAATTTGCGTTAAAGTTTTACATTGTAACTCTAATGTATATGTTATTAATGCGTATATTCCTCCTAAGAGTAGTGTAGAGGTCTATGCAAGCCTTGCGGAGTGCATATATTACATAATTGATTTACTTGACGTTAATGACGACATTTTATTATTGGGCGATTTTAATCTACCTGATTTAAAATTACATTCTTCTGACGATGATACGTACTATTGTGCATCTAATTCGAAGACCCGCCAAGAACATATATTTGTTGATAATATATGTTCAGGCTTACAACAAGTGAGTTGTATTTATAATAGTCTTGAAAGACTTCTTGACCTGGTCTTAACTACAGACAGTAACAATGTTGTTGTTAAGAGGGCCTTTCATGCTCTAACTACTGTTGATGAATATCATCCACCATTGAGTATTTGGTACAAATCAGACAGAGCAAATATAGTAAATTCTAATTCAGCTTTATGAATTCAATTTTAAAAAAGCTGACTTTTTGAAGTTGAATCAGTTGCTTCATGGTAAAATTAATGCAATTTTAGAATATATAAATGGAAATTGCCTTGATGACTCCATACATTTTTTTTATATGGAACTCTTTGCTGTGTTTTCTCAATCCGTTCCTTATAGTCTCAAATTTGCGAGGAATTCTACGTATCCTTGGTACACAAAGGACTTAAAGACTCTTCGCAACTACAGGAATAGGGCATGGAAGAAATACATCTGTAGCTTAGGCTCAAACGACCTAGAAACTTACAAACGTTTGTTTCTGGAATTTGAAAATCGCTCAGCTACATTATATCACGAATATTTAGATAATGTTAAGCTGAGAATATTGACAGATCCATAGAAATTTTGGAGATTCGTAAACACAAAGAAGAAATCGGATGGATTTCCTTCTTCATTTAGAACTCCTGAGGGATTTACTGACAATCCCGTCAAAATTTGTGGCCTATTCGCCAATCTTTTTAAGGAATCATTCTGTACAGATTCTTTTAATCCTGATGGAGAGTACTTTGAATATATGAATTCCGAACCCAGTGTATCTTTGGAACATATATCCTTCACTCCAGAGGATATTTTAATGTATATTAGATCGATCGATGAGGAGCTTGGTGCTGGACCTGACGGTGTTCCTGCCGCACTGTTAACACAATGCGGTTCCGTTTTGAGTCAACCACTTTCTTTATTATTCAATAAATCTATTAACGAAAGTTATTTTCCACTTTTTTGGAAAAAAATCATTTATAAGTCCTATTTTTAAAAAGGGTTGCAGGAACGATGTCAGTAACTATAGGCCTATCGCTAAGCTCTCATCGATTCCAAAACTGTTTGAGCAGATGGTGTATGATCGGGTGAAAATTCACTGTGGGGAAGTCATAACAACTAGTCAGCATGGTTTTGTGAATGACAGATCCACTGTGTCTAATCTTCTCGATTTTACAACATTCTGCTTAAATTCTATTGATTCTGGTAACCAGGTCGAATGTGTTTACACTGACTTTAGTAAGGCATTTGATAAGCTACCACACAATCTAATCTTATTTAAAATTGAGTTAATGGGATTTCCACAATATTTTGTGAACTGGATTAAATCGTATTTGGTGGAGCGATCTTATCAAATACGTTTCCGAGGCGCATGGTCTTCTCAATTTATTGCTGGATCAGGTGTTCCTCAGGGTAGTCACCTTGGTCCTCTTCTGTTTATTTTAGCTATCAATGATGTAACTCACGTCATTGAACACTCTCATCTGCTTATTTATGCCGATGATATGAAAATATGCAGAACGATTAATTCTAGAGATAATTCAGATCTACTCCAGTCTGATCTAAAATCCTTTGAAGTTTGGTGTTCTAAAAATAATATGTTTTTAAATCCAGATAAATGCCAAACTATGACCTTTTCGCGAAAAGGAATAATTTTATTTTTGATTATAAGATTAAAGATATTGCCTTGAGTCGTGTAGACACCGTCAAAGACCTAGGTATATGCATGGATTCTAAGCTGTTGTTTAACATTCATATTGATAATATTTGTAAAAAAGCATCTTCAATGCTTGGTTTTATAAAACGCTGGGCCAAAGAATTTAATAGCATTATTACAACTACAACGTTGTATTATGCAATCGTGCGTCCTCACTTAGAGTATGCAAGTCAAGTTTGGTCCCCAACTTACAATGTGAATGTTGATCGAATAGAAGGAATCCAAAAACGTTTTGTTCAGTTTGCTCTAAGGGGCTTAAGTAGAACTGACATATTAGACCTTCCTCCTTATGAGGATCGTTTAAAACTATTAAAAATGCAGTCTTTAGGTGATCGAAGGAAATCGGCAGATATCGTATATTTACACCAGCTCATTACAGGTGTATTCGATTCTCCATAACTTCTTTCTCACATAAATTTTAACACTATTCGTAGAAGCAGTAGAAACGCTAACAACTTAATTTATTTGCCATTTAGTAGAACAGATTATATGGCTACTGCTCCTTTAAGTCGCATGAGTTCCTTTGTTAACAATTATAGCGTTTTTGATGTTAATTTGTCAAAAGGTCAACTCAAAAGTAGATTAAAATTAGTTGTGTAATTAGATCTATGTATACGCATGGTTAGTTGTTACGTCTTGTGTTGTCCCTGAGCCCAACCCATTTATTGGTGGGTAAATTTTTCCCACATTAACTTGTTTGTGGTCACGGGTATCCATAACATTGATATTTTTTTTTCAATGATTACGGGTTAGTGGCTTTAGATGGGTTAATGCTGAGGAAGTGCGATAAAGCTGTAGTAGCTGAACTCTATTGCTATTGCATGTTAATATAATAAGTTATTGAACTCTAGGCGTTTCGCTATCAACGCTTTCTTATCGTTTATTCTTTTCAGACGATCATAAGAAAAAGCTCGATCGATGAAAGATCGATGAAAAGATCACTGAAACAACGAACCCTGGAGAATGCAACATATGTCATTTCTAATGCAAATTCGTTTTCTGCTATATCGATAAGTGCTTGATCGAGAGTTAACCCCTAATATATGTGGACACTAATGGCATAAGCACAATTTGAAATTACCAAAAATAAAAAAACATAAAAAAACAATGCGTTTGCTGGCAGTGCTCGCGTCATCGCACAAGTTCACATAATTAAAGACACTAGATTCGGCGACTTACAACAAAAAAAAAAATAAAATTATTACAAAAAATGATTGCAGTTGTTTAGTAATTAGCGATTAAACCTACTTTCAGAGAAATGTTTAATTTAGTATACGACTGCCATGGAAAAGATGAGGCTTAAATAGCCATACTAGAGTTATTATAAACAAAAGGAAGTTGCCTTGGCCGAAAGTTAATTGCGGGAACCTTATGATAGCTCTAATAACGGTAATTGAAGCTGCAATGATCACATAAAAAAACTGAATAATTTATCTTAGTCTTTCGAACATAACAGCTATGATTACAATTGTGATACAATCAACTTTGTGGTTATTACAAATTCTTCTTATTGTTGGGTCTTGAGTAACTTCAATTAGGCTATATTACCCTCAATACGGATTCCATGCTTTCGCTGAGGTTACTAAAACTACAAGGAGAGAAAATCAAGTTTTGACATTTCAGAGATTTCTTGGAGTTTTGACATTTCAGAGATTTCTTGGAAAGAGTAAAGAATCTCAAACTTAATATTTATATTTTTTTAAATCGAAGTGAAATTAAAAAAAAAACGCAGTAAGTAAAATAAAATTTAATAAGCTTTCAGTTAATCGTGATACATTAAAGTTAAAAAACCCACTCACGAGTGCACTAGGATTGCCAGAAATTAAGAAAACGGAGTGTAAATAAAGTATTAATATGAGTTACTTATTATGTAAATTTATTTGAGTATTTAACTTTTGCTATTTTATTATATGTTTATTTCAACTTAAATAATAGAATTAAATATTAATAGCACTATTAATTAACCGAGGTTCGATTTAACCTCAAAGTCAACATCACGATTTATGGCAGCACAAAAATCGTTGTCACAGTCTCCACGATTCGGCTATCAAATCCGAATTCCTCTCACAATTGAAAGTTTGGAGGTTGTCAAGCCTCCACAATTCGGTTATCAAAACCGAATTGCTCTCACCATTGAATGTTGTAACAACTTCGAGTGAGGTTGTCAGAGCCTCATATATTAAATTTTTTGAGAGCCGTAATATTACGACTAGAAGAAGCGATCTTTTGATAGCATCGCCAGTTCCGTGAGTGTATGAAGTTTATGTTAGAGTTTATTAAAATTTGGTTATGTCACGACTTAATTTTACAGGAGAAGAATTGTTCAGTGAAGAAAATTTTTAAATAGGCCAGCTCATTGCTGGTATCTGACCCCATCATTATTTTGCAAATACAACCAAAGCCAACAAGAACAATTTCACCCTCAACGCGCCAAACACGTTGAACACGCCTCAACACGTTGAAGTATAACTTCAACAATTCCTTGAAGACGTACGTTAAGGCGCCTCACGCTCCATGAAAAAAAAAATGTTTTGTTCGGTTCCTCAAAATAGTCCTTGGCTTATGTTATGATGATTCCCCAAATTTTTCGACTCTACCGATAGCCATCCGAGATCTGGAATGGTTTGAAACAGCCTCTAAAAATCGAGTTTCTTATAAAAATATTGGCTGGTTTGGTAGTTTAAAAATAAACGGTATAAAATAAGAGTAATGAAAAAGTTCTTCCAATCTGCATCAAAAAATTTTAAATTTTTGCCGTTAGACCAAAGATGGATGATTGATGGTGATTTAACTTTTTCATATTATTTTCACTAAAATTCGCATTAATTTTTTTTTTTTTTACAATACTACTTTAAGTCAAATAAATTGCCACAAATTTTTTGTATTTTAATTCAATGTAATTATTTTCTTTACACTATATTTTATCATCAGTTGACTATTTGTTACTAAAAGTAACATGGCAGAAAAAAATTTTAAAAAAAGTTACAAAATTAATAAACAAAAAATCCTGCACTCACACGGAAAGGTCCCCAGGTGTCACTCACCGATTTGAATAATTTTTGGATATGTGATAGAGGACAAAAATCTAAGGTCGGCGTATTTTTTTATACGTGCTCAATCGATAATTTACGGTTTCAAAATGACGTTTTAAAACCAGCGAAAATTTCGTTTTTTTGCTACATTTTCACTATTTTCCAAAAAAGTATATACAGGGTTGTCCATATTCGAAGCGCCCATTTTATTTTTAAATAAATCAAAGAAACCACAATTTTTTCTGTCTGTTCGTCATGAATATCATTTAATTGGGTTCAAGTAGATTTGTTTACATCATTCCTTGAATATGATATCTCGTAAATGGTCGCCATTGGCCTCTACGACATATTGTGCCCGTTTTGCAGCATTTTCCATGGTTTTCTTCAACATTTCGATGGGAATGGCGGTTATTTCTTGACGGATGTTGGTTTTCAGCTCTTCTAGGGTCTTTGGCTTGTTGACGTAAACCTTTGATTTCAAATAACCCCACAAAAAGAAGTCTGGAGGCGTTAAATCTGGTGATCTTGGCGGCCAATCGAAATCACCATTTTTTGACATCAAACGGCCAGGGAACAATTGCTTCAAAAAATCGATTGTAGTGCGGCTTGTGTGTGGTGGCGCGCCGTCTTGTTGAAACCAGTAGTGCCTGATACGCTTTCGACGAACGATTGGCATGAAAAAATTGTTTATCATATCGCGATAACGCTCCTCATTGACAGTAACTGTGTGGCCATTATCATCTTCGAAAAAGAACGGCCCAATGAGCATTTTAGCACAAACGCCGCACTAAACAGTGACTTTTGCATCGTGAAGAGGTACCTCTTGAATCTCTTGTGGATTTTCAGTTTCATACAAACGATAAATTGTTTTCTTGGAAGGCGCACTTTTCACTTTATTTATTTTTGTGAAAGCACGTTGAGTTTTCACTATTGACTTGTTTTGTTGAATGTAAATTTCAACAATTTTAAAGCGTTCGCGTGGCGTGTACTGTTCCATTGTAAACATTTGCTTGGAATGACGCTTCAAACGCGGTATGTCATTAGTCGATTTGGCATCACTGCGGAAAGTTACAGTGTTGCCAGATGGGCGCTTCAAATATTGACAACCCTGTACAAATAGGTATCAAACGAAAGACATTTTAAAGCCACACATGATGGCATCATTTTGGAGAAGTAAATTAAGAGATGAAGACCACAATATGGGTATCAAAAATTTTGTTTTTTCTCCAAATATCCGTGTGTGTAAATATTTGATCGGAAAAGTGTATATTTAACAGGGCTTCTATACAACTTTGTGATTTTAACTTGTTTGCCCGAAGGAATGAGAAAAAACCATCGGAAATTTAAAAATATGACTTTCTATGTAAATATCTCCACTAGTTTTCAACATTTCACAAAACTTTTTTTTTGTTATAAAGTTTAATAAAAGTACTTGCCAAAAGATATTTTAACAATACCAATTACTGTACATTTGTATTTTTAATATTTTTTTCAAAAAAGGCCCAAAATATTCAATGTTTCCTCAAAAAATTACGTAAAATTTGTTTTTGTTGTAAAAATATTTTAAATTAAAAATTGCATTTTAAACTCCCTTTCACATGGCGTCACATTTATAAGCAAAAATTGATTGAGTTTTAAACAAAAATTTATTAACTATTTCTATCATATAAAAAACTAACCCTTGGTTTTTGGTTAGTTGGGGTAATGAGTTACCATAGGGTGGAAGCTATATTACTGGAGCGAGGTGTGTCAGACAAGGGTTAATAACTGAAAAGTATAAAAAATATATGTTTCTTTTAAAATTTTCAAAATGAGCATGGGAAGCACATAGAAACTTAATAATTATTTATTAAAAAAATTTTTTAAGAAAATAAATGCATATTTTAATAAAGAAAATTTTAATATAAAAGTTAAAAATTTAAAAAAACAAAAAAGGTAACTTTTAGAATTCTCTTAAATCAAATATAAATGAGAATGAAACAATTTCGAAAATGCGCTCCTTATGATATCGACTAAATACTGTTAAAAATTACAACAACAAAATTACAATGAAATTTATTTCTCCAAAATGGATGCCATCATGTGTGGCTTTAAAATATCTTTCGTTTGATACCAAATTTGTATATATTTTTTTGGAAAATAGTGAAATGGAGCAAAAAAAACGAAATTTTCGCTGATTTTAAAACGTCATTTTGAAACCGTAAACTATCAATTGAGCACGTATAAAAAAATACGCCGACCTTAGATTTTTGTCCTCTATCACATATCCAAAAAATATTCAAATCGGTGAGTGACACCTGGGGACCTTCCTTGTGAGTGCAGGATTTTGTGATAAGATGGCGTAGGCACAAATAAAGAAATTAACTGGGATTACCGGATTATACTTGTGATAAAAACACGTGTAATTTATTACAATAAGTTTTCCATGAGTATGTGTAACTTGAGCCCTTGACTGATCCATATTGGAGAACGTGGCCTTTATATTGAATTAACACCTAACATAAATACTTGCAGCCGTTGCTTAAATGAGAATATGTTAATTTATCATTTATAAGTAAGTTCAAAATTGCTCGTCAAACATTCGTTAAAAGGGAACCATCATCTCAACATGACAGCGAACCTGTAATTTTGTCGCCCATACTGTAGTCCTAATTACCCGAAATAATCATGTGTCATCGCAATAGCAAGTTGACCGCATTTGGTCACTGGTAGGCAGCATTTATCATGTGCCCTTCCATTTTGTGGTAAATACGTAATATGAGATAGCATTTTATTGTGTTCCATGCTAAGCCACTTATTACAATTTTCATTCAGCTGGAGGGTGAATCGTTTGAGACCGCGCTGGCATCTTACCCAGTCAGTTAGTTAATGGCAGACAAACATGTGATAAGATCGCATTCATCCGTATACGCGTGGGATTGCCAGTCACTTTGAAATTAACGTCTATTATACCTCAATATGTCTTCGGTCGATGCGGATTTTTATTTGCTGACATCAGGACTCCTGTCTGATTATGTGTGTGTGTGTGGGTAAGGAGCTTCTCCATTTGATATCAGGTGCTGTGATGGCAGAAAATTTATGTCATTTTGCGCTACACTTATTTGTATACTAATTGAGGCATTTATGTCATAATTTAGTGGAATTGATGTTATCGTTTTAACCTAATTAGTTTCGAAATGTTAGCAATGTACAAGTTTATCCAATTTTTAAAAGCTGTCTGCTAACATCAAAAGCTCCGATAAGAATGAAACAAGAACCTTTAAATTTTAACAAAGTTATTTATTTAGCTTATATTTTAGTTATTTAGCTTATAAATTTGTTAAACGAATTTTCCTTAACCTTTTTTGGTGTCATAGGAAACATAATTTATGTGTTAAATGCATTATGGAAGCACTCAAAAGCTACCGGTACTAGTTACATGTTAAATATATGAAATAAGTATAAAGTAGAGAAATTGATCACCGATATTTTAACAATTAAAAAACAAGAATGTATTGATGTTAATCAAATTTTTAACACAAAGTTCTAATTTTGTGATGATAATAACCCAACTTATCTGCAAAAGACAGTTGAACAGACAATTAAAACGTCTTAAATAGCAAAGAAATTGTCTTGAAAAAATGCTTACATTAAATAAACGGTGAAGTTCGCATGACACACTAATACCTCGTTCTGTTTCAGTCCACAAAAAAGGTACACTCATTTGAGAGCCCGTGTGATGTGATGTTTTTGACAGTTAGTTTGACATTAGGCACAATGTAACATCAAATGTGGTTAAGTTCAAATAATACAGCATATTTTTAAGGAAGCATTTGGTTGATAGCTGTTATGGTTTTTCGTTTTATGCAATCTCCAATATTCAATCCGTTTATTTTCTTCACATTCATAAAGATTAAAAACAATAAACAATAAACAATAAGCAATAAACAATAAACAATAAACAATAAACAATAAACAATAAACAATAAACAATAAGCAATAAACAATAAACAATAAACAATAAACAATAAACAATAAACAATAAACAATAAACAATAAACAATAAACAATAAACAATAAACAATAAACAATAAACAATAAACAATAAACAATAAACAATAAACAATAAACAATAAACAATAACAATAAACAATAAACAATAAACAATAAACAATAAACAATAAACAATAAACAATAACAATAAACAATAAACAATAAACAATAAACAATAAACAATAAACAATAAACAATAAAAAACAATAAACAATAAACAATAAACAATAAACAATAAACAATAAACAATAAACAATAAACAATAAACAATAAACAATAAACAATAAAACAATAAACAATAAACAATAAACAATAAACAATAAACAATAAACAATAAACAATAAACAATAAACAATAAACAATAAACAATAAACAATAAACAATAAACAATAAACAATAAACAATAAACAATAAACAATAAACAATAAACAATAAACAATAAACAATAAACAATAAACAATAAACAATAAACAATAAAAAAATAAACAATAAACAATAAACAATAAACAATAAACAATAAACAATAAACAATAAACATAAACAATAAACAATAAACAATAAACAATAAACAATAAACAATAAACAATAAACAATAAACAATAAACAATAAACAATAAACAATAAACAATAAACAATAAAACAATAAACAATAAACAATAAACAATAAACAATAAACAATAACAATAAACAATAAACAATAAACAATAAACAATAAACAATAAACAATAAACAATAAACAATAAACAATAAACAATAAACAATAAACAATAAACAATAAACAATAAAACAATAAACAATAAACAATAAACAATAAACAATAAACAATAAACAATAAACAATAAACAATAAACAATAAACAATAAACAATAAACAATAAACAATAAACAATAAACAATAAAACAATAAACAATAAAACAATAAACAATAAACAATAAACAATAAACAATAAACAATAAACAATAAACAATAAACAATAACAATAAACAATAAACAATAAACAATAAACAATAAACAATAAACAATAAACATAAACAATAAACAATAAACAATAAACAATAAACAATAAACAATAAACAATAAACAATAAACAATAAACAATAAACAATAAACAATAAACAATAAACAATAAACAATAAACAATAAACAATAAACAATAAACAATAAACAATAAACAATAAACAATAAACAATAAACAATAAACAATAAACAATAAACAATAAACAATAAACAATAAACAATAAACAATAAACAATAAACAATAAACAATAAACAATAAACAATAAACAATAAACAATAAACAATAAACAATAAACAATAAACAATAAACAATAAACAATAAACAATAAACAATAAACAATAAACAATAAACAATAAACAATAAACAATAAACAATAAACAATAAACAATAAACAATAAACAATAAACAATAAACAATAAACAATAAACAATAAACAATAAACAATAAACAATAAACAATAAACAATAAACAATAAACAATAAACAATAAACAATAAACAATAAACAATAACAATAAACAATAAACAATAAACAATAAACAATAAACAATAAACAATAAACAATAAACAATAAACAATAAACAATAAACAATAAACAATAAACAATAAACAATAAACAATAAACAATAAACAATAAACAATAAACAATAAACAATAAACAATAAACAATAAACAATAAACAATAAACAATAAACAATAAACAATAAACAATAAACAATAAACAATAAACAATAAACAATAAACAATAAACAATAAACAATAAACAATAAACAATAAACAATAAACAATAAACAATAAACAATAAACAATAAACAATAAACAATAAACAATAAACAATAAACAATAAACAATAAACAATAAACAATAAACAATAAACAATAAACAATAAACAATAAACAATAAACAATAAACAATAAACAATAAACAATAAACAATAAACAATAAACAATAAACAATAAACAATAAACAATAAACAATAAACAATAAACAATAAACAATAAACAATAAACAATAAACAATAAACAATAAACAATAAACAATAAACAATAAACAATAAACAATAAACAATAAACAATAAACAATAAACAATAAACAATAAACAATAAACAATAAACAATAAACAATAAACAATAAACAATAAACAATAAACAATAAACAATAAACAATAAACAATAAACAATAACAATAAACAATAAACAATAAACAATAAACAATAAACAATAAACAATAAACAATAAACAATAAACAATAAACAATAAACAATAAACAATAAACAATAAACAATAAACAATAAACAATAAACAATAAACAATAAACAATAAACAATAAACAATAAACAATAAACAATAAACAATAAACAATAAACAATAAACAATAAACAATAAACAATAAACAATAAACAATAAACAATAAACAATAAACAATAAACAATAAACAATAAACAATAAACAATAAACAATAAACAATAAACAATAAACAATAAACAATAAACAATAAACAATAAACAATAAACAATAAACAATAAACAATAAACAATAAACAATAAACAATAAACAATAAACAATAAACAATAAACAATAAACAATAAACAATAAACAATAAACAATAAACAATAAACAATAAACAATAAACAATAAACAATAAACAATAAACAATAAACAATAAACAATAAACAATAAACAATAAACAATAAACAATAAACAATAAACAATAAACAATAAACAATAAACAATAACAATAAACAATAAACAATAAACAATAAACAATAAACAATAAACAATAAACAATAAACAATAAACAATAAACAATAAACAATAAACAATAAACAATAACAAAAACAATAAACAATAAACAATAAACAATAAACAATAAACAATAAACAATAAACAATAAACAATAAACAATAAACAATAAACAATAAACAATAAACAATAAACAATAAACAATAAACAATAAACAATAAACAATAAACAATAAACAATAAACAATAAACAATAAACAATAAACAATAAACAATAAACAATAAACAATAAACAATAAACAATAAACAATAAACAATAAACAATAAACAATAAACAATAAACAATAAACAATAAACAATAAACAATAAACAATAAACAATAAACAATAAACAATAAACAATAAACAATAAACAATAAACAATAAACAATAAACAATAAACAATAAACAATAAACAATAAACAATAAACAATAAACAATAAACAATAAACAATAAACAATAAACAATAAACAATAAACAATAAACAATAAACAATAAACAATAAACAATAAACAATAAACAATAAACAATAAACAATAAACAATAAACAATAACAATAAACAATAAACAATAAACAATAAACAATAAACAATAAACAATAAACAATAAACAATAAACAATAAACAATAAACAATAAACAATAAACAATAAACAATAAACAATAAACAATAAACAATAAACAATAAACAATAAACAATAAACATAAACAATAAACAATAAACAATAAACAATAAACAATAAACAATAAACAATAAACAATAAACAATAAACAATAAACAATAAACAATAAACAATAAACAATAAACAATAAACAATAAACAATAAACAATAAACAATAAACAATAAACAATAAACAATAACAATAAACAATAAACAATAAACAATAAACAATAAACAATAAACAATAAACAATAAACAATAAACAATAAACAATAAACAATAAACAATAAACAATAAACAATAAACAATAAACAATAAACAATAAACAATAAACAATAAACAATAAACAATAAACAATAAACAATAAACAATAAACAATAAACAATAAACAATAAACAATAAACAATAAACAATAAACAATAAACAATAAACAATAAACAATAAACAATAAACAATAAACAATAAACAATAAACAATAAACAATAAACAATAAACAATAAACAATAAACAATAAACAATAAACAATAAACAATAAACAATAAACAATAAACAATAAACAATAAACAATAAACAATAAACAATAAACAATAAACAATAAACAATAAACAATAAACAATAAACAATAAACAATAAACAATAAACAATAAACAATAAACAATAAACAATAAACAATAAACAATAGACAATAAACAATAAACAATAAACAATAAACAATAAACAATAAACAATAAACAATAAACAATAAACAATAAACAATAAACAATAAACAATAAACAATAAACAATAAACAATAAACAATAAACAATAAACAATAAACAATAAACAATAAAAAAAAAACAATAAACAATAAACAATAAACAATAAACAATAAACAATAAACAATAAACAATAACAATAAACAATAAACAATAAACAATAAACAATAAACAATAAACAATAAACAATAAACAATAAACAATAAACAATAAACAATAAACAATAAACAAAAAAACAATAAACAATAAACAATAAACAATAAACAATAAACAATAAACAATAAACAATAAACAATAAACAATAAACAATAAACAATAAACAATAAACAATAAACAATAAACAATAAACAATAAACAATAAACAATAAACAATAAACAATAAACAATAAACAATAAACAATAAACAATAAACAATAAACAATAAACAATAAACAATAAACAATAAACAATAAACAATAAACAATAAACAATAAACAATAAACAATAAACAATAAACAATAAACAATAAACAATAAACAATAAACAATAAACAATAAACAATAAACAATAAACAATAAACAATAAACAATAAACAATAAACAATAAACAATAAACAATAAACAATAAACAATAAACAATAAACAATAAACAATAAACAATAAACAATAAACAATAAACAATAAACAATAAACAATAAACAATAAACAATAAACAATAAACAATAAACAATAAACAATAAACAATAAACAATAAACAATAAACAATAAACAATAAACAATAAACAATAAACAATAAACAATAAACAATAAACAATAAACAATAAACAATAAACAATAAACAATAAACAATAAACAATAAACAATAAACAATAAACAATAAACAATAAACAATAAACAATAAACAATAAACAATAAACAATAAACAATAAACAATAAACAATAAACAATAAACAATAAACAATAAACAATAAACAATAAACAATAAACAATAAACAATAAACAATAAACAATAAACAATAAACAATAAACAATAAACAATAAACAATAAACAATAAACAATAAACAATAAACAATAAACAATAAACAATAAACAATAAACAATAAACAATAAACAATAAACAATAAACAATAAACAATAAACAATAAACAATAAACAATAAACAATAAACAATAAACAATAAACAATAAACAATAAACAATAAACAATAAACAATAAACAATAAACAATAAACAATAAACAATAAACAATAAACAATAAACAATAAACAATAAACAATAAACAATAAACAATAAACAATAAACAATAAACAATAAACAATAAACAATAAACAATAAACAATAAACAATAAACAATAAACAATAAACAATAAACAATAAACAATAAACAATAAACAATAAACAATAAACAATAAACAATAAACAATAAACAATAAACAATAAACAATAAACAATAAACAATAAACAATAAACAATAAACAATAAACAATAAACAATAAACAATAAACAATAAACAATAAACAATAAACAATAAACAATAAACAATAAACAATAAACAATAAACAATAAACAATAAACAATAAACAATAAACAATAAACAATAAACAATAAACAATAAACAATAAACAATAAACAATAAACAATAAACAATAAACAATAAACAATAAACAATAAACAATAAACAATAAACAATAAACAATAAACAATAAACAATAAACAATAAACAATAAACAATAAACAATAAACAATAAACAATAAACAATAAACAATAAACAATAAACAATAAACAATAAACAATAAACAATAAACAATAAACAATAAACAATAAACAATAAACAATAAACAATAAACAATAAACAATAAACAATAAACAATAAACAATAAACAATAAACAATAAACAATAAACAATAAACAATAAACAATAAACAATAAACAATAAACAATAAACAATAAACAATAAACAATAAACAATAAACAATAAACAATAAACAATAAACAATAAACAATAAACAATAAACAATAAACTATAAGCCATTGGCCATTTCAGCCTTTGAAAGGACTTTGGCCGAGCTTGTTATGATCAATTGTGTTGTGAGTGTTGTGAAATATTTTAACACAAATGATCGAGAACTGGACCTACATGTCACGGCTGCCACATCGTGGAGTCCATTTTTTATTATATGGAGTGATTTAAACGATAATTTGATTTTGCAATTTGATACCTCATAAGTCACACAATTAGAGATTTTATGGGATCAATGTGCTTTATGTTTAATTAAGTATTTCAGTTGCTAAAATTTGCAGTTGCAAAATTTAAATATCGAATAACCTGCACAGTTTATTTATAATAATAATGAAAAAACATAAAAAAGTTGTCTTGCCTTATGCTGTTTTGGAAAGAAATGGGATAAGTGGTACATTAGAGTGGGTGGACCTTATTTGTAGGGGGAAAATTTCTAAGCACTTCATTGAGCACCCCAAAAGCTCAAACTGTTCTAATTGATGAAAAAAATTCGTGTAAATTTTTAGCAAGAACGGATGCACATAAGCTTCTTTGAAATCTAAAGTGCAAAATCTCAAAAACTGGTGTTGCCAGAAAAAAAATAATAATAGTTTTGAAATCAGCGCACCCGAACTGTATTAGTCGAAAATAATACTAATATTGCTGGGAAATTCCAAAAATAATTATTTTGTCCCCCTGAGTTATTCAAGTAATTCGAGGTGAATACCCTTATTAAACAGAAAAATGTTTGGAAAAAACAAAAAATCTTATTTAGTTACTTATTCCAAATGGAATTACAAATGAAAATATTAAAATTTTTTTATCTATCATGCACTTCTGCAAACTTTAAACCGTTTGCACGGGTTTATATGCATCCGATCTTGCTAAAATTTTACACGAATTCAACGATTTGAACTGTTTGAGCCCTTGTGGTGGTCTTTTTAAAATAAGGTCCACTCTAGTGGTACATAATGATTGTGTGAATCCTTTTTTCACCTTATTATTAGCGGGTATTTGATGCACTGAATAAAAATAAAGGTCTACGTTTTTCGAGCGAAGATTGCAGAGCAACTGTTGTACGCATTTAAAACTCATAAGACAATCGAGATAGGGTTTTTAGAAGGTCCCAAAAGACCTAGTGACTGCTCAGAATAGATTGACGGAGTACGAAAATTTGTTCAAATCGTTTAAATGCATGGATGAGGCTTTTATTTCTCCCAATCGCAAGCGTAGCAACAAAAACCTTCGAAGCTGGCTTACTGCGCGCTCTGCTAAACATGTTCCACCACCGTCAATTACATTTTCAGTCGCCTAATATTCGTGTAGTGCTGCTAATGCGTGGCATTTAATTGTTTTGAAGTAAAGGTACACATTTGTCAACGACAGAAGCCCGACAATAACGAAATCTTTACACGGAATTTTTGTGGTGGCCGTGGCATACTGGTTAGGGTGCTTGCTTTCTATTCGAAACAGCCCAGGTTCTAGTCCCCTGACACAGAGTATTTTTTTGTTAATTTTGTTTGGTTTTATTATAACATTTTATTAAAATATTTACTTAGTCATTTTACAATTTAAATAGCAAATTTTAATTGGTTTTTCTGAAAATAAGCAAAATAGAAGAAGCTGGAGATTATGCTCAAGTTTTTCTTATTTCCCAAACAAACTTAACAAACAATTTTCGCCATGTACAAACGAGTTTTAAGTTGCAGCAAGCAAATTCTTCATTTGGAGCAATTAAAAAATTGCACGCGCTTATGACAAAGGAAGTTAATTTGCTGCAACTAAGTAACCCGTTTTCCGCAACTGCTTTCGTTTCTCGTAACTGTTGAAACGTTTGCAAGAAACATTTCCAAGCACGATAAACGAAATTCATTTGCAGCAAGCTGGCGATAAACGTTTTTTTTCTCTGCGTGTAATGATAATATTTTAATACCTGGTGACTTTAACCTGCTCAATGTTCCGAAAATCCTTCTATATTTTTAACTTCTTCTGAAAGTTCATTAGACAATTACTTTTTAAATGAGCTTTCAAGCCAATGTCTTTTTCAACTAAACGGTCAAGTGAACAAAAATAATCGTGTGCTCGATTTGGTATTTTTTTGATGAGGTCCGATCCTCTGGCTACTTCCGAACATTCTCACCATGGGACCATAGAAATAAGTCTAAATTTTCCTACACTATCTGTGTAGAACCAAGCTATTCAACAGGTCATCGAATTTAACTTAAAAAAACTAATTATGTTATCTTGAAAATAGTTTGTCCAATATAAATTGCACATCTATACTAAATCTTAATACAAAATGTTTATCCTCACAAAATCTGGATGATGCAGTAAATTCATTTAATACAACGCACATTGATTGCTTTCATAGATCTATTCCTCAAAGAAAAGCCTCTACGATTTCGGGCCCTGTGTATACCTGTGTATACCAATGAATAAGGAAAATTGAGAAACTTGAAATCGAAATTTTATAAAAAATATCAAATAACACATAACACAAGTGATTTTGGTCGTTATACTTCGACTATATACAGTTACAAACAGCATTGCAAATAATATCCTATAATATCTATCTAACAAAAGTTAAATTAAACATTAAGTCTGATGCAAAATCATTCTGGAGCATTGAAAATACTAAACGCAGGATTAATTCCTATCCTTCTTTTATGAAATATAATAATGTTGAGTCCGATAATGAAAATAGTATTTGTAACCCTTTTGCCCAGTTTTTCAAGTCGACTTATTCATCATCTACTTTTGATAATGGGAGCTATCCCCATAATGTTCAATCTGGAGATATTTGTCTCCCATTTGTTGATACCAATACAGTTTAATCATTGTTAAAATATCTTAAAACTTCATATAAGAGTGGTCCCGATAACATACCCTCATGCATATTGAAATACTGCTGGGAAGAACTATTAGTCCCTATAGCATTTCTTTTTAATTCTTCTTTAAAATCTTGCTATTATCCGGAGGCTTGGAAGTTCTCATTTATTATTCCGTTGCATAAATCTGGTAACAGGTCTTTAATTGATAACTATCGTGGAATAGCAAAATTTAGTGCTTTGGCTAAACTTTTTGTAGCAATTGTTAAATCACAATTATCGCATAGTGTTAAGTCTTTGATGTCTCCATGCCAATATGGATATCTTTCTGGAAAATCTACTGTTACTAACCTACTCGAATTTTCATCTAAAACTATAAAAAATTTAGAAAAAGTTTTCAGACTGATGTTATCTACACGGACTTCAGCAAAGCTTTTGATGTTATAAATCACAAACTCTTAATTTTAAAATTATCTCTTGTCGGATTTCCCACATAGTTGGTGTGGTGGATTGAATCGTATCTAAGTAATAGAACACAATCCGTTTTATTTAAACTCTTGAAATCATACGAGTTTCCTGTTAACTCGGGAGAACCCCGAGGAAGTCACCTCGGGCCCCTTCTCTTTCTATTTTACAGAAATGATTTGCCATCTGTAATAATGCATTCTAATATCTTGACGTCAAACTTTTTCTTTCTTATAAAAATGAATATTACGCTTTATTCTTACAAACTGACATCAACAATCTTCATAACTGGTATAAAATAAATCACATGAATCTCAATATGAAAAAATGTAAGCACATGACCTCCTCACGTAAATCATTGCTTAGGCACACTTACAAAATTTGTGACTACAAATTAGAATCTCTAGAAAGTTTCGTGGATCTTGAAGTTATCATGCATACTAAACTACGCTTTTATGTTGATATAAATAAAATAAAAAAAGAACAAATAGTACCCTAGGATTTATTAAACGATGGGTAAAAGAGTTTAACGATCCCTTTATAACTAAAACTTTGTTCACTTCTCTGGTGCGACCTATCTTGGAATATGCTTCCATTATACGGTGCCCACGATACGGTTGTTACATTGACGACATTGAATCGGTTCAGAAAAATTTTTTTTGTTCAGCTTAAGCAATTTTTATTGCAAAACTAATTTTCATCTGCCACCCTATGAATATCTGTTACAACTCTTGAATCTTCCAACATTGAAAAATCGCAGAGTTATGCTTAACCCTCCGATGCCTGACAAGTTTTTAGTACTTCGCACAGTGTAACGAATGCGGCCAAAAATATCTTACGAAAAAAAGCCATAAATTTGTAATTATAAATATACAGAATAATAGTTTGGAGTATTAATATTATGAATGTAAAAGTTTTTTGCGATATTTTTTCTGTTACGTACATGCCACTTGCAAATTGAAAGTTGGCCTGAAGATATGATAAACATTTTTTTACACTTGGTCATTCCATCTTTTTTAATAAGGCTTTTTTAAAATTTTATAAATTTTATAATATATGTTATAAAAACAAGTAAAGAATGGAGATTCGGCAGGGTACCGAAGCTAAAATAGCCCCCTCCCCCCCGCGGTCGAATTCAAGTATATTCGAAGTCTTTAGCCACGACAGACACGATAACATTCCGTTTTATATATTTACGAAAAGTTTCCTATTTTGATGGTGTCACTTTGTATGGGACGTAGTCGTGGTTTTCATCCAATTTTGCCAAATATCATAGAGATGGTTCGTATTATCAAATATATAATACGATGGTTCACATGATGGTTCAAGGCTCATGTGCTGGATTTGAAGACATTTCTCTAATTTTTGTGGATTAAGAGATTTTACGTATAAAAAATGTCAATTTGTATTTGTATGGTATGGTAGGCGTGGTTTTCATCTAATTTTTCCAAATAACATAGTGATAGTCTACATTTAATATCAAACCCTATGTGACAAACTTCAAGACATTACTTTCTATTAATCAGATTTTAAAGTGATTTTACTGTTTATATAAAGCTACTTTGTTTTCATCCGATTTTCCCAAATTTCATTGACAGGATTTATATTGAAGATCAAAGTTTACGTGCAAAAGCCATTTTTTTAATTTTTGTGGATTTTTAAGAGACTTTACTGTAAATATAATGTCACTATGTATGGGAGGTAGCCGTGGTTTTCATCCGATTTGGCTCAAGAAGCTTATATTTTGGATTTCATCGCGATGGCTTTAAAATCGTAATCGTGTCGGCAGACAGACAGACGGACACACGGAAATCGACTCAGGTGGTGATGCTGATCAAAAACATATGTACTTTTCTATACCTCCAACGCCTCCTTATCGGCGTTACAAACGGAATGAAAAAGTTAATTACCCCTTACGCAGTACGCGTTGGGGTATAAATATGCAAAAATGTAACTTGTGCAATTTAATGAAATATTAATTTTTTACACATGCATCCTCTCCCACAGAAAATGCTAACACTATGTCTACGAGTGCACGCGCATTCACTGCAATCGTCATCCGTCAAACCGTGAGAATGCAACGTCAGCTACTCCAACAACCAATACAGAAAACAGCAACAACAATAGCAACATCAGCTGAGCAGCTTAAGTATTATAATAAGATATAGAAAAATGTTAAGATAGTTTTAAATTGGATATAAAACAATAAAGTTCGCTAATTATTCAATTTAAACTCGTAATAAGTTATTTGGCGCCCAATGTAAAAAAGGGTTCGCGTGTGCTAAGTGTTTTTTTTTTATATACTTTTTTAGAAAATCTCCCCAAGTGGAAGTGGAAAACAGCGATTACAAAAATCTCCCGAAGAGGTAGAATTGATAAAAATACATAAATGAATTGAAAAATTGCAAAGTCTCCCCAAGTGGAAGAAGCATACAATTGAAGCAGAGGAGCAACAGCAGCGAATCACCGTCACTATCACGTCCTAAGAACGCTAATAGTGTAACCCAGATAACAAGTGTGAGTGAGAATCCTAAGCCACCGGTAAAACACGGATAAAAGGGATAAAATCTAAACCACCTTGGGAAAAGAAGCTCCTGCAGGCACTCTACATTATGTAAGATTAAGTTAAGAATAATTTTTATTATTCTTATTTTTATTTTTATTATATATATAATTTAAATTATTGCAAAGTGAAATAGAAAAAAAACAATTTATTGAATTTATAAGAGATAAATCATAATTATTACAAAGTGAAATAGAGAAAAAAAATAAACTGATCTTATATTTATAAAACAGATAAATCATATTTATTGCAAAGTGAAATAGAGGAAAAAGAATTTGTTGATTTGATATTCACAAAAGAAATAAAGTATAATCTATGACAAAGTAAAATACAAGAAAAATAGTTTATTGAAAGAAAACTTTGAGTAATTAGAAATTTTTTTTATTAAAAGAAAAAAAGAAGCAAAAATAAAAATAAATTAAAACATATTTTTATCAATTCTTACAAGAATTTCTACTTTCTATATTCAGAAAATTTTATGCTACTCCAATAATTACAGTAAATTAAAACTCCACTTTAATTAAACTGCAAACTTTAATTAACAAAATAATAACACAATTTACTTACGCTGCGAAACCGTAAAAGCCGGTCCCTCTAGTGTATAACAGAAGAAAATTAAATGAAAATAAGATAAAACTACAAAATTATAAAACAATAAATCTACACTTCAGCCCTAGAAAGCGGGTTTCGCTAGTGTATAAAAATATACAATTAACAAATAAGTTTGCACAGAGAAAATAAAAAGTGGAAATGCCTAACCCAAGCCTTACCCGCCCCCCTACAAACCAAAATCCTCCATCGTCTGCCATTACAAGCGCAAACGCAACCCCAGAACTTGAAAATGTTATAGCAAACGTAGTTAGTCGTATATTTCAAAGAGAAGATAGAGACTTAGTAAATTCAATTATAAATCCAAATGCAAACCAATCCAGTTTTACAGACGAGACTATTAATTCAAAACAAAGCGAAAATTTAGCAGATCTAGACAGAATACTTGATGTAGTACACTGTCTTAGAGATTTCTCAGGGGATCCAAGCCAATATAATTCCTTGAGAAAAAGTGTTGAAAGGGTACTGACAATTTATGCAGGGAGTAGAGGAACCCCAAGATACTACAGCATTCTGAACGTCATCAGAAACAAAATTACAGCAAACGCAGATGCTATACTAGAGTCATATAATACACCGTTGAACTGGGAGTGTATAGTGAATTGCCTCACACTACACTATGCTGACAAAAGAGATTTGACGACATTAGACTATCAGATGACATCTTTAATTCAGGGAAATGATAGCATACAAGGATTCTACCAAACAGTCTATAGGCATCTGTCATTAATCCAACCAAAATTTTCATTTCAATCAAACTTTCAATCCAACCAGAATCATCAAAGACCTACTAAGTTTCAATCAAACTTCCAATCCAACCAGAATTTCAAAGATTTACCAATTTCCAACCAAATTTTCAAGGAGCACCTCATCCGAGACCACCTCCAAGACCAAGTACAATGGAAATAGACAAGACAATACGTAAAAGAGCAAAAACTATATGAATAAACGAAAACCTAGCAACCAATTTACAGGTAAAAGACTACTACCTGGATCGAATCAAATTCATCAACCACAGAAGTTTCAGAGAAATTTTCACATTAGTACAATGAGTAAAGACGCAAATAGTAATAATCAATATCCAACACCAAATGATTACTTTGATACTTTAGTTAACTCTACAGAAATAAATAATGAGTGTGAACAAACCCTCAACGAATACATCCAATACAACCATATCCGACTGATTTTGACAACAACATTCAAGAATTTACTGACGTTCGTTTTTTAGATTAATGAACTTGTCACTACCATATTTCAAATGTAAAGCTCATAGTGGTGACATACTCAAATTTCTCATAGATACAGGATCTAATAAAAATTATATCCAACCTTCACTAGTAAACAAACGAATTCGAAATGAACAAAACTTTTTTGCGAACTCCGTTGGAGGAAAAATTGAAACTACACATAATACTATGTTAAACTTATTTGCCATTAATTCCGTTAAGTTAAAATTCTTTGTGTTACCATCCTTAAAATCCTTTCACGCTATTATTGGCAACAATAGTCTTAAAGAATTGTCTGCAGTTATTCATGCAGCAGAAGAATATATGATTTTGAAAAATAAAATTAAGATTCGAATAAAACAACAACCATCTCAAGCCGTAAACAGTATAAGCATACGAACAAATCACTTGACAACAAAAAAATTAAATAGAAAAACTTGTCAAAAAATATCCGAAACTATTTACTGAACCGAACGAGGAATTAACTTTTACAATAACTGTAAAGGCGAAATTAGGACAAATACAGATACACCTATATACTCCAGAAATTACCCCTATTCAAAGTCATAAAGAGCTGAAGTTGAAAAACAAATTGAAGAGTTATTAAATCATGACATAATAAGACCTTCACGGTCACCACATAATTCACCCGTATGGGTTGCTCCCAAGAAGTTGGATGCGTCTGGGATAAAGATATACAGACTTGTTATTGATTATAGGAAATTAAATTCTGTCACTATCCCCGATAAGAACCCCATCCCAGAAATAAATGATGTCCTTTCTTAATTTTGTGAAAATAAATGGTTTTCAGCTATTGACCTCAAAAGTGGATTCCATAAAATCCCACTTAAAGAAACAGACATCGAAAAAACTGCTTTCTCCGTCAGCAACGGAAAATATGAGTTTACACGACTCCCATTCGGACTGAAAAAAAATCCTTTGATCTTCCAAAAAGCTTTTGGATCAGCTCTTCGCGATCATATTGGAAAAATTTATATCGATAGTCATTTTCGGAAAAGATGAACAAAGTCATATTAAAAATATTGAAAAAATTTTTCATTCTCTTCAACTGCGAATGCGAATAAATGCGATAAATGCGAATTTATGAAAACGGAAGTTGAATTTCTTGGATATATTGTCACCAGAAAGAATCAGGACTCACCCAGCGAAAGTAGAAGCATTTACTAAATTTCCATGCCCAAACACATTAAAAGAGCTACGACCTTATCTTGGTATTAAATATTACGCGAAACTTGCAAAACCCTTGACATCCCTTCTGAGAGGGGATCAAGGACGTATGTCCAGGAACCTTTCACTCAAAATACAAATGCATTTCAATAAAAAAGCTCACGAAGCATTCGCCAATATAAAAAATCTTTAATTTTTGACGATGTTGTGTTAAAATATCTCGACTTCAGTAGTGAATTTAATTTGACAACTGATGTTTCCAACCATGCTATTGGTGCAGTACTTGAACAAGATGGTTCAACTACATTTATTTCAAGAACGCTCAACAAAGCCGAAAAACACTATGCAACAAACGAAAAAGAAATGCTTGCGATAGTATGGGCTTTAAACTCTCTAAGAAATCATTTGTATGGAACAGCAAAAGTTAAAATCTTTACCGACCATCAGCCTTTAACATATGGTATAAGCAATAAGAATAGCAAACATAAATTAAAAAGATGGAAGTCTATTCTAGAAGAGTACAAATATGAATTAGTTTACAAACCCGGTAAAACAAATATAGTCGCCGACGCACTTTCAAGTTAACTCCATGACAGCTACCCAACATAGCAGCGAAAGTTCATCTGAAAATTTAATTCAATATACAGAAGCCCCAATCAATGCATTTAAAAATCAAATATTTCTGACGAAAGGAGAACTGCCTTGCTACCAATTCAAAATGATTTTTCCCACCTATCACCGACACATCATTGTTGAACCCGAATTTACCGAAGACAAACTATTGAATATTTTAAAACGATATCTCAACCCGTCTGTTACCAACTATTTAAAAACAGACGAGAGTATTTTATGGAAAATTCAAGAAATCTATTCACAACACTTTACGCAATGTAAAATGCGTTACTCACGTACCACTGTAATCGACTTAGTAGAAGAAAGCGAACAAGAATTCGAAATAATTAAAGAACATAATTAAGGAACGAGCACACAGGAACAGTAGAGAAAATAAAGCACAGTTACTCGTACTACAAAATTTTTTTTTCCTAAGAATGAATTCAAAAATATAAAAAGTTACCCGAATAATCCATCAATTCAAGAAACTCCAATACCCCAACTCCCAGGACAAATTATCCATGTTGACATATTTTTTACTAATAAACGAACAATACTAAATGCAATAGACAAATTTTCTAAGTACGCACAGGCAAAGATAATCAGATCAAGAGCAGTTGAACATATTAAAGGACCGCTAAGAGAAATACTGTTAGCATTCGGTGTCCCTGAAATCGTTGTCTTTGGCAATGAAAAATTGTTAAAATCTGATCCAATTACTTTTATGCTAGAAAATCAATTTAATATCAGACTTTTCAAAACCCCTTCATACACTAACTCAGCAAATGGTCAAGTAGAGCGTTTCCACTCTACTTTATCAGAAACCATGCGATGCATTAAAACAGAATATGCACTAGATAAATTTTCAGAACTGTTAGAAAAAACAATATATGAATACAACTATTCAATTCACTCAGCAACACGTAGTAAATCAGTAGAAATGTTCTTCGGAAGAACTGTGAGTACCGATCCGCAAAGGCTAGAAACCATAAGACAGGACAATATAAAAAGACTCAAGGAAAAACAGGAAAACGACTTAGCTTACCATAGTAAAAAAAAACAAACTCCGAAACGCAGACCGTTGGAGAAACGATTTGTGTCAAACAAAATAAAATATCAGGAAATAAACTCAGTAAAAAATATAAAGAAGAGAATGTAAAAGAAGACAGAAATACCACTACACTAACAGAATCCGGGAAAATTGTGCATTAAAGTTTAATAAAAACTTAACACATTTCTATTTCTATTCCTTATATTTATTTTTCTTCAGACTAGCATCATCGCTATCCCTAGCAGAGGTACAAATTATGGATTAAAACAGGAACATTCAAACTCATCCATTTAATCGACTTAGATCATTATACCGAATTGGTTGAAAACCTAGAACTAGCCGTAAAACGCACATAAGTACCATTATATATATATATATATAATAAGACGGGGATTGGCCGAATCAGACCACAGTGGGTCCCTTTTCGTCCCCTATTTGACGAAGGATGCTACTGCTCGGAGCACTCATAAGTGAGCATGCTACTTATATAAGCACCCTTTGTCACCTCAAGCATGTCCTTGTAGGTCAGTTGACCAATCTCGATCATTCGCTTCGTCAATAAATGGACGTCCCAGAATGGTCAATCTTATGCTTGCCAACGCCGGACACTGGCACAGAATGTGTGCTGCTGTTTCCGGCTCCTCTAGGCATAACCAACTCGCATCGTCCTCGGTCAGAGTCAACTTCCTGAGATGGTACATGTAGGGACCGTGTCCTGTGACCAGTGCAGTAAGCCAGCTTAAAGTCTTCCGATTGTATCGGGTGACTTTTGCTGCCTCACTACATGACCATTTCACGGCCGCCTTTGATTGCCTGCAATTACCAGCTTCTTCCCACCTTGTCCGGTGTTCCGAGTTCATCCATTGCTTAATAAGGCCTGCCACCATGTTGTCGCCTATGGCGATATGTGGTTCTGGTGCACAGAATTCTTCTGCTGATCCTTCTCTTGCTAAAGAATCAGCCTTTTCATTCTGTTCTATGCCAGAATGTCCTCGCCCCCACATAAGTGTGAGCTCATTTATCTGAGCGCTCCTATTGAGCTTGGTAAGACATTCTATGGCCAACCTGGAAGTAATATCTGTCCGTTGCATGCACCTAATCACCGACTGATTGTCAAAGGAAATGACAATTTTCTTGCCATTTACCCGGCCATCTATCAAGTGGTCCAGCGCATGCACTACACCAAGCATTTCCGCCTGGTATACAGGCACGAACCTCCCCAGCCTCAGTACACAGGCTAGGTTCAACTCTTCTGAGTAGACGCCTGACCCGGCTCTGCTATTCATAAGAGAGCCGTCTGTGAATATACTGATTTCGCTACCAGCGGTTTCTTCACAAACGGATCCATCTGTTATTAGAATTTTATAACATTTTTCTGTTATTCTCAGTCTCTGCCTTTCGTCCATAGGCATACACGTCTCCCTTTGATTCTATTGTGAAGAATCCACGGTTCTTGGAGCATTGCTATATCAATTCCATCCTCCTCCTCCATGCAACGCATCATTATTGCTGATGCTGCCCTACTATGGTGTAGATTGAGCTGACACACAACGAGGTTTTTCTGGTACGGGCCCACCACCCGCCCTGGTGGTTCCTCCCTTGCAGAAGTCCCCACCAGCCCCGTACCGGGGTTTCGTCGAGCTCACCTTGCATCCGTTTAGAATTTGATGAGAGCTTGATCAAGGCCGCAGTTGAGTTTCCCCCCTGCCAGCCTGATCGCTTCAATCTCGTCCGTCCGGCACCACGCAGTGAACTTGACGCCTCCTTCCTTTGCATCTCCGAACTTCGTTGCATTGCTAACTCTCCATTTAGAAGTGTCCATAACATACCGGTTCAGTGTCTGCAACCTCCTAGGGATGACCACCTAGCTTTCGGAAGTACCGTAAGCAATGATGAACATCCTTCTAACGTCCTTTAATGCGTAAAGTCGGACGACCCGCAACTCAGCCCCTTCCCATAAGTTCATGAGCTTTGGCACGGCTCGGCACAGCCATACCTTAGATGATGGGTTCTTGCACTTGAGTAGAATAATTCCATCCTCCAAGTTTGCATTGCCAACAAATGCTACATCGCCATCGCTTTCATTGATGGTGTCGAGAGCCTCCAAGAGGGCGGATTTAAAGGCCACCAACTGGGACTCTCCCAACTGACCATCGATGGAGCAATCAACGATGCCTATTAAGAGGTCCTTTTCCGCTACCGTAGCATAGGATGCACGGCCTCTTCCAATAACCCATTCCGGGTTGAATTTCCCTCCCGCTGAAGCCTTCGACTTCGCGGACGCAACTCTTTGTGTAAGCAAAGGTTTGCTACCGCTCGGTTTCTGGCTATCAGCCCTCCACGATTTCCACTGGCTATCGACTTTTGAGGGTCGTCCACCAACTTCCATCGTCCTTCCTTTATGTGGAAGGCTATCAACCTTTACAGGATGTCCACCTTCCCCGTCCTTAGCCGAAGAGCTAACAGCCGTGAGCTGTCCACCTTTCGACTAACATGTTCGAGTCACCCCTTTATCGACTTCGCCGGAAGATCCAGGATGTTCCCTGAATCTTTTACGCTCATTCGTTTCCGGGGTGGGCTCATCGCATGACATGCTTTAGAATTGGTCCGTCATTTTATTGACGGGGGACCAAAGCAATCTCCCCCGCGGTTGTGCTCGCCTTCTTACGCTTCCTCCTCCGCCTTTGCTTCTCCCTAGCAAGGAGCCGCTTAGCCTTGGACTCAGCTTCATTCCCTGGTGTTGCAGCTTCGACAGGTCTGGCTGACAATTCCACTCCTTTCGGAATTTTATCGTCCACCAGGCCCGGCGGGTTACTTTGCGGCTTCCCACACCTTTCCACGGTTAAATCCTTTTTGGATTCCACCGCTTCGGGACTCGTCCCCACAGCGCACCGTTCCTTTTATTTGTTTTGATTTTTGGATGTTCATAGAATATCCCACGAGTTGGGGAGAAAAACGGACCGAACGGACAGAGATCCCCATTATCCGCCCTACCCTACTAAAATACAACAGGGAATGGGCTGCCCTGAGGAGACACCATTCGTGATCTAAAACCCCTAGACCCTGCACCACCGGTGCAATCTCCCTCGGCATGGCGTCTACAACCTTAGAAATGGGGAGATGACTTTCGGTTCGTTGCTCCACAAAGCCTAACCCAATAGCCATGGTGTCCTTGCAACTGAAGCCCCTACATCGCGTCAAGAAGACCATAGGCATAAGTACCATTAATACCTTCTATCCCATTCTATCACTCCTTACTCCTCAAATTAAAAGTAGTTTATACAGATTAAGAATAAATAAAAAATTAAATGAAAGATCCTTAGATTTTAAAGGGACTGCGTGAAAATTGATAGCTGGAACTCCGACCGCCATGACCGCGACATAGTTTTATAAGCTTAATAATGTGCTAGAGAACATTAATAATAAAGTAGTTATAAATAAATTAACTATAGAACAGAGAACTGCAACGAGTCTATGATTCGAACGAATGACTATAAATCATCCATCAAAAACCGAATGCGAGTGCGTGCGTTTAACAGCCGTACAACAACCACCACTTCCACGCGAAGCATCCTCATAACAGCGATGAGCGACGAGTGCCGCCGCTTTCACTCATCGCTCATAAGAATGCCGCTCAATGATTCTAATGATTCTAGAGTCTTTCCTTATGATTTTAGAGTCGTCAAGGGAAATCACATGCAGTGTTACCGCTGACATCTTTTATTATACATATAATATATAAATTTATTATTATGTACATAAAATACCAGCGGACTCGGCAAATGAAAATAAATCTTAAAATAGTAATAAAAAAATATTTGAGTGCATATACATAGTAAAAAAAAAAACTAAAATATTATTGATAGAATTTAGTGAAAAATTATGAAAATATTATTGAAAAAAAATATTAAAAATTTTTGGAAAATTTTTTTAAGAATTATTAAAAAATTAAATAAAATTGTTTCAAAATAAATAAAAAAATATAAAAATCGTTTTAAATATTATTAAAAAAAATAATAATTAAAAAATTCATTCAAAAGTTCTTAAAATATAAATACGTTCATAAAAAATTATTGATTTACATATTAACATATTTTCAAAAACAACTTGGTTTAAAGGGCGGGTTTAATAAACATTTATATGACATTTATAATTAACATTCTATTAAAATAAATGAAAGCAATATACACTATTACAAATTTAAAAGCGGCAATCCTGTTTATTTTGGATTGCCGCTTTCCTTATGGCATCCCTAAACATATAGGCTCTCAGCACTTCATCATTGCAAGTGTTCAAATGATGAAAAAAATTGATTAAAAACAATACAATAACAACAAAGAACAAATAATAGACAACATACAAGTATAAAGCAAGTTTGCTACAATTTAATTCTTTGAACTAGCGATCCCCAACTTAGAAGCTGGCTATTTATCTTAATCAACAAGAAAAACACAAAACAAAAGTAAAACAAGGAAAACGCACGCCAATACTAAAGTGTACGCAAATCATTCAATGACTCTAGAGTCATTGAGGGTGCTTAGAATCATATGCTTAGAACTCAGCATTCTTTCTAATGAGCGATGAGTGAAAGCAGCGGCACTCGTCGCTCATCGCTGTTATGAGAATGCTTCGTGTGGAAGTGGTTGTTGTTGTGTGCAACCGCACGCACTCGCACTCGGTTTTTGACGAGTGATTTAGAATCGTAAAAAAACGATTCGCTGCAGGTCTCTGAAACAAGCTAACTAATGTAACGAATGAGATATTTAAAATATTTAAATCTGATAAAGAAGTTAAAAATGATTTTATTTTAAAAGCGAAGTATGAATTGGAAATTATTAAAGAGGAATTAATAAACATAGCATACGCTATTCATTCGGCTAAGGCCAACATAATAAACTCGTATGTATTATCTAACAATGAAATAAATGTAACTGAATAAATTTAAAAAAAAAAAGAAAATATTCCAATATTGATGAAGCTTAAGATCGCAACTAAGGAAAATATAATTATTTATATAGTAAGCTTGCCAATGGCAGAAATAAATAATTGTGAAACTTTAGGTATAAGACCCATAAAAAAGGGACAATAAAAAAGACCAATAAAAAATATGATTCTATATTGAAATGTAAAGAAAAATTTATGGAATTAAAAAGAAATGCAAAACATACAATAATTTATCAATTTGTCCATTAGATAATATTGTAGATATAAGTGAGAGTACATGTATAGGAAATTTACTAAATAGCCGCCTGCCAAACTGCACAGAAATCAACAACCAACATCTACCTGTAATAGAAGAAATTACACCAGGACTTATATTTCTTAACCAATGCAAAAGGAAAATAACTATCAATAATGAAACAATAGAGCTTCAGGGAACTTTCATCATACGCCACCATAATGCAACAATAGAAATCGGAAACCGAATCTATGTGTCAAAGGAAGTTACAAATTGTAAGCCAAGAAGTTTTGAAGGACAATTTGAAACCCACAACACCGGTTCCTACATCCAGGACCGTGGGAGTTCAGGATATGCCGAACCCTTGGATATCGAACGAGGACGTTCGTATTTGAGAAGGGAGGAGCTAATGAAATATTAATTTTTTACACATGTATCCACTCCCACAGAAAATACTGACTCTATGTTTACGAGTGCACGTGCATTCGCTGCAATCGTCATCCGTCAAACCGTGAGAATGCAACGTCAGCTACTCCAACAACCAATACAGACAACAGCAACAACAATAGCAACAGCAGCAGAGCAGTATAAGTATTATAAGAAGATATAGAAAAATGTTAAGTTAGTTCTAAGTTGGATCTAAAACAATAACGTTTGCTAATCGCGAAAAAAAATATTTCAATTTAAACTCACAATAACTCTGATGACAACATCTACATCCGCGAAAGCCTCAGTGTACTTAATCGTAAAATTTTACAAGCTGCCATTGCTCTTAAACGCCAAAAGTCTTTATTCAATGCGTTTACTTTTCGTGGCTCGGTACATATTAGGATGGAGAGGAATGCAAATAGTGTCTGCATCAGCAGTCTGGATGAACTGCATGAGGCTATTGGAACAACATGCGAAGCTGTGTCTCCTAGCAGATAATTTTAATGTTATTTCAACTTTTTTAGCTTTTTGTTTTAGTTTTCTTTATATTCTAAAATACTTTCTTTTTTTCTTAACAAATATGCCTCTAACTATGTTCTCTCTTTCTTATTTACCATTATATAAGATGTTTGATTGTAGTATATTAGATCTTTATAAGTTTATTATTATTAAAACTTTTTGTTATTCGTCTGACTATGTTGCCTGTCGTTCCTATGAATTCTAGTGCTTCTTATGGTTTTGATGATAATTGTAAACTGTTAATTGATATTTTGTCTAAACAACGTGTTGGATTGTCTATAGTCCATTTTAATGCTAGAAGTTTGAATCATTCAAAACTCGATTTTGTAAGATACGTTTTTGATAAATCAAATGTAGACATTATTTGTGTCTCTGAGACATGGTTTATTTCCGAAATTCCTAACGCATACTACAATATCCCGAATTATACTTTGTTTAGAAATGACAGAACGGGTCAACGAGGAGGCGGAGTTGCTATTTATTGCAAATCATATTTAAGGTCAAACCTTATCAATAAGTCCAATGAGTCTGACTTCGAATTTATAAATGTAGAAATTTCTGATTCCAATTTTAAAATATTTGTCTATTACGTATACAATCCCAACAGATGTTATAGTGTTGAACCTTATTTCGTGGATCTTTGCAATCGTGCGACTGAATATGACTTCTTTTCTATTTGCGGTGATTTTAATGTGAACTTGCTTAAGAAGGACAATATTTATGATAATTTTTACTACAAAGTCAATGCAGCTGGAATGACAATTATTAACTCTTCTCTTCCAACTCGTTTTGCTCCCAATGCTACCCCTAGTCTACTCGATGTCTTAATACTTTCTGATGAGTCCATGCTTCTACTTTTTGATCAAATTTCATTTATCTCTGACCATGATCTGCTTTTTTGTACAATTAATTATAATGCTTGTCGTAATTCTGTTCCAACGACTATTTCTAATCGCGATTACAATTCCATTGATTATTCTCTGTTGTATGATAATTTTTCTCATATCCGTTGGAATGATTGTTGGTTCTGCGAGACTGTGGATGAGAAGTTAAATATTCTTGTCTCCCATGTTAGCCATGCTTTTGAAAATTTCGTTCCTTTTCGTACATCAGTAATAAAAAATAAGTCTTGTCCTTGGTTCACGTCATTCGTTAGTTTAGTCATAAAAAAAAGGAACAAATTATATAACAAATGGAAAAAGCATCGTAATGTTGTAAATTGGGAACATTTCAAGCGGGTGCGCAATGAAGCTGTCTCAGCAATAAGACATTCAAAAAAAAGATTTTTTCACCGAAAATTGAATTGCACTCTTCCATCTAAGGAACTATGGAAAAATATACGTAGTCTCGGCGTGTGTAGTAAATCTGATTTGAATTGTGACATCGACCCTAATCATTTAAATGATTTTTTTCTTTCAAATAATGTACCCTCGAATGTTGACTTTCAATGCATTGATCAACAATTCCGTGATGGAGACAAATTTTCTTTTTTGAATGTTACTGAATATGATGTCCTTAAGTCTTTAATGAAAATAAAATCCAACGCTGTTGGTGATGATGGATATTCTCTAAAATTCATTAAAATTATATTACCTTTTATTGTAAAACCTTTGACACACATTATAAATCACTGCTTTACAACTTCTTGTTGACTTCTTGATGGAAAATCAACGTGGAAACAATCTACAGTTACACCAATTGCCAAAGTAACGCATGGTTATCTCTGACCATGATCTGCTTTTTTGTACAATTAATTATAATGCTTGTCGTAATTCTGTTCCAACGACTATTTCTTATCGCGATTACAATTCCATTGATTATTCTCTGTTGTATGATAATTTTTCTCATATCCGTTGGAATGATTGTTGGTTCTGCGAGACTGTGGATGAGAAGTTAAATATTCTTGTCTCCCATGTTAGCCATGCTTTTGAAAATTTCGTTCCTTTTCGTACATCAGTAATAAAAAATAAGTCTTGTCCTTGGTTCACGTCATTCGTTAGTTTAGTCATAAAAAAAAGGAACAAATTATATAACAAATGGAAAAAGCCCCGTAATGTTGTAAATTGGGAACATTTCAAGCGGGTGCGCAATGAAGCTGTCTCAGCAATAAGACATTCCAAAAAAAGATTTTTTCACCGAAAATTGAATTGCACTCTTCCATCTAAGGAACTATGGAAAAATATACGTAGTCTCGGCGTGTGTAGTAAATCTGATTTGAATTGTGACATCGACCCTAATCATTTAAATGATTTTTTTCTTTCAAATAATGTACCCTCGAATGTTTACTTTCAATGCATTGATCAACAATTCCCTGATGAAGACAAATTTTCTTTTTTGAATGTTACTGAATATGATGTCCTTAAGTCTTTAATGAAAATAAAATCCAACGCTGTTGGTGATGATGGATTTTCTCTAAAATTCATTAAAATTATATTACCTTTTATTGTAAAACCTTTGACACACATTATAAATCACTGCTTTACAACTTCTTGTTGACTTCTTGATGGAAAATCAACGTGGAAACAATCTACAGTTACACCAATTGCCAAAGTAACGCACGCGTCCTCAGATGTGAAAGATTAAAGACCAATTAGTATTCTGTCTACTTTTTCCAAAATCTGCGAATCCATTATGGCTCGTCAAATCAATCAGTATTTAGAATTGAATAAGCTCCTATCGCCATACCAATCTGGCTTCCGATCAGGGCATAGTTGCGCAACTGCAACACTTAAAATTCTTGATGATATGCGTACATCTTATGATGCAGGTCATATTACTCTTTTATGTCTTCTAGATTTTTCAAAAGCGTTTGACTCTGTGAACCATTTTGTATTAGTTCAAAAACTTAAGTGTTTGTTTGGTTTTTCTAGAAGTGCTGTCAATCTTATTGCCAATTATTTATATGGAAGAAAGCAAAGAGTAAAGATCGCTAACCGTTTTTCAGAATACAAGGATGTTAAAATGGGAGTACCCCAAGGATCTATTCTTGGACCTTTGCTCTTTAGTATTTTTATAAATGATATTTTTACTGTCTGCAAAAACGTGTCAATGCATGGCTATGCTGATGATATTTAGTTATATTTTTCCAATCGAATAGGACTTGTTGATGATTTATGTTATAGACTAAATGAAGACTTAACTGCAATCTCGAAGTGGGCATCAGATAACAAACTAAGCCTTAATGCCAACAAATCTTACGTTCTTCCTATCTCCAGAGATAAACTTGACCACGAACAAATACCACAGATTTTCTTAAATAATAATTGTCTACTAATGGTTAATAAAGTTAAAAATTTAGGTTTTTATATTAATAGTAGACTTTCATGCTCTGATCATGTCAACAATATCGTTCAACGAGTTTACTACGCGCTTCGATGTTTACGATTGTCTGCTAGATATACTCCAACTAAGACAAAAAAGATTCTTGTTGTTCAATTAATACTACCAATTATATCTTACTCTGAACTGATATATAGCAATCTTGACTCGCACTCTTCGCATAAAATTCTAGTTGCCTTTAATGATGCGGCAAGATACGTGTTTGGCCTGAGACGCTTTGAGCATGTATCTGAAGAAAGTAAAAGCATTTTGGGTTGTAGTATTCTAAACTATTTAAATGCGAGGAATTGTTTATTTTTGCATAAACTAATCTATACTATTAATAAAACTGTAGCCACTTTTTATGTTCACTCATCACGTTTAAACGACAACTCAGATTTTTATAAAATTTTGTACACATATTTATAGGTCAGCAGAGAGTGCAATAGGATACTTTATTTTAACCCATTAACAACCAATGTTACTATATGGAAACATTTGCGTCTCGAATTTTCATTAAATAATGCATAATATTTCAAAAGATTTAGTGCCAGTTTTTTAAAAAAAGTAAAATTAGCATGCAATAATAACTTATTTCTGCTCAATGGCATACATAGTTTTCACCAAAATGTTGCTTCAAGTCTAAAAATGTCTGTTTTTATGGTTTTCTTTCGGCCCTAATGGATTAAATTGCACTTCGGTTAAACGAGAACAAAATCAATAAACGCTTTTAAATTTCCTTCAATTTGATACCAAAATCATGTATGTAGTTTGAAAACTGTGAAAAATTTTAGTACCAGATCTTTTTAGTATTAATTATAAGCTGAGAATGAGAGAAAAACGACTTGAAATTCACACTTTTAGCTTTGAAGGCAAATATTTCAGTCAGTTTGCAATGGATTTCAATAATTTTTTTTGAAAAATGTTGTTTGTTAAAATATCCTTCAAACATAAGTTGAAATTTTTACTAAACCAAAGTATTAATATTTTTAAAAATTTTTTTAAAAAATGTTCAAAAATTTTTAGTTTAAGCCAAAAAATTGGATAAAAGTTGTTTTTGTTGTAAAAAAAAAATTAAATCCAAAATTTAGGTTTTCGATTTCCTATCAGATGATATAACAATCTTAAGGTTAATAATTTGTAGTATTACTTAAACAATAAAAAATCGTTTTGGTAGCGAAAAATCAAGCCTACCCACTATCAATTTTTGAATGAAAACTTTTTGAAAACCCGGCGAAGCGGCGGGTTTAAGCTAGTAACTTATAAGACTCCTGCATACTTATATGAAAAGTTACGATTCAGGGTTTCCACTCGAACATGCAATCTTATACTGCCTAAATCCAACTCCCTAATTACTAAACGACTCTTTTTCATCAACGCCATCAAACTCTGGAATTCATTACCTGTAAGCTTAAAATCTACTGTCAGTACGAATAAATTGAAGTCATCTATTATGCTATACTACTCAAACATCTAATTATCTTTAACTCTTTTTTCTTCTAACTATTCTTTCTGACATTTTTCTTACTGTTTTTCATCTTTGCTTTATTCAATTTTTATTTTTTTTTCCTTTGTTCTAGTTTTTTAATTTGTTATTAAACTCATAATTAATTATATATTTAGTATTTTAAGTTAATTAAAGTATTTCAATTTAAAGTCTACTGTTGATTATATATATATGACTATGTTGTACTTTTAAAAGATCTTCTTGTATCTTATTGTACTAATTAATATCAAAATAAATATCAAATATCAAAAAAAAAAATATCAAATAAGTTAATTTGTATATTTAATATGTCTTAGTAAACTATATTTAATTAAAATCAAGCATTAAAATAATTGTGTGTAACCAAGGACAAGCCTTAGAAAACTGAAAAAAACTGAAAATTTGAGATAGAATTAAAAAAAAACGTTTTTGTTTTTTCATTAAATTTGCTTAATACCAACACTTCCTCAACACGTTTCGAAAATTTGGTTTCGAAACTCAATAATGACGACTTTACGTCCACTTTTCTGGTGCATGTTTTGAAAACATGAAAACATTTGCATAAAAAATACAAAAAAAAAAGTATTTTTGTGTTTTTTTTTAGTTTTAATGTGTCTAATGTCCCTGCAATATTATTGCCTTCGTCTGAATGCTCATCTGCTAATTCATTTTTAAATGAGCTTTCAAGTCAAGGACTTTTTCAATTAAACAGCCACTTTAACAAGAATAGCCGTTTGTTAGATCTTTTATATTTTGACGACAGGAATATTATTTCAGTTTCAAGGACAGATCCACTCGTGCTCCCTGAAGATCCGTACCATTCCACTTTAGAAATTGCTCTCAATTTTCCTAAACAATCTGTAAAGAATCGTATTGCTCAACCTCCTGCTGAGTTAGATTTTAAAAGAACCAATTGTATTTTGTAAAAAAACTATATATCTAATATTAACTGGGCATCCGTACTAAATATTGTTAATACAAAAACATCGCCAGAAAACCTTGATTCGGCTGTCTCTGCTTTTGATAGAACTTTCAATCATTGTTTTATATCATTAGTACCCCAGAGAAAAGCCTGTTTAGCATCTGGTCCTGTATGGTTTACTGAAGAACTGAGAAAATTAAGAAACTTAAATCCATGCATTATAAAAAATTTCAAAAACTCATAGCATTACAGATTTTGGTTCTTATACCTCTAATAAGTACAAGTATCGTCAATTATGCAAGCAATCTTACGATATTTATTTAATAAAAGTAAAATTATACATCAAATCTGATGCTAAATCATTCTGGAACTTTGTCAACACAAAACGCAAGATTGATTCCTATCCTTTTTTTATGAAATATAAAACTGTTGAATCAGATAGCGAGAATAGCATTTGTAATTTTTTCGCTGACTTTTTCAAAGCGACCTATTCATCTTCATCCTATGATAATCTAAGCTGTCCATTTAGTGTTCAATCTGGAGATATTTGTCTCCCAATAATTGATACTAGCACGGTTTTATCATAATTAAAAGCTCTTAAAATGTCATATAAAAGTGGTCCTGACAATATACCGTCATTTATATTAAAATATTGCTGTGATGAATTAGTAACTCCAATCACTTTGCTTTTTTCTTCTTCATTAAAATCTTGCTATTTTCCAGTTGCCTGGAAGTCGTCTTTTATTATTCCGTTGCACAAGTCTGGTAACAGGTCTTTAATCGATAACTATCGTGGAATTGCGAAAAAATCGCATTTTATTAATACATACTTATTAGTATAATATGAATTTGTTATTCAAACAGAACATCTATATCTATTGCTTACTTAGATGGCCGTGACAACCCGTGTCCGCATTTCGACCGACCTCTATATCTATACTATTAATAAATCTGTAGCCACTTTTTATGTTCACTCATCACGTTTAAACGACAACTCAGATTTTTATAAAATTTTGTACACATATTTATAGGTCAGCAGAGAGTGCAATAGGATACTTTATTTTAACCCATTAACAACCAATGTTACTATATGGAAACATATGCGTCTCGAATTTTCATTAAATACTGCATAATATTTCAAAAGTTTTAGTGCCAGTTTTTTAAAAAAAGTAAAATTAGCATGCAATAATAACTTATTTCTGCTCAATGGCATACATAGTTTTCACCAAAATGTTGCTTCAAGTCTAAAAATGTCTGTTTTTTATGGTTTTTTAAGTTTCTAGAAGCTTCGAGATGCAGAAACGTCGAGAACAATTTAGAAGCCGACTTATGTTATTGTATGCCGATGACGTCACCCATCCCCATCCCGATACGGATTTTAATTTTATTTAATTTCAATTTCAATACTAATTCCAAGGTTAAAGTGATAAGAGCCAAGCTTCATAGTAAGCGCACTCATAACCCGCAAGTTCAAGATAAGGCAGCAATGTAGAAGTTCAACATGTTTTTGTGTTACTTCTAAAATTAATTTGGCGTGTTACATCCACAACAATAAGTGGTGCAATAGCCTTGAATCCAACGAAATCTAGCAATGGTTGAGATTCCCGTATATAATAACTTTGTTGAAATTTTGTATACATATGATATAGTTCAGCATACTGTCCTATTTCAAAGCGACTATTTAAATCATCATAGGGATATGATTCAGAGTTTATATATATATATACTTTTAAATTAAATATATTACAATGATCAAATTTATTTCCTTCCTGTTTACTTTTTTCTCTTTGTAGGCCGATTATAAGAAATCGTGGTCTTTAATTTTGCGGTGAAAGCTTTACCTTCCATAAAACTTTCCTTCGATAGTATAGGATTTATATGATAGTCCCAACTTCTAAACGCCATTGGTATTACCAAAATTTCGTTTTTAATTATCTTGTACAATTTCAATTTTGCAAAGTAACCCAACCCGCGTTTCTTAATGCGCCACTTTCAGCTTTATTCAATGAAACGAAATTTTTCATGGTTGATGAAATTCCAAGATTACGTGTACGATCAACTTCAAAACCATTAATTTCATATCGAATTTCATCGAACAGATATGAAACAAAGTTGTTTTTAAATTTCACACCTGTTGTTTCTACATCATTTCCTCCTTCCTGTTTTACTATAAACCCATGAATGTAAATCATACTCTAACTTGGTGAGACAAAGAGATCCTGATTTTGAATGGGTATACGAATCTCATCGTTATTATTAAACGATTTTTGGTATGGATAGTAACTATGATAGTCTCTTTTTATAATATTCTCATCGTATATAGGTTGTTGAAGTACATTGAGTATTTCATTCATATTTAATTATTGGTTGATTGATTATCGATATTGTGATTGATTGATTGATTATCGATCAGTTTAAGCCGTTAGCTGTTTAACAGTACAGATCAGTTTCAGCAGGTAGCTGTAGAACAGAAGCAGATAACTGCTAAAACTGATCTATACTATTCAACAGCAACTGCTAAAACTGGTGCGGAGAAGTTGCTGGGTATAAGCGACTTGGCTGATGGTTATTAAGCGGGGGCTTGTTACCTCGATGTCCCCCAACTGACGAATAGATATTTATATATATGCCTATGTTTTAAATGGTTGTCATCTAATACACAAACTACTTATACAAATCTAATACACAAACCTAATACTTAGCACCATTAAAATAAATTTATAAACATTTCTATAACCCTTCAACCTTCTCCGTACCTAAATTGCTTCAACCCATATTAATATATATATTTTCATAAAGCAAGTCATATCATTTAAGCTAAGCTCGTCACTCAGAATTTGAGTCATTGCTATTAGGTATTCGAGGGTTAAGAAAACAACATGCAAACACTGATAAGAACTCGCTTGACTACCACTACCGACTTGTGGTTTTATGAACAATGAAGCTTGGGACTTAACACCTTTTACTTGAAAAAACAATTTTTGGTGATGTTGTTGTCAGCTTCTAAAATTTTCTCGAAGTTTCTACATCTCGAAGCTTCTAGAAACTTCTTGACTCTTCCTGGTTGCTATGTATTTCGTTTACTCATGCGAACACTGATAAGTATGCCACCACGCAGTCTACGTTAGAAGTCTTATAAATATATATTTATTTGAGTCATTGCTATAACCAATGCTAGGGTTATGAAAAAAAATCATAAAACATACAAACACTGATAAGAACATGATCAACGCTTAAAGCAAAAACAACTTGCGGTTTTTTGTCTGTCCGTCCACCAGCACAAACAGAAATCCGTTCATACTTGAGTGCCGGGCGTGACGTCATCGGCTTGCTCCACCGCTCCACCTGACCCAGAACGAACATATCGTATCTACTCATGTTGTTTATTACTAAGATTCAATTTATGTTCATGTTGCTTATGTTTTAGTTTTATCCCTGTAGTAAATGGCACTTGTACAGAACTACCGATTTCACTATCCCTAAGCTAACAGTACTAGTTTCACTTCAATCTACTTTCTTTGTATTCAAGTAGGGGTCAATTGCTACCTTTTGCATTACCATTCCCTAGCCTATTCACTAGTTGTAAAGGGTCAACTTATTCGCTAGTTGGAAAGATAAAGAAACGAAAAAAAGGAGACATTGTGAAAGTATTCTCCAGTTATTAATTTGTACTTTCTTCACCAGAATTCTTTTGTTCATGTTGTTCAACGAAATGAAAATTTGTTACATATGGGCATTTCCGTGGTGGCACACGTGATGATCGTACGACTTTAATGAGTGAAAAAAGAATGAAAAATTTAACTTACAAGTTCCTTATTTTGCTTTTCCAATCGCTTACTAAGCACACTATACAAGGTGTAAAACCTAAGAGTTGTCAAAATTTCGGGTCTTAGATAGAAGCCACCAAAAATTACGTTACGAGACAAAAAATAGAAGTGGTTTTTGACTTCGATCTCAAAGTTTGTAAAATTCTGTAAATTGGCAAGAGTTTTTGTATAAAACTTTTCTTAAAAGGATTTGATATAGTATAAGTTTATTTTCAAGTAATCAAATTTAAAAACCTTTTCTCGTTTTTTTTTTTCTTGGGCTTAGTATGAAACGTTACGTGGCATGGCGTTACGTGTCATTTTTCCCATTGTAATTCATTTGGGTATTGAAGAAATAAGGTAATTAAGTAATTATGTGATTTGGTTATTAAAAAACAAATTTAATAAAGTCTGCCTCTCCTCGCCTCACCCATTTTGCATTATTTTAAGCCAATGCCTTCCAATTTTACTAAAACAAAAACGCTTACGAAACATTTACCAAAAAGTCTTCTAGTGATTGCCTTCTGATACGGTTGACTATGTCTGTTTCTTCGCTTCGATCTCGTTGTGCTTTATGCGCTAAATATATAGTTAAAGAACTTGCAGTTAGCTGCACGGTGTGCAAAAATGACTTCCATAAGTCGTGTGTGAACATTGCCGATGAAAATTTAGTTGAAGCAATCAAAAACAATCCGAATATTGCTTTTAACTGTGATAATTGTGCGCACTCATACACAAATTTAATTTCGGTTGTATCAGAGCTAGTCTCTGAAGTAAAACTTTTAAAATCTCAAATTAATGATTTTTTGATCATGAACAAAGTTCCAAATTCACAATCTAATAAATCTTGTCCCACTGTGCAGTCTTCTCTGCCGTCTAATATAAATAAAAAAAACAAGTTGCCGTTGCTGCTGATGCTAATAATGCTGTTGGCTTATCGCCTGTTTCTTTCGGTGTTGCTTCACCTGCTGCTTTGTTGCTCTCTACAAATCTAAATAATTGCATTGACGTCTCGCCGGCTCTGTCTAGTGCTCATGTAAATAATGCTAGCTCCGTCTCATTGAACGCTGTACCTGTGGTTGCGTCGCTCTCTGCTAATCAATGCCATCACTTAAATGCATCTGCTGCTCTTACTTCTGCTCTTGTTGATAATGCAAGCTCCATAGCGTTGGCCGACGCGCCACCTGCTGCTGCGTCGCTCTCTGTTGATAACGCTAACTTCTTGGATAATGGTCTCTTCTCTTCGCCAGCTCCTTCACTACTTTCCCAGCCCAACTATGCTTGGACTACAGTGAGTGCTAAGAAAAAGAGGAGTAACAATAATATTGTTGTTGGTAGCAATGCAGCTACTGATCTTGATGTCGTTCTAAATAAAGAATGGTTGCACCTCTCTTCTTTCTTGCCATCAGTTAAAGAGGAAGATATTATTGAATATGTTGCTAAACACGCAAAAATTGATAAACATCATCTCTCTTGCTACAAGTTAGTAAAGAAAGATGTTTCCATTGAATCTCTTAAGAGAATAACTTTCAAATTTGGAGTCTCTTCCGCACTTTATGATAAACTTCTTGTTGAATCTCTATGGCCTGTTGGAGTTAATGTCCGCCCTTTTAGTTTTTTTCCAAAAACAGGAGTTTCGGAAAAAATTGCCTAGCTAATGAAATATCTCACTCATTAAAGATCTACTATCAAAATATGTCAGGTATTAGAACTAAATCTCGCTCTATTCTTGAAAAAAGTTCGCTGGCTGAATATGGTGTTGTTGTGCTTACTGAGACTTGGTTAAATTCGCACTTTTTTGATGAAGAGTTTTTTGATTCAAAAATATATTGTTCGTTTCGAAAAGATCGGGATGCTATAAAAACTGGCTGCTCTAGAGGAGGTGGGGTGCTGATTGCTGTTAAGCGTAATTTCCGCGTTTCTTTTGTTATGCTTAATAATATGGATTCTCTTCTGGATCAGTTGTGTGTTAAGCTACATGGAGTATCTGGAGATTTATTTATTTGCGTATCTTATATTCCGCCGAATAGCGCAGATAGTTTATATGTGGCTCATGCTGATAATATCATCAGTTTGGCATCTAATAATCACGGAGATAGTAATTTATGTATCTTAGGAAATTTTAATTTAAACAAATTAAGCTGGTCTTATATAGGGGATAAAAATATTCTTATTCCATCTAATGTAAATAGCTCTAGTGAAATTTATCTAGTTGATAGCTTTTTAAGTCTTGATCTGCATCAAATTAACAATATTGCTAATAGGCTTAATAAAATTTTAGATTTGATTTTTGTAAGCAGTAATATGAATTCTAAGCTATCTGAAAATCCTTTTCCTTTTTCCGTGTGTGATATGCACCACGTTCCGTTATGCATTGAACTAGAATTTTATGTATTTTCAACACTTAGTTCAACTAATTCTGTATTATCTTTTAACTATAGATTGTGTAATTTAAATCTTCTAAATAATCTTTTTGAAAATATAGACTGGCTCTCTTTGCTTAATAGAGCTGATGTTGCTGCATGTTTCACGGAATTTAGGTGTAAAGTAAATGAAATATCCAACTCAAACATTCCTCGGTTTTATTCTAATTCTCATAAGCTCCCTTGGTTTACTAAGGGCCTTAAAAAGCTAAAAAATTTAAGAAACAAGTTTTTCAAGAAATTCAAAGTCAGCAATAATTTAATATTTTTTGAAAAATATAAGCATTATATGAGGGAATTTAATTTTCTCAACAATTATCCTTATAATAATTACATTTTGGGTTTTGAAACTAATATAAAATCTAATCCTAAAGCTTTCTGGCGGTATCTTAAATCGAAAAAACTCTTCTAACATTCCCTCAGCAGTCATTTATTATAATAATGTCATTAATAATGTATTTTACTATTCTATACTATTACTATTTTACTATTCTATTAGGGCCGGCGAGACGTCAATGCAATTATTTAGATTTGTAGAGAGCAACAAAGCAGCAGGTGAAGCAACATCGAAAGAAACAGGCGATAAGCCAACAGCATTATTAGCATCAGCAGCAAAGGCAACTTGTTTTTTTTTATTTATATTAGACGGCAGAGAAGACTGCACAGTGGGACAAGATTTATTAGATTGTGAATTTGGAACTTTGTTCATGATCAAAAAATCATTAATTTGAGATTTTAAAAGTTTTACTTCAGAGACTAGCTCTGATACAACCGAAATTAAATTTGTGTATGAGTGCGCACAATTATCACAGTTAAAAGCAATATTCGGATTGTTTTTGATTGCTTCAACTAAATTTTCATCGGCAATGTTCACACACGACTTATGGAAGTCATTTTTGCACACCGTGCAGCTAACTGCAAGTTCTTTAACTATATATTTAGCGCATAAAGCACAACGAGATCGAAGCGAAGAAACAGACATAGTCAACCGTATCAGAAGGCAATCACTAGAAGACTTTTTGGTAAATGTTTCGTAAGCGTTTTTGTTTTAGTAAAATTGGAAGGCATTGGCTTAAAATAATGCAAAATGGGTGAGGCGAGGAGAGGCAGACTTTATTAAATTTGTTTTTTAATAACCAAATCACATAATTACTTAACCTTCCTATACTCGCACGTTTGACTCTCGGACCGACAAATGAAATGTTATTGATCAGTGGCAATAGATAATATTTTATGATTTTTGTATTTTTATGTACTATGATTAATATTACATTTAAAAATAAGAAAATAAAAGATATAATTATCTTTAGTAGCTATTGATGGAACAATTAATGATGGTCGATTGGTCTGAGAGACCAACGCGAATTTATATTTTGTTGGGCCGTTTGCCTTTTTAAAAAATATTTTAAACACGATTAATTGACTTGTTGTTTCGAGTCTCAGAATAGAACTGCTTCTTTTATTTTATTTAATTATGTTCTTTTACTTCATTGATACAAAGTGCTTATTGTACAACTTACTATAAATGTTGCAATTCTCTTGAATTGCATTTATTAATTCTTACCACTTTAATGCAGAACGTTCATGACTTACATATTTCACAATCTTTCCTCATTAAGGTGCTTTACTTAGTCATAATGCTGAATTGGCAATTCGTGCTTATTTCCTTATTTAATCTATGTGGTTTGTTTGGAATTGTCAGCATGAATTGGTCAATGGCATTTGACTTACTTAAATTTTCTTGCATATATGTAACTACTCCCCCCTTTAAATTTGAATTCTCCTGAATTCGTTTGTTAAATTTTACTTTAATGTATTTATGTTTTGTAATTAAAATAGCAATTATTGTAATTATTGTAATGGTTAGGAGTATGTTATACCCATGTGCAATTTTACTGTGTAGTTTTAAATTGAAAATGCTTTTAATATTTACTTTATTATCCTCAACTATTTCTTCGAATGTAATTTTTTCAGTAAAATTTTGTATGTCTTCATATTTTATACTTATAATGTTGGTTTCAACGTTTTCAATAAAGGTAGAGAAATAATAGTCATTAATTTGCATCGAACAATTGTTAAATTGTAGTACATAGTTTCCATTTAGAATAGTATGATTTTTATTACATGTGTTGTTAATAGTTAAATTGAATGCATTTTTTACAATGACAGATTTTACATCTAATGTTATAATTTCTAATTCTTTGTTTGTTATTAATTTGCATGTTTTTGTAATAATACAGTGAGTGCTGGGCTTTAATTGTCTTAAATATTTATTTTCTTCAAACTTTAGAGTCTTGTTTTCATAGGTAAATACTTCTTCTATTTCTGCTTCTATTTCTTTTTGTTCTTTATTTGGTAGTGGTACAATTTTTCTTATTTTTATTTGTATAAATATTTTTGGAATTTTTATTCCAAGTATTAAATATGTATTATTAAAATTGCTGTTCCTAACTGTAAATACTTTAGTTTATTAAAATCGATGTCAAATTTAACAATTTCGTTATCTGTTAGGATATTCGGATGTATTATCCCATATTTGGCTGACACTACATTATCTTGAATGTGTTCAATTTTATTTTTTATTAATTGAATTTTTATAATTTGTTCTAAGTACATATTTTGTTTGTATTCTTCTTCTATCGCTTTGTTTATAGTGTTAAAACCTTTTTCAATTTCTTTTCTATCATTTTTAATAATATCTTTAAACTGTGCAATCGCTGAGTTGAAATACTCGTTTATGTGAATTTGTTCGTTTATTGTCTCGTTCGTCTGTAGGAGATGATTTTGTATAGTCTGCCTGTCATAATCGTCCATTGTTCCAAACAACCATTTCAACAAACTTCCTACTGCATTTACTAGTCCTCGTTTTTGTCTATTTGCTTTTGGTATTAACGTCAATAATTTGTTTCTTGCTTCTAGTAGCTCTGCATGTAATATTTCTTTGTTACTTGTTTTCATACGTACAATATTATTCGTCATTTCATTTAGAATATTTTCAATTTCTTCTATATTTATTATGTGTACCACTATGTCCGTATCTTTGACTATTTCTTGTGTTCGTATTTGAATGTCTGCAAATCCTGTCTGTTCGGTCAATTTCGTTGTAGTCAGTGATCCCTTAGTCGGATGTGTCCATATCAACATCATTATTATTATTACCTGGAATATCTGAAAATTTGAATGGCTTTTTAATATTGCAAGGATGGATGTCTCTTAATTTGCCTTTCTTGTATTTTGGCTGTTCTTTATGTCTGACAGCTTTGTAATTCTTAAAAAATCCTTCAGTCCTCTTTTCCTCATAATTCTGTCTTGTTTCATTAAGTTTAGTTATAACTTTCGTTTTCACCTCTTCTAAATTTTTCCTTACTGTTTCCTGATCTATTTTATTATTATGTACTTCGTTTGGTGTACATTTTATCGTTGAATGGAATCTATCATTATAGTTTCTAATCGCTTTTTGTATTAATTGCTTAACCGGTAATTCTTTGTTCAATTTGTATAATACCCTAAACTTTTCTGCTATTGTATTATGGAACCTTTCAATGTCTGCATTGCCAGTGTGGCTATTGGGCTTAGTTAAATGAAGTTCTACGTTCTCATTAGCCAAAAATTCTTTTATTCTTAAAGTTTTAAATTCGTTGTCTGCAATTATTTTCTTCGGTTTCCCTAGTTTAGCAAAATGATCTTCCACTTGCTCAATAATTGTAGCATGATTCCTGTCACTCAATGGATAAGCTGCGCCAAATTTAGAGAATTTATCTATTACAGTTAAAAACATAAATCTTTTTATGACATAAGTGTCCATATGTATGATTTCGATTTCTTTTGTGGGAGTTTCTGTTAGCATTAATTTGGGTTTGATTGGTTTTCTATCATATTTAACCTCTTGGCATACTTCACATTGATTGATAACTATCTGAATTAGTTCCATTAATTTTGGATAATATATTTTATTTCTAATTTGATTAAACGTTTCCTGAATACCTGAATGGATGCTTTCTCTTACATGATAAAAAGCAATTTGTTTGGTAGCTTCAACTTCTGTTTCAATGTCTTGTGCTCTTTTTGTACACTTAGTGAATTTGATTTGGCTATCATTGGAATACATTTCGATGAGTTTTTCTTGAACTTTATTATATTTGCGTTCGGATATCTCTGAAAATATTCCTATCTTTCCTTTTGTAATATATTTCCTAAAGATTTCTCCCATGTTATCAAAATCACTTTCGGCTATAAAAATAATTCTTTTTCCATGTAATGATTTAAATTCGTCTGTTTTGTTATTTGTTAGAATTATCTGGGTTTTGTACTTGTTCACAATTTCTTCCTTAATAAAAAAATGGTCACCTAAATTTTCATCAGCTGAATGTGCTGTTGCTATTGTCTCATCATCCTCTATATTATTAACTGAAAAAAAATTTGATATACTGTCATCCTCGCCCTCTATTTTTTTTGAACTAGCATCTTCACTTTCAATTCTACTTAGGAAATCTGCTACTTTGTTTTCTTTGCCTTTTAAATATTCTACGTCAAATTGGTATTCTCCTAACTTTAGGAGCCATCTTTGATGTCTCGGTGACATGTCTTTACCTCTGTACTTAGCATGTAAAAATTTAATTGGTTGATGATCGGTTAGTATTTTAAATCGTCTGCCGTAAACGTATGGCCTAAAATAATTGACACTCCACATTATTGCTAGAAATTCATTATCCGTTGCTGAGTAGTTTCTTTCGTGGTTATTTAAAGTTCTTGATGCATAACACACTGGATGTCCTTCTTGCGATAGCACTGCACCAATCGCGTAATTGGATGCATCTGTTGTCAACGTGAACTGCTTTTCAAAGTCCGGATAACGTAAAATTGGATGAGTACTTATTAGTGTTTTTAATTTCTCGAATGCCTCAACGTATGTTGGATCTTTTATATTAATTTTGGTTTCCTTTTTCAAATATTTCGTAATCGGCTGTGCTACTTTCGCATAATCTTTTACAAATTTTCGATAGTAACCGGTGATTCCTAAAAAGCTTTTTATTTGCTTTTCCGTTCGTGGCAATTCTAAATTTTCGATAACTGTAATTTTGTTGGGATTCGGCTTCATGCCGTCTTTCGTTAAAATATGTCCTAAAAATTCAGTTTCTTTCTTTAGGAAATTGCATTTATCTATTTGGATTTTTAAGTTTTTGCTTTCGAGGATTTTAAAAATGTCTTTGATTGCTTTGATGTATTCATTTAATGATGTACTAAAAATTAAAATGTCGTCTAGGTATACGACACACGTTTTATTGATGTAATTTCTTAAAATATCGTTCATTAAACGTTGAAACGTAGCTGGTGCATTCTTTAATCCAAATGGCATTCTTACAAATTCGTAAAGACCATGTGGAGTAACGAACGCGGTTTTCTCCCTGTCTTCTTTTTTTACTAAAATTTGGTGATAGCCTTTCGCCAAATCTAACGTTGTAAAGTATTGGGCTCTTCCTAATTTATCTAAAATTGAGTCGATATTGGGCAAGGGATATTTACCATCTATCGTTACTTCATTTAGTTTCCTGTAATCTATTACTAATCGATATTTTTTTTTCGCCTGAATTGTCTATTTTTTTCGGCACTATTATTAGTGGACTTGAATACCTGGAATGACTTTTTTGAATGATACCCTGTTCTTCCATTTCTTTAATCTGTCTCCTAACTTCCGTTTCGTGTTGAGGGGGATATCGGTATAGTTTCGAATTAATCTGCTGTTGTGTTGTGGTTTTTATTTCGTGTTGAATTTCGGTAGTGTTGGTTAACATGTCTCCTTCTTTAAATAATAATTTATTAAATTGCTTCAGTAGTTTAGTAACTTCTCTATACTCTTCTGCATTTAGATGGTCTAATTTTAGTCTTTCTATATCTAAGTCACTAGTTTCAAGAGAATGAATTTGATTAAAATCATACGGGTTGTTTAGAAAATAGCACTCTTTTTTGTTAAGTATTATTTCTTTTTTTTCGATATTTATTCGAGCATTTAAATAGTTTAGTATGTCCATGCCTATTATAAAGTCATATGTCCTTCCTTTCAATAGTGTGACTTTCCATCGTACCCTAGCGTTGTTTGGTAAGTTGAATTCGTCCGGTGCTTCTGTATGTACTTCGTATTTTATTGTATCTTTATTTGTAATTGTACTAAATGTTATTGGGTCTTTTAACTTAATTTTATAAAACTCTTTTATTTCACTATTTATCAGGCTCAGACTAGCTCCTGTATCTATTAGTGCAATGTACTCTTTATTCTTGATCATAATTTTTATTTTAGGTAGACATTCCGAGGCTGCTTCATAAAAAAAATGCTATTATTTATTTTTTCATTCCTAACGTAGTTTTCTACGGGTCCTTGCTGACTTTGCCTATCACAGCTTAAGCGATTTTGGCTAAACTGTGGATTAGGACGATCTTCTAATCCCGATTCACCATAATTTCTTTTTCTTTCAATGTTATCTATTTCCATAGGTTCGACCAGCCCTTGTCTAAATGGATTCAAGCGATTTTGGCCCGAATTTTGTCTAGGGTTTCCTGGCATTTGATCTCTACCATTATTGAAATAATTTCTGTTATTGTTGTTATTATTATTGTACCTAACCTGCCCTGAATTAAATGGTCTTCTGATTTGACCAGAATTATTTCTGTTGACACTGTTTTGATAATGATTATAGTTATTAAAATTTCCTCCCTGTGGTGGATTATTGGACCTTTGACCCATGTCCTGATACCTATTATTCCATTGCTTTGCTATTGTTCTTTCTTCTCTTATTTTAAATTTCCTGTACTCTGTCCTAATACAACTGTCCTCAAATCTTCTACTAGTCATTATTTGTAAAATATTATTCAAATTCCTCTCGTCATATATTTTGTCTAACAATGTACCCTGTGTCATTTCTTTTATAGTATTTACTAGTAGGCTGTCTATATTGTTTAAGTCAATGTAATGGTCACCTCTGTAATATACTATCAATTCGTCCGATTTATATTTAATGTTTTGTATTTCAATCAACAATTCACTTACATTATTTGCTCGAAGGTTAGCTATTTTTTTGTATAATTGGTGAGGTTCCACATCAGGTCGGTAGCGCAATTTGAGTGTTTCTTTTATTAACTGCCAGTTATCTGGTGCTGGTATGTTAATGATGGCGTCCTTTGCTTGTCCCTGTATTGTCCTGTAAAAAATTGTCCGCACTGCTTCCCTCTGAAGGAACTCGTCATTTGTTGTTGAGAGCAAATATTCTATATTGCTAAAGAACGAGTTTATTGTCACTTCACCCGTTCCAGTAAATGTTGGTAGATGGTTTATGGTGTTCAGTAAACTTCCTTGGCTGTTTGTTTGCGTTGTCCTGTCTCGCAGCTCTATGTACGCTGTCCTTAATTGTTCTAATTGTCTTTCCCGTCTGGCAAGTTCTTCTACCAGTTCTACGGGTGGAATCTGGTTCTGTTCCCCCGATGGTATTTGATTGTCCTCGTTGGTGAGCATCCTTCTTTGATCGTGTAATTGCTTTCGTCGATTAATCGTGATTACTTTTATTTTAGGCTGTTATTGTGAGTTGAGTATGCTACCTTTTTAATTGCTATACTATACTTGTTACTATACTTGTTACTTGTTACTCAATTTTATATTTTGTTGGGCCGTTTGCCTTTTTAAAAAATATTTTAAACACGATTAATTGACTTGTTGTTTCGAGTCTCAGAATAGAACTGCTTCTTTTATTTTATTTAATTATGTTCTTTTACTTCATTGATACAAAGTGCTTATTATACAACTTACTATAAATGTTGCAATTCTCTTGAATTGCATTTATTAATTCTTACCACTTTAATGCGGAACTTTCATGACTTACATATTTCACAATCTTTCCGCATTAAGGTGCTTTACTCAGTCATAATGCTGAATTGTCAATTCATGCTTATTTCCTTATTTAATCTAGGTGGTTTGTTTGGAATTGTCAGCATGAATTGGTCAATGGCATTTGACTTACTTAAATTTTCTTGCATATATGTAACTCGCGCGAGTATAGGAAGGTTAATTACCTTATTACTTCAATACCCAAATGAATTACAATGGGAAAAATGACACGTAACGCCATGTCACGTAACGTTTCATACTAAGCCCAAGAAAAAAAAAACGAGAAAAGGTTTTTAAATTTGATTACTTGAAAATAAACTTATACTATATCAAATCCTTCTAAGAAAAGTTTTATACAAAAACTCTTGCCAATTTACAGAATTTTACAAACTTTGAGATCGAAGTCAAAAACCACTTCTATTTTTTGTCTCGTAACGTAATTTTTGGTGGCTTCTATCTAAGACCCGAAATTTTGACAACTCTTAGGTTTTACACCTTGTATAGTGTGCTTAGTAAGCTATTGGAAAAGCAAAATAAGGAACTTGTAAGTTAAATTTTTCATTCTTTTTTCACTCATTAAAGTCGTACGATCATCACGTGTGCCACCACGGAAATGCCCATATGTAACAAATTTTCATTTCGTTGAACAACATGAACAAAAGAATTCTGGTGAAGAAAGTACAAATTAATAACTGGAGAATACTTTCACAATGTCTCCTTTTTTTCGTTTCTTTATCTTTCCAACTAGCGAATAAGTTGACCCTTTACAACTAGTGAATAGGCTAGGGAATGGTAATGCAAAAGGTAGCAATTGACCCCTACTTGAATACAAAGAAAGTAGATTGAAGTGAAACTAGTACTGTTAGCTTAGGGATAGTGAAATCGGTAGTTCTGTACAAGTGCCATTTACTACAGGGATAAAACTAAAACATAAGCAACATGAACATAAATTGAATCTTAGTAATAAACAACATGAGTAGATACGATATGTTCGTTCTGGGTCAGGTGGAGCGGTGGAGCAAGCCGATGACGTCACGCCCGGCACTCAAGTATGAACGGATTTCTGTTTGTGCTGGTGGACGGACAGACAAAAAACCGCAAGTTGTTTTTGCTTTAAGCGTTGATCATGTTCTTATCAGTGTTTGTATGTTTTATGATTTTTTTTCATAACCCTAGCATTGGTTATAGCAATGACTCAAATAAATATATATTTATAAGACTTCTAACGTAGACTGCGTGGTGGCATACTTATCAGTGTTCGCATGAGTAAACGAAATACATAGCAACCAGGAAGAGTCAAGAAGTTTCTAGAAGCTTCGAGATGTAGAAACTTCGAGAAAATTTTAGAAGCTGACAACAACATCACCAAAAATTGTTTTTTCAAGTAAAAGGTGTTAAGTCCCAAGCTTCATTGTTCATAAAACCACAAGTCGGTAGTGGTAGTCAAGCGAGTTCTTATCAGTGTTTGCATGTTGTTTTCTTAACCCTCGAATACCTAATAGCAATGACTCAAATTCTGAGTGACGAGCTTAGCTTAAATGATATGACTTGCTTTATGAAAATATATATATTAATATGGGTTGAAGCAATTTAGGTACGGAGAAGGTTGAAGGGTTATAGAAATGTTTATAAATTTATTTTAATGGTGCTAAGTATTAGGTTTGTGTATTAGATTTGTATAAGTAGTTTGTGTATTAGATGACAACCATTTAAAACATAGGCATATATATAAATATCTATTCGTCAGTTGGGGGACATCGAGGTAACAAGCCCCCGCTTAATAACCATCAGCCAAGTCGCTTATACCCAGCAACTTCTCCGCACCAGTTTTAGCAGTTGCTGTTGAATAGTACAGATCAGTTTTAGCAGTTATCTGCTTCTGTTCTACAGCTACCTGCTGAAACTGATCTGTACTGTTAAACAGCTAACGGCTTAAACTGATCGATAATCAATCAATCAATCACAATATCGATAATCAATCAACCAATAATTAAATATGAATGAAATACTCAATGTACTTCAACAACCTATATACGATGAGAATATTATAAAAAGAGACTATCATAGTTACTATCCATACCAAAAATCGTTTAACAATAACGATGAGATTCGTATACCCATTCAAAATCAGGATCTCTTTGTCTCACCAAGTTAGAGTATGATTTACATTCATGGGTTTATAGTAAAACAGGAAGGAGGAAATGATGTAGAAACAACAGGTGTGAAATTTAAAAACAACTTTGTTTCATATCTGTTCGATGAAATTCGATATGAAATTAATGGTTTTGAAGTTGATCGTGCACGTAATCTTGGAATTTCATCAACCATGAAAAATTTCGTTTCATTGAATAAAGCTGAAAGTGGCGCATTAAGAAACGCGGGTTGGGTTACTTTGCAAAATTGAAATTGTACAAGATAATTAAAAACGAAATTTTGGTAATACCAATGGCGTTTAGAAGTTGGGACTATCATATAAATCCTATACTATCGAAGGAAAGTTTTATGGAAGGTAAAGCTTTCACCGCAAAATTAAAGACCACGATTTCTTATAATCGGCCTACAAAGAGAAAAAAGTAAACAGGAAGGAAATAAATTTGATCATTGTAATATATTTAATTTAAAAGTATATATATATATAAACTCTGAATCATATCCCTATGATGATTTAAATAGTCGCTTTGAAATAGGACAGTATGCTGAACTATATCATATGTATACAAAATTTCAACAAAGTTATTATATACGGGAGTCTCAACCATTGCTAGATTTCGTTGGATTCAAGGCTATTGCACCACTTATTGTTGTGGATGTAACACGCCAAATTAATTTTAGAAGTAACACAAAAACATGTTGAACTTCTACATTGCTGCCTTATCTTGAACTTGCGGGTTATGAGTGCGCTTACTATGAAGCTTGGCTCTTATCACTTTAACCTTGAAATTAGTATTGAAATTGAAATTAAATAAAATTAAAATCCGTATCGGGATGGGGATGGGTGACGTCATCGGCATACAATAACATAAGTCGGCTTCTAAATTGTTCTCGACGTTTCTGCATCTCGAAGCTTCTAGAAACTTCCTGACTCTTCTTGGTTGCGGTGTATTTCGTTTACTTAAAATAAAATACAGCGGCGGATAAGTTGCTCTGTATAAGCGACTTGGCTGATGATTATTAAGCGGGGGCTTGTTACTTCGATGTCCCCCAACTGACGAATAGATATTTATATATATGCCTATGTTTTAAATGGTTTTCATCTAATACACAAACTACTTATACAAATCTAATACACAAACCTAATACTTAGCACCATTATAATAAATTTATAAACATTTCTATAACCCTTCAACCTTCTCCGTACCTAAATTGCTTCAACCCATTTTAATATACATATATATTTTCATAAAGCAAGTCATATCATTTAAGCTAAGCTCGTCACTCAGAATTTGAGTCATTGCTATTAGGTATTCGAGGGTTAAGAAAAAAACATGCAAACACTGATAAGAACTCGCTTGACTACCACTACCGACTTGTGGTTTTATGAACTATGAAGCTTGGGACTTAACACCTTTAACTTGAAAAAACAATTTTTGGTGATGTCGTTGTCAGCTTCTAAAATGTTCTCGAAGTTTCTACATCTCGAAGCTTCTAGAAACTTCTTGACTCTTCCTGGTTGCTATGTATTTCATTTACTCATGCGAACTCTGATAAGTATGCCACCACGCAGTATACGTTAGAAGTCTTATAAATATATATTTATTTGAGTCATTGCTATAACTAATGCTAGGGTTATGAAAAAAAATCATAAAACATACAAACACTGATAAGAACATGATCAACGATTAAAGCAAAAACAACTTTTTTGTCTGTCCGTCCACCAGCACAAGCAGAAATCCGTTCATACTTGAGTGCCGGGCGTGACGTCATCGGCTTGCTCCACCGCTCCACCTGACCCAGAACGAACATATCGTATCTACTAACATGGTCATAAATTAAAACTAAATAATAAAAACAAAACATCATTAATGTTTCATAAAATTAAATAACGTATAAATTGGGAAGCAGCAGTACCAAACCGGATAAATTCATTTGCTTTTTAATATTTACAGGGTAGGCCAAAATTTAAATGTAATTCCTTAGTTTCTGTTCTGACACAGGCTTGTAAGACTATATTTATTAAAGGTTAAACCCCTTTAAATATAGCCGTAATCAGTGTTGTGGCATATTTCTTTGGAAAATAATATGTTACTTATTGCTAGGGTGCGGATTTTTATGCACACATAAATCAAAAATATGCACATAAAATATGCACTTAAAATTTAAAATTATGCACAAGAAATTGAAAAATATGCAAAAAAAAAAAAAATAAGCCTTTCTTGAAAAAATGCATTTTATGATAAAAAATTATTTCTTTATTGAATTTTTTTAAATCAATTTGGAAACTCGTACTGCTAGTAATGAAAATTTGTAAATATATTTGCAACTCGGCCTGTCAACGACATTTTTAAACAAAAAATAAAAATTCTATAATAAAATATTGAAGTTATATGCTCTTAATTCTGTCTATATCTGTAAAAGTTGCATTGTTAGCGTATACAAGACAATTTTTCTTTCAATTTTCAAAACTACAATTTTAACGATTTGGCCTCAAAAAGTTTTTGCAGAGCGAAAATTATCGCTCTACATCAACGGACATATTTTGAACTATTTTTTCACTTTCAAAATTCTCACGGAGATCAAAACTATAAGAAATTTCAAAAATTTTTTAAAACCACTCTTTGTTAATTCTTTTTTAATTTTTTAATTTATTTTTTAATACATTTTTTGATTTTAATTCTTTGGCGAATTACACCTTTTTTGACAGCATTTATTTTTTAACAATATCATCAATTAAACTAATTTGAGTTCTTAAAATGTTCCTTCTTTCTAATTTTGTGATAAATTCACTAAGAAATCCATCGTTTGTATATATATAAGCTAGTTGAATTTTAAGAGAAGGTAAATTTAATAATTCTTTAGTATTTTTAATAGAAAATGCATCTGAATCTTCAAAATCGTTGACTACATCTTTGGAAAAATATAGGGATCTAAAAAAAAAAATTAATGAAAATAGTCAAATATGCGGAAAAAATATGGTAATAACTGAAAATATGCAAATAGTGTCGAAAATGCCAAAATATGAAAAAATATGCAAATACATTTGAATGCCTTTTTAAAGCAAATTCAAGGATTCGTAAAGGTATTTAGTTAATTTTATTTTAGAGATACCCACAAAAAATATGCATTTGCATAAGAATCCGCACCCTACCTTTAACATATTACCGACTCTTTGAAGTATTAATATTATTTTGCTTATTACTTGGAAATTTGAGTTATTAGTTACTAGCTACGATATAACTTTTTTGTAAAGAATTAAAAGAAATGATAGAAACACTAAAAAAACCCAAAATTTCTCATAAACTCATATGTTTTTGTATACATTTTTACATTTTTAAAATAGACTTACAACTTCAAAAATCAACGGTCACTACTGCGCCTGTCATTTTAAAACCAAAAGAAAAACAAGAAAGTGAAACAACAAGAAACGAAATCAAAAATAAAATAAACCCATCGGAGTTGAGTGTTGGAGTAAATGGAATTGTAAATAGACAAAACGGTGCGGTTGCTATTCGATGTGAGAGTGATGAGGTTCGAGCTATTTTAGCAAACGAAATTAAAAATAAAATGAGTGAAAATATGATGTCCAACTGCCAAAAATGAGAAACCCCAAAATTTTAATATCAGGAATGAGTGCTAATTTAGAGAGTGAGAAAATTATAGCTGCAATAAAAAACCAAAATGACTTCTACTGCAAAGAACTAAAATGTATTAAAGTGTATAAATCATTTAAGAACCCTCAAGTGTACAATGCATTGATTGAAGTCGATGGTGAAAGCTTTAAAAAGATCATGAAAGAAAAAAAAATCAATATTGAATGGGATAGATGTGTGGCTTACCAAAGCCTTAATGAAATTGGATGCTTCAAATGCTGGGGTTTTTATCACAAATCCAGTGTATGCAGTGAGCATGACTAAGTATATGCGAAATGCAGTAAGACCGGGCATTCCTATAGAGAATGCAAAAATGAGTTTTTGAAATGCATAAATTGCATCAAAGCAAAAGAAAAGTTGCATCTCAACGATTTTAATGTAAACCATCATTGCAGAGACAGTATATGCAGCACATTACAGAGAAAATTAAGAGTAGAAGCCGAAAAAGTAATGTACTAGCAATCAAATTTAAAGTGCCTGTGCTTGAATATTAGAGAGATCCGCACAAATATTAATCAACTTGAAATAATAGTCGCAGAAAACAAATTTGATTTTATCTGTGTAACTGAAACACATTTGACAGAATCCATACTTGATTCAGAAGTACAGTTAAATTGTTATAACTTTATAAGGTGTGACAGTATATCTAATCATACTGGTGGAGTGGTCTTTTACATGAGGCACGAATGGCATACTCAAACAATAAAAGTGATTTCAGTTGGAAAAATGATCTGGGGGCTAGTTATAAAAGTTAAACTAAAAAATATAAATTTAGTGCTAGTGGCGGGATACAGATCACCTGATAAACAACAATCACCGGAGGGTACTTTTTGTGAATTTTTTAAGTCTCAAATGGAAGAATGCGAACTTTTAGGCGATCACGTGATAGCAATGGGTGATTTTAATATTGAATGGTTTAAAAATAATATATATAAAAGAAAAATTTAAGAAGTAATTAATGATAATTCCTAGAGACAAATTGTTACTGAACAAACCAGAATAACGAGAACTTCGTCTACTCTAATATACTATGTAGTGTCTAATAATGCTAGTGTTAAAGCAAATATAACAAAAGAATTTAAAGTGAGTGACCATGAATCAATTGATATTGATATCAAAATTAACGTATTGAACGAAAATAAAAAACAAAATCTTTCAGACTATAAAGTATAACCATGAGACTTTCCATCGAGAACTAGCTCAAAGAGGTTTTGCAATGGTGAATTATTCTACAAGTTGCAACCAGTCAGCAAATTCTTTTAGTCGGATCCTAAGTGATTCCTTTAATAGAATGGTGATTAAAAAGGAAATAACAGGAGAAAATCAGTGTAGTGCATGGTTCAATTCAATTGAAAAAATTGTTCATTCACAATTAGAAAATTATATGGAAACCCATTCATTGTTCTCTGACTACCAATCTGGCTTTCGGAGAAAACATAGTTGTGAAGCGCTGCTGAATCTTGTTGTTGCTCAGTGGAAGTCGAAAATACAAGACAAAAAAAATCATAGTAGCCGTTTTTCTTGATCTGCAAAGAGCGTTTGAAACTATTGACAGAGATATATTACTGCATAAACTACAAATGTATGGCATAAGCGGAAACGAACTTAATTGGTTTAAATGTTATCTTTCGGGAAGGACACAAAAAACAAAAGTAGCAGAGTACGTTTCTGAACCAGCGACAGTTACTCTGGGTGCACCGCAAGGTGCAGTGTTGTGTACACTTCTTTTCATCATTTACATAAACGACATGGAAAAGGTTCTACATAAATCGAAGATATGCATGTTTGCCGATGATACCCTAGTCACGAGTGTATGTCACAGGTGACTCTGTGGAAGAATGCATTAGTCAACTTAACTCTGATTTAGAAAACGTTGGAAAATACCTTAAAATTAACAAACTGAAACTTAATACAAATAAAACAAAAGCCATTATATTTAATGTTGGATCTGTAAATAAAATTGTTGTAAACGGTGAAGAAATTGAATACGTTAAAGAAATTAAATACTTGGGTATTATGTTAGACAATCAGTTGAAATTTGATGTACATATTAATTACATATGCAAGAAAATAGCCAAAAAGATTGGATTTTTTCAAAGAATATGCAAGAAAATATCAATTAGTAGTGCAATACAAATATATAATGTCATTATTAAGCCACACTTTGAATACTGTTCAACAATCTTGTTTTTTGGTTCATTGCAAATGATAGAAATTGTATTTTAAGATGCAGCCTTTTAACGCATATCAGGTATATGTTAGCCGCTTTAAATTGGTTGTCAATTATCCAAAGAACTATGATGAATGTGATATTATTTATATTTAAAATAAAGCATAATTTGCTCCCAAAATATTTAAGTTGCCAGATAGTTTATGCTGCGGACGTGCAACCCTATAATTTAAGAAATAATTCACATTTCAGAGTTGGGTACTTTCCAACGAGGAGAGCACAAAACAGTTTACGGTATAAAGGTTTAAATTTATTCAACAGTTTGCCCAATAGCTTGAAAAGTGAAGTTAATAGTAATATATTTAAGAGAAAAGTTATAATTTATATAAAAAATAATTACAATTAGGAAAACATAGATTTTAAGTTTAAGAATAATATAAAGTAACATTATGTTAGTATGTAAGTTTTCTTTTTTCCTTCTTGTCTTTTCTTTTTGACGTGTTTTTTGAAATTAGGTCATTCAGGTGGGCGGATTACGCCCACTTAAAATCGCATATCTTCGAACACCAAAAGAAGGAAAGGGGAGAGAAAAAAAGAAAAAAAAAATAGAAATAGAATAAGTAAAAAGGAAAAAATGTACTGTTTCTTTAAATAGCTATAAGCTAAATACATAAATAAATAAATACAAAAATGAAATCAAAAAAGCCGTAAGTTACCAAAAATTCAAAATCGACTTTTTGATTGATTATCATGCACCATATTAAAATACATGTTCCTGCAAAATTTTATACTTCTATAGCTAAAAACGGCGTAATATTAACAAAATTCTAAAAGTTAAAAAAATTCTAATTCTTTTATTTTATTTAATGTAATTTGTCTTATTATTTGCCCTTATTTAAAAAAAGGAATTATAAGTGTGGCACTTGTGTATCATACGAAGCATAAAACATAACTGAGGATCAATAAAACAGTCATAAATAGATCCGAAATAGATGATATGATACTTAAAAAATTGTTTGCTTCTCCTGTAAAATTTTTGAAATGATACGGCTATTTTGATTTCATATGACGAAATGCTAATCTTGCGCTCATATTTTAGATTTGTTTGTTTTGATTTCTTACTGCCGCTGTTTGTATAAATTTACACCGTCGTTCCGCTAAGTGTGCATTGAACACACGTTGCCTTTTCGTCACCGTTTTACTGATGTTTCGTTACGTGTCGTTAAGTGTGCAGAAACCTTTAATCGCAAATTATGAAATGCACACACAATCAGCTGCGCGAGTTAATTTCATTGTTGTTTCACATACGATGCAAAAGTGATAAATAAACTAAACCATAATCGAAACTAGAGCCCTGCATGAGTATGCTTTTTCGACTCCCTGAATATATTCTCTTGCTGTTGAATAAAAAAATGTACTCTATCCCTTTTCTGCTTTGCTCATACCTGATCTTACACTCTATTTGTTTTATTCAGATGTAAGAAAGAAACGAAGAGAATAAGAGCACGATGCTTTACTTACAACAGCAGGTAGAAAATAAAGCAATAAAAAATAACAAATATATCAGTGTTCATACCCTGAATATTTAGTGAATATTTTTTTATACGTTCGTTGGTAGAACGAAAAAATGTTTTTTTTATTGGGACCCAAAGAAGGGTGATTGAAATGTTGAGGAGCAAAAAATAATAGGATCAACTCACATATTTGACACCTCTAGGAGTCCAGCTACTTTTTCCAACTGTTTTTTGTATGGGAACCCAAAGAAGGGTGGTAGATAGGGTGTAGGTGTGTTCGGAAGAAATGTTAAGGGGCACAAAATAATAGGACGAACTCATATATTTGATCCCTCTAGGAGTCCAGCTACGGCCGACATAAACTATACACAAGTTAGACGTTGACTTATTACTATATTTTAAAATTTTCTTGCAATATTTCCTAACAAAATTTTGAATTTCTTCTCCACTCTGGTTAACTAATTTAAAAAAACTTCCCAAACTTTACTCTTTTTTTTAACATCTTTCGATACGAACTCGCCATTGGACAATTTTGCAGCCACCAAAAGATGGTTCATTTAAATACTTAAGTTTTCTAAATAATAAAGAATTTAGAATTTTATAACACCTTAAAACAGTTTTTAATGTAACTGACTATATCAATATCCATTTAGAATGAAATATTTTTTATTTATATAAATGTATTTTTATCTTAAATAAATGAGTTTATTTGCCTGTTTCTTACCTTACCTGTTTCTTATTCAGGTCACTGCAGCAGATATCTGAGTATTCGTGTAGTTTATTAAGTGCTCAGAGATAAAACTGAAACAACGCGTAGTTCGCAAGCTCACCTCAGTGCAAGAGTGTATGAAAAGAGAACAAATAAAAAGTTATTCTCTTGCGCTACACGACCTCTTGCTACAGGATCTGTTGTTTACATTTATTCGCTTGCAGCTTTGCTTACAGTGACTGCTACAGCAGAGAATCAGGGTATATTCACTTGATGAATATATTCATACAAGGCTCAAATCGAAACAGAATATATTTTGAACAGCAAAAGGTTATCATCAGATGCAATAGATAAATTTGAACAGCCTTATTCATAATAAGGGTGTTGACAGTTTAAGTACACAGGTCTGTCTAATTTACGATTTGTTATGTTAACGCCAACTTACGTAAGCGTATTTTGCTTTGTTGTTGTTTTGCATGCATACGAAAATACGTAGGCACGCGTAAATAAAAGTAGCCCTTGGGCGTGTTTTTTGTGTCTCGTATTTGCATGCCCTGTATATATAACAGCCTAGCAAAATTATTGAATACGGCAGTGGGGTGGTCACAGTCACAAAAATAACAAACGCTATAAATACGCTTTGTTAATATACGATTAAACTGTGAATAGCCCAAATATCATTTTAGAGGCTGCGTAACTTTAAACCAGCTTTAAACAACACATCGTTATTCATAAAAGTTTTTCCGGCGAAATATTACCGACGAAATGGAATGAAAAAATATACTTTTTTAAAAACAATATATTAGATAATAAAAACATAAAAAGTGTAAAAAGCAGAAATACCAAAGACTAAATTTCATAGGTACATAAAAAATGTAAAAATAACATGCAAAAGGAAAGATGTTAAGTATGGAAAAAATAAATTTGAAGCTTATAATAAAAAATCAATTTTTTGCTGTAAAATCATTATAATAACTTATATAACTTATTCAGTAAATGAAAGGGGTCAGAACCCCTGAAATCTTCCCCTGAATACGGCCCTACTCCAAATAATTGCTTATTTCGTCACGTTGTGGTTCTGTTTCTCACTCCAAAAAAATCAGTTTAAGCAACGTCTTTTAATTTTAAATTTAATTTGATTGCTGATAAAATTTATATCGAAATAATGGAAGTAGATGAAGTAAGTTTTTAAACTTTTTATATGATCGTATAAACTTTTATATATTATTGTATGAAAAACTGAATTCAAGGAACGATACCGAGCAAGCATTAAATAATATTTCTCATAACAGTGCGATTTTAAAATCAAAGATCTCATCAGGAGAATACAAAATAAGTAACAAAAGGGGGAGAAGTAAAGTATGGGAGGTTTTTGGTGGAATACTTACCGAAACGGAAAATGAATTGCCCAACTTGGTTGCCTGTCGGAATTGTAAAAATATTTACAAATTGAGCAGTGTAGTACGTCAAATTTGGTAAAACACAAATGCTTTGTAAGTTTTCAATTAAGAAACAGAAATTATGATGCCGCAAAAAAGGTAGCTGACTTAGAGGAAAAAAAAGTGTTGTTCGCCTAGTTACAAAATGGGTAATGGCAAACTGCAGGCCGTTCAAAATAATTCAAGACTCGGGCCTGAAAACATTTGCAGAATCATGATTGATTTAGGTTCCAAACATGGATCCATTTTAGACATTGAGGATTTACTCCCGCATCCTACAACGATATCAAGAAACGTTGAAAATATATATAGCGTTTATTTCAAAAACGTTAAAGATGAAATAAGCCTAATAAAAAATAACGGATTTGGACTAGCATCCGATCTTTGGACAGATAATTATCTAAAAACCACATACATACATACATTCGTTGACAATCCATTATATGAAAGATGGTTTGTTAAAATCAAGACTTCTAGGTATATTATCAATGGATGGCGATAAATCCACAGGTAATTATTTAATTAGTATTTGTAGTTGTTGTATTAGTTCTGTTTCCGTTCTTAATTTAACTTACTTGAAGAGTTTCTTTACAAATTGTATTGCTCACACACTTTCCAATGCTCAGGAGTTTACTTGAAAAATTTCTTAGACCACGAATCTTAATCTTAAAACAGCTGATTTTTGAAGTGAAGTATTTAATGCCCGTATTTTGAAAAACGCAACCGATCACGTCACTTTAGGGTTTTTTTGTCTGACAATACATTTCAGTGAGAGAAAAAGAGTTTGCTTAGGTTCATATGAAAATAAAATTGGCAGACAAAAAAACCCAAGTGAGGTGATCGCGTGCGTTTTACAAAATATAGCCATAAATTATTGTGTCGCGAAAAATATTTATGCAATTGGTGACCACATTGATAAAAGCACAGTTAAATATGTTTGTTCATTAATTTTAAGCAAATAATTATTTTCAACATCAAAATTTTGTAATTAGCTATTGTGCTTGAAACTTAATTGAAGTTGTTTCCGTACATTTTGAAAAATTTTGTGATTTTAACAGATAGTCAAATTCTTCTCTATAACTCAAAATATACATGAAGTGAGTACAGAAACAGACCTATTATATTTTGATTGAGTTTTATTTTCCCGATATGCAAGTTGTTGTTATTCTTTTTCAATACTGTATTAATTTTAAGTTATAAAAACAATTCTTTCTGAAAGATTTGAAGATGTTATAGAATCCTTAAAAAATTTTTAAATTTATCTATGAAGTGGTATTCTTTCATCTCAAAACATAAAAACCAAAATATGCAAGCTTTTAGATAATTTAGATTGTGATCTTAATGACTTAATGACTTAATTATTGTAACTGATAGAGGTGCAAATATGAAAGCAGCGTTTCACTCAAACAATAATATAAATTGCATTAATCACTTGCTACATAATTCTATAGAAAATCTATTAAAGAAATTTCAGAATTGGATGATCTGTGCAATATGTGTACTAAATTAGTGATGTATTTTAAAAAATCTGGAATGAATTCCACGCTTACTAGCACATTAAAAAGCTTCTCCCCTACACGATGGAACACAATTTACTATAAATTCCCAATTGATAAAAATTCAATTAATGTTCCCCCAATAAGAAATGTTCTTCAACATAAAAACGAGCTTTAAAGGATCAATGTACTAAATTTAAGTCATATTACTGCAATAGCACAAATTTTGAGAAACTTTGAAGAAGCTTCGAAAAAATTGGGAGGTGTATTTACGCTTTTATCGTTTAAAGAAAATTTGTTCTGTGGTTGTTGGTGATCTGAAAATTGTACAAAACTTCAAAGTAAAGTTGAGTTCGGTTATAGAAACACTTGTTATAGGATATTTGACAGTATATAATAAGGTAGCACTTTACTTAATTCCTTCAGCAAACAAATTAATACAATTCTCTGAGTTTGAAAGAAATCTTGTAAAAGACGAGTGCACGAGGTTAATGGAAAGATATATAGAGGATATATTTGAAGATGTGAACATTTCAGTATCCGAAGATTTTTATAGTAATGCAGGGCTTTTTAAAGATGTTGTTGAAGTTTCAGAAATTATAACTTCGAGCGATAGAATTCATTCCGAAATAATGATTTACGATAGTATGCATGTCCCCTGTCATAATGTTTTTAATCTTCTGCAATGGTGGCAAATTCATCAAACTCAGCTTCCACTCTTATTTAAGCTAAGTCTCAAAATATTGGCAAACCTGCCAGCAGTGCAGCATCTGAAAAGACATTTTCATCAGCCAGAAATTTGATAATAGAAAAGAGAACTCTAATTGGTAAAGATGCAACGTCAATTAACCAAAAAGTGTTCCTACATTCAAATATTCCTAAAGGGGATATTTCTATTCAATTAGAAAATGATGTTATATTGAATTGATTTAAGTTGTTTTTTGAATTAAAATTTAAATTAAATTAAAATTTTAAATTAAAATTTGATAATATTTTTTTTTTTAAGTTAGACTTTTAGTTTCATTCAGTCTAATCATTTTCAAAAATAATAATAAAATACACAAGAACTCAGTGTCCAGCATTGAGCATATCAACACATTTCAATTTTACCAGTGAGTATATATAGTGTAGAGACACCACTTCGCTCTTGAGATTTTTTTACTGCCGAAACGGGTAAGAATTTATTAGAGCCCTGAAATTAATTTTAAAGAGCATCTGTGCAGGCAGAGCGCTGCCGATATTTGTGCAGTTGCCACACCATGTTCGTTTTCAGCGCTCAGGCTGATGTTGCTAGAGTTTGCAGATAGAGTGCTAAAAATGTTGATAGACCACAGAATGCAAATATCTCTCAACAACAATGTTGGCGATTTGTATTTTCTTTGGAATTCTAATTCGACAGCTGGCTGGCTTGTTTATATTTTCTTTGGCTGGTTTTTGTTTTTGCTTTCTGCTTGGACTTTTTTGCTGCTTCTCCGCTGTTTTTTTTTTTTGTTTGCTATATTTGGGGTGCATTTCGTCGATAGTCAGAAATGATATTTTTGCGATTTTGTCTATTTTCAAGTATGAAGGTATAGAAAAATCGCTATAACTTCTTCATTTCTGATTAGATTGAAATGCACCCAAGGACAAAATGCTAGCAAATTTTATTATCTTTAAAATTAATATTTTTTTAATTTTTTTTAATAAATTTATTTTTTATTTATTCATATAGTTATTTGTTCTAGTTTCTATGTTTAAACTATGCTAACTAAACTAACTAATATCTAATAAATAAAATTTTATTATGCTAACTAAACTAATGAATATATGCCAGAAAAGGGCACTTTAAGGATTTTTTTTAAAAAAAAGTCAACTTGCAACAGCTATAACTATTTTATCCGATTTTCGGTTTTTTTAATTTCTTGCACGCGTTCATTTACTTCATTCAATAAAAAAAAAATTAAGAACATCACCTTCTTTTTTGACTTTTAGATGAGAGCCTTCCCTTAAAATGCGATCACTATTTTCCAATATTTCATAAATTTTCACTGTACTTACCTAAGCAGAGCGTTGGTACTGAGCCTTGTTTAAGCTTTCTGGAGCCAAGGCACGAGGGGTCAAAATGGCGAACACACACTCGGCTGCTTGTATTTATTTGCTCATTTTGCAAACTTAAATTGTTTTGCCATTTCCACAACTCGGGCTGGTTTTGCGGAAACCGAAATAATTTTATTTTATTTTCCGGACTTTGAATCACTCCCGGGCATTTTTTAACAATGCACGATAATTTTGGCATTTTGCGTCGAAAAAATACGTGAAAACACAATTTAAAGAAATCGATGCGGACAAACGATGCGGCGCTATGGGCTTCTGCGAGATCTTTGGCATTTATCATAACAAGTACAGCCAACTGCAATTGATCTTGCAGATTCATATATGTACTTTTCCAAAAATTCCGCTATGATGCCAACAAAAAAAAAATCTGCAAAATACAATGACATAGACATTGGTAAAATAACAAGTGCATTGAAATAGCAAGTGTACAAAGTTGCTTTATTGCACTTGTTATACCTTGGAAGTTAAAGTTTTATGCCACCACTTTTTAATAGATGTTTAAAATATTTTGAATATATTTTGCACATTTTGAATATATTTTTCACATTTATTCCAAATTATTTGAAGGTTACGATTTCTTAGTTTTGGAAATAAATGTAATTTATTTGTCTCGTTCTATTAAAAAAATTGTAAAAATGCAAATTACAAAAAAAATATAGTAAAATGTCATGAAAATATTTTCTAAAACTATACCTAATACAGATGCAAAAAATGGTGGGATTAAGTTTAATAATTTGGTCGTTGCGAAATTTTTTGCAAGAAGTACGCCTTTTTGTAAATTTCGAGTTTGGATATTTTTTTTTTTTGGAAAAAAATTCGCAAAAACACAAAAATAAAAATTTTTCAAAATACAAACAAGAAATGCACAAAGGACAGTTTTGAGCTATTTTGTGCAAAAAATTAAAAAAACCGAATATCGGATAAAATAGTTATAGCTGTTGCAAGTTGACTTTTTTTTTAAAAAATCCTTAAAGTGCCCTTTTCTGGCATGTATTCATTAGTTTAGTTAGCATAATAAAATTTTATTTATTAGATATTAGTTAGTTTAGTTAGCATAGTTTAAACATAGAAATTAGAACAAATAAATATATGAATAAATAAAAAATAAATTTATTAAAAACAAATAAAAAAATTTTCATTTTAAAGATAATAAAATTTGCTAGCATTTTGTCCTTGGGTGCATTTCAATCTAATCAGAAATGAAGAAGTTATAGCGATTTGTCTATACCTTCATACTTGAAAATAGACAAAATCGCAAAAATATGCTCTTTAAAATTAATTTCTGGACTCTAATAAATTCTTACCCGTTTCGGCAGTCAAAAAATCTCAAGAGCGAAGTGGTGTCTCTACACTATATATACTCACTGGCGTATGTATCTGTTTGATAGCATCCCTATAGGAACAAACTAACTTGTTTTTAAAAACAACTAATTAAAAAACTAGTTTAAAATAAACCAGTATATAAACTACTTTGAATTATATTAAGGCGGCATCCACTTCAATATATGAAGTAATTGAAATACTACTTAAAAACCAGTGATTGATAAACTACTTTGAATTATATTAAGGCGGCAACTACTCTAATGTTGGCATGCTTTAATTGAAAATTTTTATTAGATTACAAGCTTATATATATTTAACCATGTTATTTTAACAAATATTATTAACTTTTGGCCATCAGTAATAGTTTTCAATTGGTTATTTTAAAGCAATTAAAAAAATAATTTAAATGTAACTAATTCAACAAGTAGTTGAAAATATATGCAGACGACAGTCAATTGACTTATTTAGCGGACATCACCATACAAAATAAGTTAGTTCGTTCTATGGAAAAAAGTCAGAATTTCAACTAGTTGTGGTTGACAAAATACTACTTTATCAACTACTTTTAAAGCAGTTGATTTTCCTACAGGGATCAAATCTTAAACAAAACACACCCTATAGGAACGAACTAACTTGTTTTTAAAAACAACTAATTAAAAAACTAGTTTAAAATAAACCAGTATATGAACTACTGTGAATTATATTAAGGCGGCAACTACTATGATTTTGACATGTTTTTATTAGATTACACATTTTTATTAGATTACAAGTTTATATATATTTAACCATGTTATTTCATCAAATATTATTAACTTTAGGCCATCAGTAATAGTTTTCAATTGGTTGTTTTAAAGTCATTAAAAAATTATTTAAATATAACTATTTTAACAAGTAGTTGAAAATATATGCAGACGAAAGTCAATTGACTTATTTAGCGGACATCACCATACAAAATAAGTTAGTTCGTTCTATGGGAAAAAGTCAGAATTTCAACTAGTTGTGGTTGACAAAAAACTACTTTATCAACTACTTTTAAATTAGTTGATTTTCCTACAGGGCAGTTTGGCTGCATGATTGAAGTTTAATATATCTTAAGTTTTGGTGGGTGCTGTAATCTGCGCTTCATTTAGTTATATTTTATATTAATTACTTTTAGATTTAGTAATCTTTAATGAATCAATTAGAGTTAAGATTTCTTTAGCTTAACCTATATGTTGATTGAAAATTTTTATTTGATTTAATTTGTTTTTTCTAAGTGAAGCAAATTTGCGCTTAGTATTCCGCCACAAAATTCACCGCATTCGAAAAATTAACCACATAACGCAACACGTTGGTCAATTCAAACCCTCACTGCGTTAATAAAATTCTTGTTGATACAGGAATCATGGCATTTCAAACTACGCTGACGCATTCGCGTTAACGTATTTCGCTGATACAGTAAACTGAGTTTGTGTTGATGTATCAATGCAGCGATTCTTGCTGCGTTACCATGTCTAAACTTTTAAAAATTCAATAAAAACAATTTAATTTATTTTAATAACTTTTAAATAAATAAAAATATATTTTACAAAGAAAATTCATATCAATAAAGAACTCTTATATTTATATTTAATGGTAGTTAATATATTGTCTGCAAGCTTTGGTATTCTTCACGGCTGTGCGAATAATCGCCCAAGAAAAAATTGCCCAAAATGCCAAAATTAACAATCACCCAAAAATTTGGCTAAAAATTTTGGACGAGTAGGCACTAACGGTGGCTCAATCAAAAAACCATACATTAGTTGAACATTTGCGGAAAACGACAATCATACATAATAATAAACAACGTTTGCTTTGTTACCAGTAAATTGCAATACCTAAATTAACATAGTTTAGTTAAAACTGCATGATAACCTTGAAAAAAGTATCTACCCTGGCCTGTCCCTTTACCATCTCGCAAAGAAGTCAGTGTAATTTAATACATTTCTGATTGATAAGACAATTAAGTATTATTTATTTCATTAAGAAGTATTAGTAATAAGGGTAAATATTAAAAAAAAAATTAAATTGCTTTGATTTTCTATTAAAAACAAATTAGCAATTTTTGTCCCTCGTATTTTAAGTCTCCTACCCTGGACAATTTGCGTGCGTTAAAAAATATCGAGAAAGTAATTGTCGTTACAAATTTAAATCTCAGAGCATTGACTTTGATGTGAAGTTAACAAGAAACGACGCGCAAGCCACTCGCGTCCTCTCATTGACGGGCAGTTCGATTACGCCACTCGGCATGTGCGGATGTGCCGGTGAATGCAGTATCTCCACTGGTAAGTTTTATTCCTTTTTTATTCAAAGTATAACTTTGTTTGTAATGTGAATTTACTTTAATCTCTGCGTAGTTTATCGTGATCATTCATTTTTTCTTAACAATATGTACTCTCTTGATTGTGTAAGTTTTTTGGTAAAAATATCTCTCCCCTACCGTATTTCCCCTGCCATCTTTTGTTAAAATGTGTCAAGTGGGGCATAAAAATAAAGTGTTTTAAATGGTCATTATGAAAATATATACAACTTATATATTTGCGCAGTCGATTGTTTTTTATTTTCATCGTAATTTAATTGTTTACGTTTATTATCTTATTTTAATAGAACACACATTCGTTTTCTCTGCGTTTTATACGTTGGTTGATTTTAGAAATTTTTGAATAAGCCTTCTATGTTGTTTTAGGTCATGGCTCCCAAAAAAAAAATAACTCGTGAAGAACGTCTCGAAAAAAAGCGTTTGGCAGAAAGACTACGATACGCTTCTGATTGGCGCTTCTGATTAAAAGTCTGATTATATTAGCGCCGACCTTAAAAGCTTTTGTATTCATCAAGAAATTAATATATTTATGATAATAAAACTAATAAGAAAAAAAATTAAGATAATAAGATTTCATATATAATAATATGTTTAAATAAATTATCAAATATGACCTAGAAATTAAAAGGAAAAGTATTTTTAAAATTATTTTTTACTTTGTAGTGATTTTGTAGTCGGTTGTTTTTTTTTCATTTATTTTTTATATTTTACTTAGGTAATAGTTCTTAAAAAATATTAATGAAGTTTTACAATAGACTTTGAATAAATATTTAAAATATTTAAATAAAATAAGTGATACCAAAATGATGGAAATTTGAAAGTGAATATTGCTTTTTTTTAATTCTATTTCATTGATAGCAGAGAGAGCCACTCTTAAAAACACACGTTAAGGCATAATCATGGCAGAGTGCAAGAGTATGCGCTTTCGCTGAATAATTTGGAGCGAATTATAGGTAGAAGCTCGCAAAAGAAAGCATTCAACGTTTGTTTGTTCTATCAATCAGCACAAATTTTTCATAACTGCTCTGCTTTTCAAGATTTTCTCTTTCTTCTATTGGAACCGTTGCTTTCATCGGCTTACTTAGAATAGAGTTAAAATAAGAGAATAAGAGTTGCCTTGCATAAATATTTTAGAACAATCTTCTATATATTTATTCCTGTAAGGGTCCCCTTATTCTAGCGAATCTACACATATCATTAGAAAGGTCTTGAGGTGTAGGTAAGCAGAAAATTGTTAGATTTTTGAGAAGTTATAGCGTTTAGAAGATATGAGCGTTTAAAAATGAAAAGATGTTAAAAAGACTTAAGACATGAACTCGCAGCAACGTGAATGAGAAAGTGTGATTTCCAAAGCGAAGTAGGGATATTTGGCAAGTATATTGTTTGATTAAGAAAAAGTGGGTGTATATACAAAAATCATTCTTTATATTATACTTACGATTTGGTTATTTCGTAAAAGGATGAACCGTCAAGTGTGCATAACATGTAAAGTGTTATATCTATGTTAATAGCTTGTAAAATATACGACGAGTGAAGGGTGAAATAAAATTCTTTCTATATTTTCCAGTCTGTGGGTGATTGTTTGTTGTATTTTTGGGCAAATATTCATTACGAATAAATCCCAATATTTTGGGATATTATTCATTTCAAATTTGGGTGATTATTCGCAATTTGGGCGATTGTTCATCCTCTCTTTGGGCGATTTTTCACTATGAATAAAAGCCCAAATTTTTGGGTGATTTTCGTTTTGGCACTTTGTGTGATTTTCTTTTGGGCGATTATTCGCTCAGCCGCGTAAAAGCCGTTCATTGCATAAACAACATTAGTCATTGACTTAAGAGTTTTTTGCACGTACTACTAGATGTGGGGAGTAGTCATGGTATAATTCTGCAAGAAGAAGTGGCAGTTCTTTTATCACTGTTTACAAATATAGTATTGACAGCCAATTGTCAATACTATCTATATAATTGTACCATGGAGAGTAGCGGGAGCAGTTATATCTGACTGAGTTTGATGTTTTAAATTTGTATTGTTCTGATTGGTTCAACAATTTTCACATCTCCGATTCAACGATAATTGTCATTTATATTATATTTGTCAACTGAACCTTATGGAAAAAAGGCCCAAAAGATCAGAAAATGCCATTCGGGCCTTCATCATAAATGAGTTTTCAGTATGATTCGCATAAAAAAGATGATTGGAAGACATAATGTCCACGGACATAAGGTCCATTGACCTTATGTCCATGTCAATGGACCTTGTGTCCTTGGACGTTATGTCATCCCACCACCTTTTTTTATTAATCTTATGTCCATGTACATGTTGCTTTTGTTTCAAGACCTATATTGAAAACAGATGCAAATTACAACTCTAGAAAAAGAGCCGCTTGCCATCATATTCTGTGTTACAAAATAAAAGCCGTATCTATTTGAAAACACTTTTCTTTTGTCTACAGATCACAAAGGATTGCCCTTTTATCCGGTTTTAACTACAACAATTTTGATTATATTAAAGGCACATTAAATTATGCTGACAATTTGTCGGGAATGTCACGAGCAATGGCAGCTACAAATTTTTTAGAATATACACAGTGAAACAAATTTGAAAAAAAGTCGAAATTCTTATATGCCACTATATAGAGGTAAAAGCAGCGTTTGAAATTGCTTAACTATTTTCAATGCATATGTGATTGCTTTGCGATGACTACGAAAAAGGAATCAGCGAAAGTAAGAAGCAATTGAAAAAAAGAAATAAAAGATCATTTTGCTTCAGTTAACTGCGCAGAAAGTTGTGCTTAGGAAGTTAGCCGAATGAAATACTTCGAAACGAATTTCAGCAACTGCCAGCAACTAGCTGTTGTTTTCGTTTTCTTTGCTTTGACTTTAGCTTTAGCTTTTTGTCGCTCTAGTTCTTGCAGACGAAAGAAATAGTTAATTCAGACTTTGAAAATTTTTGCTATGCTTGCTTAACAGCTATAACTTATTGCTGTGGCTTGCTGCTTCAGTCATTCAGTTTTTTTAAGCTGGAGCCATCTAATCGTTTATCGATGAATCTTAAGTAACTTAGAGCAGTTTGGAAAAATGTTAACATACATACTTCTTTATGTATCTACCATACATGGGCATTTTCCATTACCATTAAATTTTTTTGCAGATTTAATTTGGGTGAACAGGTTATTTTTCTGTAATTCAACGCATCAGTTTTTGGTCTCCTTTACTGTTTTAAATTAAAGCTTCTGCAAAAGTATAGCTGCAACAGTAATTGATTTTTGAAAACAACATATTAAGTAGTGACAACTTTTAATGCAAAAAATAATGTTTTACTTCAAAGAACTTATACATTGATAAGATTAAAACAAATTTTTTTTAAATTTTTTAAACAATTTAATCAATGCGAGCTTTTTAACGGTTTTCATGATTTTTTTTTTTTTGGAGACATGAATAATGTTGGTGTATTTTTTCATATACATGTTATAGTTTGACTTCTTAAGTATATTTGGAAAAAAAAAAATAAAAATTATTGATAAATACTTCCGTGGCAGCGATTCTCCGGAGGCGCCTCCAAAAAAAGTTGTTTTACGGTGAACACGATTAGAGGTTAGTGGATCATCTAAAAAAAAATATTCAAAATTAGTTCAAAAGGTTATATGTTTCCCGAGGTAATACCGAATAGTTTTTTTTTTGTTTTTTTTTTTTTTGGTAGCGTTTTGAAGTCAAAAACGCGATTTTCGCTGAAAAATTGAGTTCATTTTATTATTTTAAAATAGGAAAAAAAGCGCTTCGGCATTACCTATTCATTTATGTGTAGAAATAGTGTGAACGATCGGTCAAGTAGATTTTGCAGCATCGTGTTCACCGACTTCAAAAATGTTGTTTTCCAGAAAATCTATTTAAAGTTTCGATTTTAAGTCGATTTTAAGTGAGGTCCGCTCACTAAAAGGCTGTATCTTCGTTAGATTTAGTACGATTTACTTGAAATTCTTACAAAATACTCTCTAAATGTTGTACATTCTGGAAAAAAATATAAAAAATGTCCAGAAAAAAAACAGTACCATCCCCTTAAAGACCGCCTTAATAGAGAATTACACCCCAAATCACAGACTGCAGAAAATATCGTCGTCCGGGGATTCATGTGGTCTAAGTTAAAAAACACATTTTGAGTAAATCGAAGCTAAAGTTTGAATGTATTTTTTTTTAAAAACTAGGATGGGATTTTTTAAATGTTTCACCATAAATTTATGTAAAAATGACAATACCAAAAACACATATACATACCTAATCCTCGCTCTCAAGTATAAAAGGACATTTTCTAATGCTAAAAAAATCCACTTTGCTCTATACGCCATTTCAAAAGTATTTTGATGTGAACCCATACACCTAGAGCAAAGTAGCATTAATAAAAAAGTTCACACATTTAAAATGTTTGGTCAGCAGCAATATATTAATATACAAAAACAACAAAAGAAAAAGATATTCGTAATGCTTTTTAACAAAAATCATCAAAAAAATTTTTTTATTTACAAAAAAATCAAAAAAAAAGGTTTTTCTAAAAATTATAACTTTCATGTTATGTGTTTTATAACTCTAATAATTTTTCTATTATTAAGAATTTCATTTTTCGAGCTCTAGGTCTATATTACTTTCTGAAGAAAACATCACCCTGTATTATGTATAAGTAAACTTAAACTTATAACTGAACCTAGACTCTATAGTAGGCTTAGTATAAAAATAAGTCAGAAGTTTTTTGGACTCCCGCTCGTCCCGAAAACTTTTTCTCACTCTTAGGACCAGTTTTTCAGTACGAGTTTAAACCGAATTTAACTCACTAAAATTTGACGTTTAAGCTTGGGTTAGGCAAAAAAGAAACACATTATATGATAATTTAAGGCAATTTAAATTCAACGAATGCTAAAATATCTAGTTAAACCGAGTTTAAACGTTCAATTATGGTGAGTTAAGATCAATTTAATTTAACTAAAGTTTCAGCTCTTACTGAAAAACTGACCATCAATATTTTCTTACACCTGATTTGCAAATTGGTTTCAGATTCAGCACACGCACACCAAGGGTTAGAAGGGTGTATTTGGATATTCTTGGCAAGATGTTTTATTAATAATAATAGTGGCAATAATGTCAATCAAGCCATGTACGCAAATACTTCGCCATTCTTAACATAACTCTTATTTTCAACATAGTCTACTTTCCACTTTTTTAACAATTAAAAATAACTAGTAATCCCGTCTGGCGTAAAAACGCAAAAATAAAAATATCTAGTGATTGGTAATTTTGTTTTTATATTAGGGTCTATTTTTACCTTTGAGCCAATATTGCCAGGTACCCTTAACAAAATTCCCCTCAAATTAGGGAAAAAACAAATTTTTTTCCACAGCGAACTATAAAAACTCCCACAGAATTTCCCACGAGACTTCTTTGAAAAAACAACTAAGACTGCCAACAAAAAAGACTTTTTCATTATGGTTTTATGGTTTCATTTTATGTTAATTCATTGAGACTAGTTTGATTAAAAAATAAATATATAATAAAACATATATAAATTATTTCACAAATTTATTGAATAAATAAATTATATTTTTGTGTTAGAAAAAAAATTAATTATGGTAATACTATGTATTTATTATAATATATCACAATTGAATCAGTGCATGTTCTATTTTTTTTTTTTTTAAAGCTGTTCATATTCTACAGATGCTACTAAACATATCACTTAACATTTGATTTCTTCTCTTAGTTCGTACATCAGTCACTATAGAAAAAAATCTTTCGGACTCAGCGTTTGAATGGGGCAAAGTTAAAACAATTTTGACTAACTGTCTTATATTGATAAGTGTATAGTTTTCATTGAAAGTTTTTAAGTCACGAATTTTCAACCACATTTCATCAATTGGTAGATTCTTAAATATTCTCTCTTATTATAAGTTAATATTGTACAAACAGTTTTTAAATTCAAGTTCAACTTCCTGTTCTGACAAGTTTAATTTTGTGGCAATTAAAGAAATTGAATAATTAATATTACTTCTTATATTGAATATAACATTTGGATCTAAAAATGGAGTTTCTTTTAGTGTTTCATCGTGCAACCTTATAAAAATTTAGACAATATGTTCTTACAACAACTTTTCTATCATTACTTTATTCTGAAATGATGCTGTCACATTCGCAACCAACAAAAATATTATTTATATGAAATACATATTCGTTTGAATATTCCATTATTTGGAGTCGTGATGCCCATGTTAACAAAAAAAAAATCTATATTAAAAATATTTCGGGCAATTTTTAGCACAAGTGTATAACTTTCGTGGACTAATGAATAAATTAAGATTTTTTTCTGCTTTAAAATAAGGCATTGAATTCATTAAAAGAAATTGAAGAACGTTTTTAAGAAAATAAAAAATGCTGTGGTTTTGGGTTCTGTAATCCTTCATATATCATATCAGTTTTCTTTCGTTTGTCATCAAACGCAGCCAATCGAAAAAAGCTCAATATAGCTACAAAAATTCTTCAAAAAAATATAATAATATTAAAAATAAATACTACCGCTTATTAAGGATTTTAGGTTTGTTTTTACTTTTCTACCGTTTTAGATATTGCTTATTATTATTGTTATTGAGATTTTGACACATATCTGAAGGAATTATCGGCTATCAAAAATTCCCTCTTTTTCCTTCTGCAGAGTAAAAAATTCCCTTTTTCCTTTTTGCCATATAATATGACGAAATTTCGCTCAAAAAAAGATATTTCCCTCAATTTGAAATGCATTCAATAAATGTATGTATTGAATCCATGAAATGTATTTGAACACATTGCGGCTACGATGAATAGCTAGTGGTTGTCTTTTAACTAAAAACCAAAATGGCGCATACACTTTGACGACGAACGTAGCGAGATCTTTCAATATATTGGATGGCTCCGCTTGCGTTACGTACCAACGTAAAATGCGAGATATTGTTGTTAACCAACGGGCTGTACTTGTAGCACCGGGCAAGAACCATGCGTTACAAGTAACGCTGATCGCTTCGTAGTAACCATCCATCAATGTTTGTAGGCATTTCGCCAATTGCAATTGGCTCGAAATTTAGAACAGGCTGAGGAAAAACGTAAGCAAACATTGAAGTAGCTAAATATTTTTTAAATTCAATTCATACGTACAGAAAAATCCATTCAGCGATTTATTCCGACACCAATTTCTCCTGGCCACAGCCCAGGACCCTTCTGTCTTCCAAGCCATGTTCTCAGTAGCGCAGTTAATGGCAGCTCGTTAAAGTGAAGCAGACAGATAAACCGTTGAAGTGATCTGCGCAAATAAGACTCGAAGCACTTTAAGACACCCCCTCTGTACGTGGTGTTTGTGACAGTGCCGTCGCAACTGATCGCTACTAAGTTGTCCAAATTGTAACCGTCTTTCAACAAAAAGCCAACTATTGCAGTTTGTATTTGCCTTGCGGATCCTTCCGAAGGCGTGGCGTAGCCGATAAAGTTTGACTTTGGTTCTTTTAAAATGGTGATGTGTTCTTCGATCACTTCGACATTGCTCGTTTTTAAAGTTCGCTATTTCTTTTCATCAAAAGAGATGCACGTTAACAAATTATGGCATTGTGCGGCCGTTTTCGCTTCTTTGCGGAGCTTTTGCCGTTCACGGAAAACTTTGCATTTGTCAATTACGATGTCATCAAGCATCTTTACCATTAAACCGCGTACGTCAACGGCTATAGATTCCTTTGCGGCAATGGCATCTTGTAAGCCCTTTATTAGCACGGAGGCGTGCAATGCACCATGGCGGCTTGATGTATCGCTCCGGTCTAATGCAGAACAAAAAATACCGTAAGCGAATGTCGGCTATGTCTGCATCCTCCATCTGACTTCTTTCCATATTCGTCTTCACTGTCGGAAGCCGGTATATATACAGTCGTACTGCAGGCAGCTGTAGAACTTGCAGAAACTCCAGCGGATATACTCGTGAGGTCATCATCATCATCTTCATTTGGTAATGAACGCAAACGAGCACTGCACTGATCAATGAAAAAGATTTTGAATTTTCTGGTAATTTGAGCTCGTCGACACACACGCACGCAGCACCATTTTCAATGCAGCATTTGCAACGCGAAATTCGAAAGAGAACATCCCATTCGTTAGCACGGAATAGACGCGGGTTTTTCATTTGAAGAAAGGACTTCTTGAGTAAATTATTAATCAATCTACGAATATAGGTTCTCGACACAATTGGTATTTTTGCACAATTCCACAATTTTGAGACATCTACATAAATTTTTTTTGTAAATTTTTGTACAACGTATGCGATTGAAAACTCGATATAATTAACTTTTATTAATTGTCTTAAAGGGGCTGATGGGGAACCAAAGCCTTTTTTGGATCCCTTTTGGTGCAAAAAATGAAAAGACGCCGATTTAAAATGGTTAAATTCAAATAAAATTTATTTGTTCTTTATATAAGAATAGAAACTCTTAAAATGCAACGCACAACTAAACTAGTCGAAGTTCTATTTGTTAATAATTGTACTGATTTCTGCTAAAAATAATTAGCTCAGTCAAGGACATTTTCCAAAAACAGGTTGTGCCGCAAATTGCATTTTTCTGCAGGCACTTTTGTATTACGATGATGAGCGGTCGAGGATGTTTGTTGTTGTTGTTTCTGCTGTAACAATAGTGCAAGTGAAGCTAAGCGAGGCGATGAGAAGTTGTATATTGTTGTTCTTGAAACGGTGATTTAATTTGTTTGTCCATGCATGGAATCGATGATGAAGTGCTGAAGGGTGGTGGTGGTGGTGCTAGTGTCGAGCGTAGAAAAAGTTTACCGAAAAGTGGTGTGATTTAATTGTTGGTACATTATGAAGAACCTTTTAAGGCAATGACAAAAAATACTTGCAGGTGCAGCTGAATGCGAAAACAAAAATAATGCGATGACAACAACAACGATCGCTGGAAAAAACAAGTTGTTTTTATTTGACTGGCATTGCCTCAACGAAAAATTATAATATTTATTAATAAAAATTGCGACAGTTTTCTTAAGGTCTCGAACAGGGGCTCTACACAATACAACGGCTGTGATTTTATCCGTTAACAGTTCCGATTGAAAAAACAAAGTTTTTTTTTTCACTAATAAAAAGTCGAGTATGAGGTGACGAACATTTTCAAAGTGTTATTTTTGGGATAAAATGGGTCGGAACTACGCCAAAAATAAATTTTATCTATATCATTTGTGCCCATGGTCTTAATATTTTTTTATCAGCTTTAATTATTTGACATTTTAAGAATTTCATTACATAGTAGGAACTGAGATATGGTGGGTGAATATTCGAAAAAAAGATTCTAGAAAAAAAAATATTTGAAAAAATTAACAAAAAATCAACAAGCACATACATATATAAAAAATTTTAAGAATCGGACAAGAAACACAGAAGATATAAGAAAAAAACGAAAAAAGCACCGTAGGGACCATTTAAAAATAAAAAAATTTTTTTTGAAAATGTCTTTTAAATGTCTAACGATTGAGGCGGGGTCAAATATAGGTTCACTTTTCTGCCATACAAGGTAATACGGTGTAGTGTGCATATTATGACGATTACAACTTTTACAACTTTTTGAATCGTTATATCTCAGAAACGGTGGCTCTTAGGTAAAAAAGTATTGATACATATTTTATAGATAATTTTATGATCTACAATTTTTTTCTGGGATAATTTTATGATAAACTTACCGTTTTTTTGACCTTTGGCCTTGAGTAAAATATTTTCCATACAGAGGGATGATGGGGAACATCAAAATTTTATTTATAATTATGTTTTGAACAATTTTACTAACTTTCAGCTTGTTGGGAATTTATGAATCCTTGAATGTCTAAATTGACCGGACTAGTAAGCATTTTTGAATGAGTCGGAGAAACATTTGACAGAATATAAACTAATTTATGCATCATATTGGTAAAGAACTCTTCTTTACTTTCCACGTAAGAGAAGACTTTTATATAACTTCATCTCAATTAATTTTACAAGAGATGGACATATTCCAAGTTTGTTTCGATGTCGTCGTGTTAGGATACAACTATTTTAAAATTGATGGCATATTTCGTTACTTTGAAAGAGGTGGAGCATTTCCTTATGCATATTAAAATCTTAAAATGTTTCTTCTGATGAATCGGTTTTTTTTAAGTTATGACGATATTGAATATCTCTTGATATCTTTTCTTACAAAATGTTTGAAACTTAAATTATAATTGGTAAGAAATAAAAATGTATACACATTTCAATATACATCTTGGACTCAGTTTGCTAGAAAAAAATTGCCAATTTGTTCAGTCAGTTTTGTATAACAAAAAATTTTAAAAAAATTTTCTATATAAAGTTGACAAATTTAAATTTTGTCTAAGTATTTTGTATAAGGTTATTAATCTTATTATAATATCATGATAGTGATTTTAAAAAATCTGCGAATGACAGCTAGCTCGCTTCATAATAAAAAACTCAAGACTTATAAAAAAAATCCTGCATTAAAATTAAAGAAACAAATTACGAAAAACTATTCGCACTGGCTACGAAGCTAATGCAATAATCGGCCGATATAAGTTATGTTTTAGCAATAATATTGGAATGTCATAATTCATATTCATATTCATATTCATATTCATGGTTTTTGCTATCAAAAGTCGACTATACAAATTGGGGTCTGCGTAAAAAGCAGGTTTTGAACTAACAAAAAAGTCTTTTGTTGAAATATTTTTTTTTTTTGGGAACAGTAAAGCTCAAAAACGGCAAAGTCAAAGGACGACCAATGGAAAGAGTGATTAAAGCGTATGATCAAGAAAAATGTTTTGTTTCAAAAAGTAAGAGTAACAACACATTAGTTATTTTGTGTTAATTTAAAAAAGTGCGTAAAAATTAAGCACAAAAATAAATCAGAGTTTTTAAAATTGAGCAAATAGTACACGGTTAAAAATCTTGGACTAAATTTTAGTAAATCCTGTACAGTATATATGACGACACCGAAATTGTTTAAATTAAACTTGAAACCACGCCAAATACTAAAACTAAGTTTTATTCCCGCATGTGTTTTAATTGCAATACCCGATGTGGACTAAAAACCTTATTACAGGTTGTATTCGAATTTAAACCAACTGGTTTTGTTTACACAATTTATTTCTTTTTTTTTTTTCTTTTATACTTTAATTTTTAAACTAACTAATTTTGTAAGTTTTGAACGCACGTCATCATTGAAATTAAAGTAGTAAACGTCGCTTGTTCGGTTAAAGCTTTGTTAACCGAAAAAGTAACTCTCATAAGACTTTTGAATTTTAACAATCTGAAAGTTAAGAAGGAATATATTGAAATATAATACAGCATGACTTGAAATGTAATACATGTTGCATTAAATATAATATCATGGCTATCTTAATTCAAAATCTATTCAAATTGTATTAGTTTTTGAAACCGATTTTATTACTCTTTAGTTATTTTCTATTAAATTTTAAGCAGTTGGCACTAAAGTTCAAATTTTATTCCAACTTTATTAATTTAATTACAGCTTTGACTAAAATAATTTCTAGTATTTTGAAAAGTACTAATTTTAATTAAAACAATTAAAAAAAAAAATAGTTCCAACCATTGGTTTAAAAATAACTCCAAGATTTTTAACCGGGTAGTACATTTTAAATTTGGGTAAGTACGAATGTTCATTAATAGTAGTACAACTCAAATTTGGATAGTGCAGAGGACATAAGAGCAGTACATATTCTAATATTGTTGTTCTTTCGGAAGCACTGGTTAGCGTCTTTATTGATAAGAAAAAACGTCCATGGCGAAGTTGCGGACCATTGGGTCCTGCTTGTCTATAATATTACATAAAAGGAGACTCACTGTTGTTTGGCCCCGCAGAGGTGGAAAACGGCAGGCGCTATTTAAATAATTGTTTTTCTCTTGGATAGCTATGGTCCAAAATTATTATATAGGCTATATACATTTGCCAAAAGATTTAGACTAAATTTGCAAGGCTCGAACGTTCGTTAGTTCATTCGTAGAAAAAAATAAAAATATTTTGTTCGTTCGATCGTACGTAGAGAAATAAAATGAAAATTTTTTCGTTCGTTCGTAGAAAATAGATGTTCGTTCGTTCATTCGTAGAAAACAGATGTTGGTTCTTCGTTCGTAAAAAAATACATGTTTGTTCGTAGAAAATAGATGTTCCTGAATTAGAATCACAAATAACTAGGGGCCTGTGCGAGTTGCTTCGAGTTCGAGTCGAGTGGAGTTCGAGCCGAGTGGAGTAGTGCAACTCGACTCGATTTTCGATTTGACTAATTCGGTTTTTCGAATGGTATGCGGACCCACAGAGGGTGGCAGATAGAGGTAGCTGTTTTCGGAAGAAGTGTTGAGGGGCAAAAAATAATAGGACCAGCTCATACATTTGACCCTGTAGGAGTTCAGCTACCGCCGATGCAAACTATTTTGGACAGATCTTGTGTTTCTTGTATGGTAACCCAAAGAAGGGTGGCAGATAGAGGGTATGTGTGTTTGGTAGAAATGTTGGGATGAAAAAATAAGCTATTTTCGACAGTTTATGTGTTTTTTGTACTACTCGCACAGGCCTACAAATAACTTCTAAGTTCGTGCGATCTATAACAGATAATTTGCGCTTTAGACCACGTGCATAGTGAAGTATAAAAGAGTTTCGTTGCAAGTTCGTTGCACCAAAATTATATTTTGCTCGTTTGTTCGTAGATAATAGATGTTCGTTCGCAGAAAATAGATGTTTGTTTGTTCGTTCGCAGAAAATAGATGTTCGTTCGTCGTTCGCAGAAAATAGTGGTTCGTTCGTTCGTTCGTTCATAGAAAATAGATGTTCGTTCGTTCGTTCGCAGAAAATAGATGTTTGTTCGTTCTTTCGCAGAATTTTTTCTACAAAAATTTGTCAACGAGCTGACAATGCCACGTAGCTGTCTGACCAGAATCATGTCGTTGTTGTGTCGGCAGGCAAAGGGCTGGGAGAGCAATGAAAACCTTATGGGAGATAATTGAGGCAGGAAACGAAAACGTCAAAACAGAAATATTTCTATTCAATTTTTTTTTTTTTTTTTTGTTTATTTAAAAGCTTTCTCTCTAAAAATGTTTCCATATTTTTATTAAAAATACACAAATTTGAAGCTTGATGACAGAAAAACCGTGTTTTATTTTGCCTAATTATAAAAGCAGTAGATTCCGGAAACAGGAGGAATGTCAACGAGCTGACAACGCCGCATAAATTGCTGCAATCCAGGTTTTGCTTTAGATTCCAAGCAGAGCTGCCGTTTTTTTTAAGTAGCACAATTTTGGGGTTTTGAGTAGTACGGCGTAGAATGGATAAAATAATTACAAAATTTTTGTTCAAATAAATGTACATGGTATATGTTTTTTTATTTCTTTTTTAAGCGTCTTTGAAAAGAGATTCGCAAAATATATTTTTAATGGCAAATATTTTTTTTCAAAATATTGCAGTCTGCACTCTTAAAACGAAACATGAAATAAACCAAAGTAATACAGAGGATTTAACTAGAACGCATTTGTATACGCTGAAATTTACTAAAGCTTAAAATCAAAATTTACTGACAATCAGTCGATATTGCTCATTTTCTTCAATCACATTAGAAATAAAAATAATTAAGAATTTCTGAAATGAATCGCAGAAACATTTGACGGAATATGAACTTAATTATGCGTCATCTTGGAAAAGATATCTTCTTTACTTTCCACGCAAGATAAAATTTTTTTTATAACTTCATCTCAATAAGATTTACAAGAGCAGGACATATTTCAAGTTTTTTCGATGTCGCCGTGTTAGGATACAACTATTTCAAAATAAGTTTCATATTTCGATACTTTGAAAGAGGTGGAGAATTGATGCATGTTAAAATCTTAAAATGTTTCTCCTGATGAATCGGTTTTTTAAGTTATGACGATATTTTCTTATAAACTATTTGCTACTTAAATTATAATTGGTATGATATAAAATCCTATACACATCTATATTAATAAAAATCATTTTCTGTTTGTTTATTTGTTTGTTTGACTTTTATACAAATCTAAACGGCTGAACGGATTTCGGTCAAATTTAAAACGTGTATTACTTCTGTCATGTTAAGTTTGTATGCTGATCGTCGGCAACTGTACTAAAAAATTGGTGTGGAGCACTATAATTCCACCCACTCTTAATAAATCATAAAGATTCCAAAACTTCTGGGCCGCTTGCGCTAAAATTTTGGCAGTAGATTGTTTCCGAGCACGAGATAGTTTATAGGAAAAATGTTTGCCACACTCCCTATACCCGCCCACAAATATAAAAAGTATGGTTGCTGGAACGTCTGTGGCGAGTAAAAATGTATGTTCAAAAAAGCTCAAAAACGGCTGAGAGGGTTTTAATTATTATTTTGCTAATCAATTGCTATAATACCCGATTGAAAAATAGGCCTCACAATTTTTACCACACCCCCTTTTACCGCCCAATTATCAATCAAATTGCTATATTTCAAACAGTTTTGGTCGTATTAGACTAAAATTTTTTTATTTAGTTCGTATAATTACTGTCGGCATGTGTAATAGAAACGGGGGTGGTCGCACCATATTTACACCCACTTTTAAGAAGTCATAAAAACTCCAAAACTACTGAGCCGATTGAGCTGAAATTTGGGCAGCAGATTGTCTTCGGTTACGAGATGGCTTACGGAAAAAATGTTTTTGCCACACCTCTTTTAACGCCCACTAATAAATATAAACGCTGTATTCCAGATGCTTTGGTGGTATTAGACTAAAATTTGATATTTTAGTTCGAATGGCTACTCTCGGAAACTGTACAAGAAATGGGCGGGGTCGAACTATATCTACTAACTTATGAATTGTACATGTTTTGATAGTGAAATTTGGTATTTAGGTTAGACCGTTTCAATTTTTCAATGTTTTTCAAAAATTCTCGGGACACGCTGATTTCTGATTCTACTGAACGGTACATGGTCGCGCAAAATGGTTTTTGGGAAAAAATTCATTATTTCGAAAAAACATGTAATTTCTTTAGAATATTGCATACAGCTAAAAAACTGACAAATTTTTTAACAATTTCCTTTTGCTTAAAAGATAACGAAATTTACCATCTTCTGCTATAAAATATATTGCATTCTGATACGAACATTTTGTTTTACTACTCTTCATAGTGAAATTTTTAAGAAAATTATTAAGAAAAATTGATAACTTCAACTCTTATTACTTACTTACTTAGGTGACCATAACAACCCGCGTTCGGGTTTCGGCCGACCTCATCAGCTCTGTCCAGGCGCCTCTGCTTTGCGCGCTCCTTCTCCAATCGAATACAGCAAGTGCGGTTAGGGCTTCCTCTGCCTGGTCCATTCATCGGAGGCATGATCTCTTTCGTCGTCTTTGACCAACGACCCTCGCCTCGAGCACCTTTTTCGTTGGAGCTTCGTCATCCATACGATGGACATGATCCAACCAGTGTAGTCGCTGCACAGTTATACGCCGAACTACGTCAATGTCTTCGTAGAACTCATACAGCTCGTGGTTCATTCGGATGCGATAGTCATCGCCGACTCAAACAGTAGTGAATATTTTGCAAAGAACTTTTCTCTCGAACACACCCAGAGCAGCTGCGTCAGTTTGCGAAACTACCCATGCCTCAGCGCTATAAAGAAACACAGGTAGAACAAGCGTCTTGTAGAGTGTTAGTTTTGTCGTACAAGACAGGGCTCTGGAACTTAGTTGCTTACTGAGCCCTGAGTAGCACCTATTAGCAATTATTGTTCTTCGCTTTATCTCCAGGCTGACTTCGTTGTTATTATAAATGGCGGTGCCAAGGTATACAAACTCCTTGACTTCTTCAAAGTTATAGCTTCAACTCTTATTACCCCGTGTTAAAAGAGCATGAGGAAGAATTTTTTATTTGTATGAATTTTGTATTTTGAGGAATTTTAAACCAACAATTTGGATGTAGAATTCAAAGATTTTTGGAACGGTATTTTTTTTTTAAAAAAAAAAACACAACTCTAATGTGTATTTTCTATATTTAATATACCTTCCGTTCAAAACTGCAAAATTCAAAGTTGCAGAAAACCTAAGGAGAGTCTGCTCTATCACGCACGCAGGCATTTGAGTGGTAAAAATTGTTTAAAGTTGGTCGTACATTAGTTGGCAACTAGCCTCACCCTTCTCATCCAGCAAAATCAAGAACGATGAAAATATCAAAAAAGTATTGGGCTCGAAAATCGTCCTGTGACCGTGAGAGATATAGTTGGCGAGCTTCATATATCGGCTGAATCGGCGCAAAGCATTTTACGGGATGTTTTAGACATGCGACGGGTTGCAGTGCGACTTGTGCCAAAATTGCTGAATTTTGTTAAAAAATAGTTTCGCATAACTGCCGCTCAGGAGATGCTTTTAATGGCCGATACGGACAATCCGCGCATCATTACTGGTGACGAGACTTGGGTGCAAGGAGGGTAGATTCTAAAGAGAATTCACCAGACAATTTTTCCCCTTTTGCAGAAATTTTGAACTGGCCGACTTGGTGGATTCGAAATTATGTTCGAATCTGTGCTCGAATCTCAAAAAGCCGAAGTGCCGAAGCGATGAGAGAGAGCTTACGAATGGTATTTTAAGAAAACTGAGCATCATGGTCAGCATTACCATATGGGCAGTTAATCCTGTTTTGGGCAGTATTTTGAGCAGATAGACAGGATCATATTTCTCCCAGGATTTAGGCAGGTTTTTTTTTAATCCAGTTTTGTAATTTTCGTTGAATAAAAAAAATAGAAATTTTATGTTTATAAATTATATGTAAGTACTTATTTAAAAGTAGCAAATAAAGTTGCTACTACTTTTTACATCCTTTCAAAAATTTGATCATGTCGCAGCGCTTTTCCTGTCATTGTTGCTGTCATCGTTTTTGTTAATTTCTTTTCGCTAGTCTTTAGCAAATTACAAATGGACAAATACTTAACAAACCTGGTAAGATAAGGAATATTAAAAATGTTTTAATAAAAAAATTTTAAAATATTTGTTTTTAGTCCTTTTATTAGAGCAGTATTTTCTCTAAAAATAAAGGATTTTTTTTTTAAATTACAGGATTTTCAAAAAACATATGGCAATGCTGATCTACCATCGCAGCGTACTTCTGTTGAGCTCCTTTAATGTAATTACTTGTTCTTTTTTGAATTAACTGGCAATAAAGCTTGGCAGGAATCACTTTTGAATTATTTTAAATTCAATTAAAACACCACAAAGAACGACATTTCACAATTTTCCATTAAAAAACTCTGTTCACTTTTAACTTTGTTTAGATTTTGCTTTCAGATTTTATGTTTCAGAATTTATTTGTGTCGACCAGCATAATTTTCTTGACATGATTTATATATTTATGTATTTTTCAAAACAGTCAAATAAATGATATCTTTGATGTATAGAAATTTAAAATTTTTATGCTTTTAAATTCATCTTCAGTAAGTGGAATATTGTAATATATTATATTATAATTGTTTTCATTTGGTTATTTTAAAGTAATTAAAAAGTTAATTTAAATATAACTAGCTTAACAAGTAGTTGAAAATATATCGCCATACATAAATAATATGTTAGTTTGTTCTATGGAAAAAAGTCAGAATTTCAACTAGTTGTGGTTGACATAAAACTACTTTTTCAACTACTTTTAAATTTGTTGATTTTCCTACAGGGTAGCTACTCGTATGCTACGTTTGTTTATATTTTTGCTAAATTTATTGAAATTTCGTCCAATAATTTTTCTTCTGATTTTGAAGAAAAGTTTTTCATCAACAATTTTTTAGCGACTTAAGAGAGATAATTTTTTTTGTTCAAACCCTTCCATTTTGAAGAAATATTTTTGGTACCTAAATTTCTTTCTATGCAAAGAAACGTAATTTTTGCGGTTATTTATTATATTTCTTTCTGTTTTATTTCTAGAAAAGCTGCGTTTGCTTATGTTTTTACTAAATTTATTGAAATTTATGTTATTTCGTTTAAACATTTTTCTTCTCATTTAAAAAAAAATTGTTGGTATATATTTATCGCTGCTAAAGTCGTTGTTTTTTGTTCAGAAGTGTTTTCTTCCGAGTTTGAAGAAAAATTAAAAGTAAAAAATTTAAGAGTTGGGTTGAGTTCGCCAACTTAAAAATTGTTAGATACTTAGTTGTTTAAAAATTGTTTGTCTGAATTTGAAGAAAAATTGTTGAGTCAAATTTTTCGATCTGAAATTTTAATTGTGATTAGAATAAGTTTTGTTCAAATTAATTCTTGATTAAAAAAAACATTGTAGAAAATTTACATTGTGTGACATTTTTATTTTAATTTCTTGTTTTTGGTTGTGTTTACATTTATTTAGAATTTATTTTAATTTGATATTTTGACGTATGCTTGAATTTATTTTAATAAGGTATACCAAATATATGTATTACTTTATGATTAGATGCGAAAATAATAATTTAAATGTTTGTGAAGTCGGGCCGCTGCAATCATGTGAAAATTATGAAAACATAAGAAATAGTTGTAAGTCAGACAAAAAGGAAAAATATTTTCTAATTAATTGAATATTTACATTTTTTAAAGATTCAATAAAACTCACCCCCCTGAAGAAGGTAGAAAGACACTACCGAAACGTCGGGAAAATAATGAAATAAATATTCTTGTGTATTTTCATTTATCACATTTAGACCAATAGACGTAACAACCAAATCAATAATAAAAATCTTTCTCTTAGTGATTATGAATTTAAAGTGCAAAAAATAGAATTTTATTTTGATGACATTTAAAGAATATATTATATACAATTATTATATACTTAGTGTCTGTACATAAAAACAGAGTGGTTTTTCATAGGTGTACACATTAACAATTTCTTAATTAACTGAATAGAATTATTATACATAATTTTTATACAAAATAAATACAACAGAAAGAAATAAACTCGCGATTTATTCCTATTTGACTTATTTTCTTAACTGAAAAATTGCTATACAATAATTACTTAAGCTTTGATTTTCCTTACCAAATACGCAATAAAGTTTTTAAGCAATAAATTATTTTTTACGTAAAGCAGAACGGTGTTTAAGTGAAATTGAAAGAATGTAGTGATCTAGAGTTTAAGCGAATTTACTTTTGAGCTTTGATTTATACTTTTTACAAAACACATCTGAGAAAGCAGAAGTCTTTGAGAAGAGAGAAAATGAAAGGAAAAATTTTTGAACAAGAAAAAAGTTCTATCATTTCCTTAGCAGCTAAAAATCAAAAACTTTTCCTCAAAATCAGAGGAAAAATTTGTGAACAAAAAAAAAAAATTCTGTAATTGCTTAGCAGCTAAAATTAAAGGAATAAAAAAATTTTCTTCAGAGAAAAGATATTTTTAATAAAGAAATTTCTATGATTGCTAGTTAGCTAAAAACTTGTAGAAGAAAAATTTTTCTTCAAAGAGAAAAAATTTTTGAAATAAAATTTTTATAACTTTGTTAGCTAAAAATTTATAGAAGATAAATTTTTGAACAGAAAAAATTTTTATGATTTCGTTAGCAGCTAAAATTTTCTAGATCAAGAATTTTTGCTTCAAAATCAGAGGAAAATTTTTTGAAAAAAAAAATCAGTTATTTCTTTAGCAGACAAAAATGTATAGATCAAAAATGTTTCATCAAAATCTAAGATAAAATTTTTTGAACACAAAAAATTCTATCATTTCTTTAGCTGGAAATTTTATTGACAAAAAAAATTTTCTAGATAAAAAACAAATTCTATCATTTCGATTATCGATTATTAGGGAGTAAACTCTAAAAATGTCACACTTAAAAATCATCCAAAGCGTCTTATTAATTTGTAAAGTTTTTTTAAATTAAGAATAAAATTGAACAAAATTTATTTAAATCATGTAATAAATTTTGTTCTTAGATCGAAAAAATTTAGATATCAAAAATGTTTCTTCAAAATTGAAGAAATAAGTTTCTCAAATATCTGTCACTTTTCTATGTTGGTAAAAAATTCTAAATCAAAAATTTTTCTTCAAAATCAGAAGAAAAATGATTGAACGAAATAGTGCAAATTTTAATTAATTTAGTAAAAACCAAAACAAAACACACACATGGACAAAGTATCCAATAGATTTTTTTGAGAAAATAGACAATGTCGCAAGACCTGTTTTCATGTACATACTCATCAAAATATTATTCTCTCGGACGGTATGTCATCACTCTTCGAAATAAATATTTTTTCGATGTGCCCAAATACAAGGAGGGGGTTTTATACGATTTTGACGAAACATTTTTTAACAAACAAAATTTCTATCATTTCTTTAGCAGCGAAAATCTTAGATATCAAAAAGTTTTCTTCAAAATGAAAGAAACATTTTTGAACAATAAAAAAATGCCTATCATTTCCTTAGCAGCTAAAAATCACCGCAAAAAAAAACCGCAAAAATTCTGTCAATTACATTTCTTTGCATAGAAAGAAATTTAAATGCCAAAAATGTTTCTTCAAAATGGGAGGGCTGAACAAAAAAAAATTATCTGTCTGAAGTCGCTAACATATTGTTGATGAAAAACTTTTCTTCGAAATCAGAAGAAAAATTTTTGGACGAAATTTCAATAAATTTAGCAAAAACATAAACAAACGTAGGATACGAGTAGCTAGAAATAAAATACGCACACACAGCCACATGCACATTGTGTCAAATGATTTTTTTAGAAAATAGACAACGTTTCTCAATAGTCGCAAAACCTGTTTAAGCTGGCGCTCAGCAAAATTTTATTCCCTCGTACGGCCTCTCTCATCCCACTTCGAAATTCATATTTTTTCGAATTGTCCAAGTACAGGAAGGGGTTGATCAAAAAGTTTTCAACATGAATAAAATTTCTACCATTTCCGCAGCTAATATTTTGTATATAAAAATTTTTCTTCAAATCAGAGGAAACAGTTTTTAACAAAAACAAAAATCTTTCATTTCTTTGGTAGTTAAATATTTAGAGATCAAAAATTTTTGTTCAAAATTAGAAACATTTTTGTTCTAGAAAAAATTTCGATCATTTCTTTAGTAGCTTCAAATTTATAGAAGAAACATTTTTTTTCAAAATCAGAGTAAAAATTTTTTAACAAAAAAATTTTTATCATTTCTTTAGCGGATAATAATTCATAGATCAAAAATTTTTCATCAAAATCGGAGGAAACAGTTTTTAACAAAAACAAAAATCTTTCTTTTCTTTGGTAGTTAAAAATTTAGAGATCAAAAATTTTGCTTCAAAATTAGAGACATTTTTGTACTAGAAAAATGTCGATAATTCGCTAAAAAATAAACACATACCTACATGCAAATAATAAGAGCAAACAAAAACACATACTCAGTTTGCTTACAATACCATTCGTAAGCTCTCTCATCGCTTCGGCACTTTGGCTTTTTGAGATTCGAACACAGATTCGAACATAATTTCGAATCCACCAAGTCGGCCAGTTCAAAATTTTCTGCAAAATTCTGGAAAAATTGTCTGGTGAATTCTCTTCAGAATCTACCCTCCTTGATTAAACCCAAAACCTCTACAAAGTCGTAAAAATTAAGGTGCTGTTGTCTGTTTTCTTCGATTCTCAAGTTGTGCAATCAGAACTCCTTCCGAAAGGTCAATCGGTCAACGCACAATATTATTTGAGTGTTTTAAAGCGTTTGCATCAAGATGATGCACCAGCTCACACATCACGCATTGTACGCGACTACTAAACAAAAACAATCTCAATATCGTTTAATAATCACCATATTCGCCAGATATGGCTTTGTGCGATTTTTTCCTATTCCCCAAACTCAAAATATCTCATGGAAAACATTTTGCGACGGCTGAAGTCATCAAAAAGAATTCGCAGAGGGAGTTGAAGGTCATTCTGAAATTGGCCTACCAAAAATTCTTTCAAGAATGGAAAAAACGTTGGCATATGTGTATCGCCTCTAATGGTGATTATTTTGATGGGGATACAATAAATATTGAGGAATTATTAACCGTTGTTGCTTTATTTGTATAGTCCGTTTAATAAAAATAAAATTTAATATTTTTAAGAAAAATTCACAGTGGAGTTGCGTTAGTTTTTGAAAAAAAATGCCGTACCAAGGATTTTCGAATTATGCATCAAATTGTAGGTTTGAAATTCCTCAAAATACAAAATTCATACAATTATAAAATTCTTTCTCATGCTCTTTTAATACAGGGTAATGTGAGTTGAAGTTATCAAATTTTCGTGATAATTTTCTTAGAAATTTCACTTTGGAGAGTTTTAAAAAAGTGTGCCTATCAGAACTCAATATATGTTAAAGCAAAAGAAATAAAAGTAAATTTTATTATAAGAGTAAATTTTATTATCTTTTAAATAACAGTAAATTGGTAAAAATAGTTTTATTAGTTTCTTAGTTATATGCAAAATACTAAAGAAGAAATTTAATGTTTTTTCAAAATATTGAATTTTTAGCTAAAAACCATTTAAGCGTTTTGCGCGACCATTTACCTTTTGTTAATATTAAAGTGTTGTATATCAAAATTCATGTTTTTAGGATTGGAATCAGAAATCAGCGTGATAGACAAGGGAGCGCGGCCGCTCACACAAGCCAAACTTATAATCTCGAATTGCTTTGAATCTAAATAAATAGTTGGAAAAGTATTAGTTGATAGGTGTTAATATAAAATGGTGTAAAAGTAAATTTGAAATGTGTATATAACAAGTTGTTTTATATGTGCTTTTGTTGCTATTTTTAACGTGACAACGTTACGTTTTACCACGCAGGTTTCAAAAGAAGTTGAAACAGGCTTTTTTCTTAAGCTCATCGGCTTTGCACGGATTTGTTATTCAATGAGTATAATTGTTATGATAATGTAATAACACGTCAGTTAAGGTTAATTCTTTGACTTTGACACAAATAAATAAAAAATTAAAGACGACATCGGGACGCGGAGGAAGCAGCCTTAGAAACGAAACTGTAAATTTTTTACATGAATAACACGCTATATATGAGCAACGGTAAGAAAGTACAAGACGTCAGTAATGGCAGGATCATAGCCCTTATGGCAAATATAAACAAAATTTTTTGACGTCATGAGGCCACGCAGATAGATCTACAAGATCAAAAATGCATCAATCATGCAGCGGCGTTGACTTTAATTACACTGTTCTCCACGAAAACTGCGCAAGACCTCCCACATATAAATTTCAATAAGTGGTAATATATAATGTTTTCTTTTGCATTTACAGAATTTTTGTATCACTTCGAATTTTTCGTTAAAGACCTCACAAATGAGTCACTTAAAATTTATGTACCTTGCCTTACTTTATTTATCATAACTTTGCTTCTCCTCAACTGATTTTAAAATACTTTATGTAATAACAAAGATAACACTTCCAGATTTGTACTCTTGTTAAAATAATAGAAGTTTGCCAATCAATTTCAAAATATGTAACTCTAAAACATTCAGCTTATATTTTTATTTTTACATTTTCTAACGGGTAGAAAACAGCAAAAGTTTTCTGACATAACTTTGTTTATTTTTTTCATCAGAAGACAAAGGTTTTAATTTTTTAGTGTTTTTTTTTTTTTTTGTTACATGTTATGAGTATAGTGTTACAATATATTTTAATTTTAACTTACTAGTTTCTTGTTTAAAAATTCTTCGACGACCTTTTCTTCTTCTGTCTATAATCACTGTTTTCACGTTGAAGAGACTAACAATATTCGAACAGCATGTTAATTTAGCTTTTTCCTACGCAACTTGTTTCTACTTTTGAATTTTCCTGGTGAAATCTTTCACCATGCTCGTCAGTGAATTGATCAAAGTTTTGTGGGTGGGAAAAAATCCAAATGTGAATGTAAATAATGTACTTTTCTGAACATATTGCATCCCACAGCCCAAAATGCGATTTGCAATTCCTTCACAATTTCTGAAAATTTTCTGCAATAAAACAATCAGTTGCATAAGCTATTGAAATACTTGGGTTTATTGTTTATTGTGCAAAACGACTGCTTTTAAGCCTAAAAAATATTTTGTGATATAATCAAGTATACGAGTATGTAAATTAAAAGAAATCTCTTTTTTACTGTCGGTGGGACTATCAATAAAAAGTCTCCATTCATTAACATTATTTTGTTATTATAAAATAAATATTTATATTTTTTATACTCCAGCCGTAATTTTGCAAATATTGCATTCACATCATTGCAAAAAACTAAATAACTGCACTCTCCATTCCCCAATGAATGACTGAATCGCATTCGTTTGTTAAGTTCTTCCAAATGTAATGTTACAAACTACTAATGTGTCAAACTACATATGAAGAAAAAGTTATCCCATCTATCGCACATTTTAATGAAGTCATTATTGAAAAATCTTAAAAATATTTCACCCTGACGCTTTGGTCAGTGTTAATCACTTTTCTTAACCTTTAACTACTGTGGTGGTGGTAAATTTTACCCTCTTATTTATTTTTTAATTTACTCTCTTCAGTTGAGCGCTATCAATTTTATTCTCTTTGTATCTTCTCAAAATCCCATGACAATTATTCAGTTGTGTTTTGATCGTCGTGGGTATCGTACAAGCGGATATTTATACGTGCTGGTGTAAAAATTACCACTCGTCCGGGCATACGTTTTTTTTTATTGGAAATATTTTTACCCCCACATCAGACCTAGCGTAAGAATTTTATGTAAAATAAAAAACCACTCCTCAGGCTTAGCGTTAGTTTTTCATGGAATTATTTTGACCACTCCTACAGTTAATCACAATTTATTTTTACAGACTATGTCAAGTTCCAGGAAAATAAATGATTTAGGGATAGCCAGATTGCTGGAAGAAGATGACGGATTCAGCGACGTTGATGACGAAATTGCAGATCCAGATTTTTTCGTTCAAGAAAGTGATGCAGATGATGAAATAAGCATAGAAGATGAAGCAGGCAGTGAATTTGATGTTACCGATGAATATATTATTGACGAAATTTGCCAAAGTATTGCAAAAGAAAATGGAGAAGACGCAATTGACCCAATAACAAACTATTTTTATGGAAAAATTGGGTACAAGTGGTCAGCAAAAGAACCATCACGGTACATCAAAACTCCACTACATAACATCGTGCGCTTGCCAAAAGCTTTGCAGCAGAATCCCGAAAATTAAATAATTGGATATTGGTCAAGATTTTTCGATAAAAATATAGAAAACATAATTCTTGAGCATACAAATGCAAAACTAAAAGCTAAATTCGATCGCTTTCAAAGAAGTGAAATGAAAAATCTTGATCTTATTAAATTGCGAGCGTTCTTTGGTATTCTTATTTATTCATCCGTTTTCAAATCTAACCACAAAGACACACGACATATTTTCGCAACTGATGTAACGGTCAGACAAATATTTAGATCGATAATGTCCGAGGAACGATTCCTATATATCCTTAGTTGCTTAAGATTTGATGACTCTACTGATAGAAAGCAACGTTTATTGAAGGATCCATTAGCTGCGATTTCTGAACTATTCAACAAATTTATAGAAACTGCCAAAACAATTATACGATTGGTTCCCATGGTTGCATCGATGAAATGTTAGTGTCGTTCCGAGGTAGATGCAAGTTTAAAATGTATATGCCGAATAAGCCTGCAAAGTATGGTATCAAGATCATGGCGTTAACAGACGCTCGAACACTGTACCTTGCGAATGCTTATGTATATCATGGCAAAAATTCTGACGGAGATGGTCTGACAAACGAAGAAAAAAAACTATCAGTACCAACACAAGCAGTAGTAAGACTATGTAAAATTTTAGAAGGAAGTAATAGAAATATTACTGCTGACAACTGGTTTTCTTCAATGCAGGTTATACAAGAATTAAAAAAAAACACAGGTGCGTCGTTGGACACAAGAGAGAAGCGAAGCTTTTTCGCAGTTACATAGATTTGATAGCTTAATAATTTTTTCTTTTTAATAAATTAACTTTTAAGCACAAAAATTTAAAATAACAATATAAATTACATATGTAGATACAGAAAACATATTTACTGCTTCTTTTTTTATTGTTGAATGTTAAATTTCCACGCCAATTACATATACGGGCATATAATGCCAGCGACTTTCCATTTTAACTCTCCACACATGGTTGTGAACTTGGCTGCACTGAACAAATTTTTTCCTTCAACAGCGTACTACCTAGCGAAAAAATCTGCCGAAAATTTTTCACATTTCACTCCAAGCAAATCACGACGATAAAAATATATATTAAATATATATTAAAAAACGCACACGAAACAAAATTTAACAAGCATTTTAGATACCTTGCCGATGTCATGCATGCGTTTGTTAATTCCATATATATTGATATCATCTATTTTTTTGACACTTAAAAACGCACTTGTGGGCATTGCTAATTTTCTTTGTGCCAACATCGCCACAAACGCATTCACAATACAAACACACCGATGCTGGAGACACCTTGTGGCAAATTAAAGCAAATTTTTGTCAGTTGTAGCATAGCAAATACACAATCCTCTATCTATTGATATATGGTGATGATCAACTGCAGCATAGCTTCTGTTATTATTAATATTAAATTAACAACCTTTTTATATCAAGTCTTTGTGGCCTGGTGGATAGTGCGTTGGACTCTTGTTTACGAGAACGCGGGTTCGATCCCCTGGCGGGCTAATTAATATTTTTAGTATTTAATATTAAAGTATTAAATTTTCTTGTTGTAATAAGCGCTAGCAACAAAAAACCATCAAATTTCCAAGAAAAAATCTGTCGAAAATTTTTCAGATTTCACTCCAAGCAAATCACAGAACGAGGAGTAAAAAGCTTCGCTTCAAAAACAACTTACGTACTTGGGTACATTAAAACAAAACAAAAGAGAAATACCCCCAGAGTTTCAGCCCAACAGAAATAGATCAGTTGAATCTTGTTTATACGGTTTTACCAAAGACGTTACCATTTTATCATATGTGCCTCGTAAAAATAGATCTGTTCTTTTGTTATCTTCCATGCATCACAAAAAAGAAAACGATGTTCAAAGTGGAAAACCCGCAATGATTGCAGACTACAATAACACAAAAGGGGGGGTTGACCAACTTGACAAAAAATGCTCCATATATTCATGTAGTCGACGTACACGACGCTGGCCACTTGCAATTTTTTATAGATTAGTGGATATATGTGCTGTAAATGGTTATGTAATTAACCAATCTTGTGACGAGTTTGATGGTAAATCGAGAGCAGACTTTTTAAAAAATCTAGGCCGACAATTGGTTTTACCACACTTGCAAAGGCGAGAGCATAACCAACGACTACCTAAGCTAGTTCGAGATAACATAAGTAGCATTTTAGGACAAGACTCAGTAACTCCCCCTCCAGTAGAGCCGACCACAGTTGCCAGGAAGCTGTGCTACATCTGCCCTAGTAGGTTAAAGCGGAAGACTACACATGCACACATGGGATGCAGTAAACGCGTATGCGTGAATTGTGCAAGTAAGGAATTAGAGAAAATGCCTAAAAATGCATTGATCTCAATTTTTTTTTCCAATATAATTTTTTTTTTCTCTTTTTTATTATTAATGTTATGCATTTGGCTGTGAAAAAATGCCTTTTATGTTTTTGTTTTTTTTTTATACGTTTCTTTTTTTAGTTTTTAGAAAAGAGAATATGAAATAAAATCCTTGTGTTGTTCAACTAAAAGTTTGATTTCTTTATTTTATTACTTTATTCATTTAAAAATGTGTCATCTAATTCCAAATAACAGCAAATAAATCAAAAAAAATAATTTTTTTGGCAAAATTTTCTAAAAATTAAAAAGGGGTAAAATTTACCACCACCACAGCATATACGCCAAATTATTTCACCTCAGTAGTTAAAGGTTAAACTATAGATAAAAAGATATAAAACTCTTTGACAACTGATACGAAAATTGACAAAAATGTCCGTCGTGAGGCTATTGCGCTAATGTTTTGAGGCTAAGAACTCAGCAACTTTAGTACACGGTTAAAAATCTTGGTGTAATTTTTAAACCATTTTTTATTAGAATTAATACTTTTAAAAGTACTAGAAATTTTTTTAATCAAAGCTGTACATAAATTTAAAAAAGTTGGAATAAGATTTGAACTTAAGTATCTACGGTTTAAAATTTAATACAAAATAACTAAAAAGTCATAAAATCAGTTTCAAAAACTAGTAAAATTGGAATGCTGTTTTATATTTCAATACTTTCCGTCTTAATTTTCTGATTGTTAAGATTTAAAAGTCTTATGATTCAGAGTTACTTTTGCGGTTAGCAAAGCTTTATAATACAGTTTTTGTTAAACATTTTTTATTTGATTATGGCGCACAAGCACCGTATACTACTTTCATTTCAATAAAGACGTGAGTTCGAAACCTACAATAGTAGTTAGTTTAAAAATTATAGTATAAAAGAAAAAAAAAAAGAAATCAATTGTGTTAGCAAAACCAGTTTCATTTTTAGTACGCTATGGTTTAAAATCGAATACAACTTGCAATAAGGTTTTTAGTCCACATCGGTTATTGCAATTTAAACCCATGCGGGAATAAAACTTAGTTTTAGTATTTGGCGTGGTTTAAATTTCAATACAATTTCGATGTCGTCATATATTCAGTACAGGATTTACCTCAATGTAGTCCAAGATTTTTAACCGTGTAGCTAAGCTGTGGTGACCACATTCAGTTTTTTTTTTGTAAATATATTGCTACCGTACCGCTTCAAATTAGAAGCGTTTTAATTTCAGCCGCTTGACGTAGCGGCAGATTTGGTATTTTTGTGAGAATTGGTTATACAGAAAACCTATATGAAAATATGTTGATTGTTATTATCGTCCATAACTTAATTATTTGATTACCGATTTCAGTTTTTTTCACAAGCATTTATAATCGAATACCCTGGCCTTTATAGAATATAAGTCAAAAAAAATCATGTCAGAAGAATTTTTTGGAATATTTTTAAATTTCTCTTGCATTCTCATGCAAGAGCCTATAACTTTGTAAAAAATTAAACGATTTTAAACATTTTGGCAGACATGAAACACATTATTATCCTTAACCCTAGAATACTAATCTACGTAAAATTTACTCACTCCTTATGAGTAATATAACGTATAGTGAACAGAAGATTAGTATTCTAGGGTTAATAAAAACATCAATTTTGGTGAACAGAAGCAAAGTTATGATACACTACACTCAACAAAAAATTAGGATAAAATACTAATAAAATCTTTGTAGAAATACGAACGTAGACTATTTGTAGAATGTACAAATGCTTGGTACATAGTAAAAACATTTGTAGTGTTTTCAAAAAAACAAAAATTTTTGAATTCGTACACTTTGTACATTCTACGAATGCACGTTTGTAAAATCAATAATATAAAGGGTGGTTCAATTTTAAGGGCCGATGTTGAATGTGAACCACACCTAAACGTCAAGTTTTTTCTGCATTTCATTTGACATTTCTCAATTTCAGACTAACGCATTTTGAACCATGGAAAGATACACAATCGAGCAAAGCGTTAAAGTTATTCAGGCTTATTATGAAAATGAGCGTTCAAATTAAAATGCATATCGTGCACTTCGTGATTTTTTCGGTCAATTTAATCGTCCAAATGTGCGTACAATCGGAAAAATCTTGCAAAAATTTGAGCAAACCGGGTCTATAGGAGATGTGAAAACACTCGTACAGCTCGACATGCAGAAAATATTGCTGCTGTTCGCGATAGTGTGGCTGAAGAGCCGTCCACCTCAACTTGTCGTGCCCAACAATTGCACCTCTCACGCTCGTCGTTGATGAACATTATGTATAAAGACTTGTATTTACACGCTTACAAGGAGCAGTTGACTCAAGAACTAAAGCCTCTTAACCATTTCAAGCGTCGTCAATGGTCAGAATGGTGGCAAGAAATGGCAACAGTGGGTGATCAATTTTCGAAGAAAATCATCTTCAGTGATGAGGCACATTTTCACCTCAGTGGATTCGTCAATAAGCAGAATTGCCGATTAAGAGTGATTGTCGAAAAACCAATGCACTCACAAAGAGTGACTATTTGGTGCGGTTTATGGGCTGGCGGCATCATCGGGCCGTATTTTTTCCAAAATGAGGCCGGTCAGGCAGTTACTGTGAATGGTGTTCGCTATCGTGATATAATAATGTGAGCATGGGATGTGAGCAAAGCTGTCAACTGCGTGAGCACGTATCTTGAATGTGTCTAAGAAACCAATTTGAAAAACGGATAGAAAACACCTTAAATAAATAAAATTATACTTAAAAATAATCTCAATAAAACACTGAGTGCGTGTAATATAAAGTAAAGTTGAAGCCGACAAAGCAAATTAATATATTACAAAATAAAAATTTAGACTTTTGCCGAAAGAGAAGAAATTATTATGGCGCCAAAAACAAGGAAAAATAAAAAGCAAAATCAAATAGAGAGAGTGTCAACTTCAAGTGAAACTAGTGATGAAGAAGGAGAAGCAAATAAATCAAACCTTTCTTCTATAATGGAAAATATGCAAAAACAATTTAAATTACAAGAAAGAGCAATGAGTAAAATAAAAGACTCTCAGCAATATATAAGCGATAGTTTCGATGAACTTAAGAATGAGATAGCTAGATTAGCGGAAGAAAATAAGCAAATAAGAAAAGAACTTGGAGAGGTAAAAGCTCAGAGCTCAAACGTCAAACACCAAATAAAAAGATTAGAGCGAGATGTGTTAATGTTAAAACAAAAAGAAAACAAAAATAACCTAATAATAACAAACTTACCAAAAATTGAAAAAAGTAATTTAAAAGAAGTCATAATAAAAATCGGAGAGCAAGTAAACTTAATCGTAGGCGAAAAAGACATAAACGAAATATACCAATCTGAAAACAAAAAATTTAACACTTATCCAATTATAGTAAAAATGAACAATGAAAACTTTAAAAATAAATGTATAGAACTTAGAAAAAATAAACAGCAGATAGATGTTAAAAAAATTATCCCCAACTTTGATATGAGAGGAAAAAATGTGAACTTTCATCATCTACTGGAAAAAGAGCTCAGCGAGTTGATGAAGAAAGCAAAAGAGGAAGCTAAAAATAAACAATATCAGTTTGTATGGATGAAAGACGCCAAAATTTTTGTCAGGAAAAATGATAGCGCATCGATTATTCAAATTGAAAATATCGAGGATATAAAGAAATTAAAATAATTGAAATTAAGATTTTCTTTTCTATTGTTTAAAATTATTATAAGAATCATATATAAAATTAGCATATTTAAATAATATCGTTTATGGAAAATGTTAACTTAATAAATGATAAAATTTTTGAAAGAAATGTTAAATACGTACATAATAAGTTATCTTTCGGAGCAGAAGAATGCTACTTGAACATATTGTATCTGAATATACAGAGCATTAGAAATAAATTGAATGATCTTAATATTATAGTAGAAGCAAATAGGAGAAATAAACGCATAATACATGTAATTGCTTTAAGCGAAATATGGATATATACAAATGAAAATACTTATTATAATTTGCCAAACTATAATGTATATATTGCAAATCGGGAATCAGATAGAGCAGGCGGGTGCTTAATTTACGTACATGAAAGTATAAACTCAACGCTTTTACACTCTTCAGAAATTGAAAAAAGTAGTTTTCTCACTGTTAAATTATTAAAGACCGGAATCTGCATAACATGCGTGTATCGTTTCTGTTCTTCTAATATAGAATGCTTTATAAATGCCTTTGAAAATGAAGTATTAAAATTTAAAAACTCTATCATAGTAGGAGACTTTAATATCAATCTTCTTTGTAATAATAATGAAACACTTAGTTATCTAAATAATATTTATAGTAATGGTTTTCTTTGTCTAAACAAATTAAGCCGTGATATGGTCACTAGAAAAGGGAACAACATAGGAACAATTATTGATCATGTTATAACCGACAAATTGAGTCTTGACTTCGTTCTTTCATTGGAAGACAACCCGATCTCAGATCATAGGTTAATATCTCTCGCGGTGAATTTAAAAAGAAAAACGGAATCGTCGAAAGATAACCACACCATTAATGTATTTGATCACTGTGCCTTTGAAGCAGATGGGTTGCTTAATGAGATAATACGAAAACCTTCTTTCTCGGAATTTCATACTTCATTATGTGAAAGTATAAATCGAAACATGAAATCTTTTCAAAAATCTGTTACGAAGTATAGAAGTCCGTGGATGAATAGTCAGCTTTTTGAGTTAATAAAAAACAGAAACAGATTTTACAAATTGAAATTGAAATACAAAAATAATACATATTTCGACAGTGAATTCAAAAAACTTAAAATCAATGTTAGAAATGAAATAAATCACCGTAAAAAACAGTATTATGGCAGAAAAATTGAACAAAATATAGATTCAAGCAATGAAACATGGGCAATTTTGAAGGAATTAATGTATGGAAAAAGAAATAAGAGCATAATCGAAATTAGCCAAATTAAATATAAAAATAAAGTCATTATTAATTCTGAAGAAATTGCCAATGCTTTCAATGAGCACTTCATAAATGTAGTAGAAAGCTCAGATTCTTTCAATTACATTGATGAACCAGTCATTGGTATTACAAAACCATTCTCACTTAGTGAATGTAACAACATAGAAGTGGGAATAGCCATTAAGCAATTAAATATAAAGTCAGCAAATGGTCCGGATGGAATATCTGGACGTTTTGTTAAGAAATACAAGGAATTCCTAGTCGGACCATTGGCTAAATTTATTAATGAATGTTTCCGAAATGGACAGTATCCTAAAGAATTGAAAACTGGTTGCGTTGTCCCTATACACAAAGCAGGAAGTAAGGAAATCTGTACAAATTACCGACCAATAACCAAGTTGAGTACAATTGATAAAATATTTGAAAATATTGTACTAAATCGCCTTAAAAATTTTTTAAAAGAAAATCAAATAATTAATAGAAATCAGTTCGGATTTGTTGAAAATTCAAACACTTTAGCGGCATGTATATCATGTACAGAATTTATATACGAAAACTTAGATAAAAAAAAATATGTAGCAATGTTGGCAATCGATCTGTCTAAAGCATTTGACTCAGTGAATTTAAAAATTATGATTCGAAAACTTGCTGAATTGGGTATAGGGGGAAACGATCTAAAACTGTTCGAGAGTTTCTTAATGAATAGGGAACAATTTGTTAAAATTAATGAGGCTAAAAGTAAAACACTACAAATAAAAACAGGGGTACCACAGGGATCAAAACTAGCCGCAACGTTGTTCTTGATTTATATAAATAACGTACTTAAGATGGATTTAAAAGGCGTTCCACAATTCTACGCTGATGACGGAACATTTATGTATGCAACAGTTTCAATAGAAGAATTAATAACAAATATTACATCCGATTTAGAAAAAATAAACCAATGGTTTGAAAAAAATTTATTGAAAATTAATCTAACAAAGACTAATTTCATAATATTTAATAACAATAGATCGTTACCAGATTTAAATGAATTACCAGGGATTCCCTTCAAGAATGTCTTAATATCGAGAGTGACAACAATGAAATATTTAGGGTTATGGTTCGACACCAACCTGAATTGGAATGAACATTTAAATAAATTGAAAGTAAAACTAATACCTCTCAATTTTGCAGTTTATAGAAATAGAAATAATATTCCAAAAAAGCAGCTGTGGATGATTTATGATTCATACTTTCTGTCACAAATAAACTATTTAAACACAATATGGAATAGATGTACTGAGAAGAAAATAAATGAGGTACAAATAATTCAAAATAAAATCGTAAAGAATATATTATTGCTTCCACGAAGAACACCCACTAGGAATTTATATGAAACAAGATTTGATATTAAAAAACTCTGTCTTCTGCACACTTTGATAACTGTTTTTAAAATTAAAAATAATATGATTAAACATAATGTAGGGCTAAATTTCACAGAAAACTCATCATATACCTTTCGAAACATAATAAATATTAGAACCGTGTTTTTTAGAACTGACAGAAGTACGAGATCGATACGCAGTTATGGCATAAGAATATATAATATGTTGCCCGAAAACTTGAAAACTTGCAATAATTTTCTACTATTCAAAAGATCAGTAAAATCTCTCTTAATGCAAAATTATAATTTTGAATTGCAATAATGAACATTTATACACTTTGTAATGCTGAGATAAATAAGAAAAAAAAAACTAAATTCATAAGTATTTACATAATTCGCTCAAGCAATTGATAGCATATAATAATAATTGAATAATCTTTAGCTATTTTCTCCCACAAAATGTCATTTTTTTTTGAGAAATAGTTGTATATGTAATTTAATATATACATACGTTATCAATAAAGAAAAAAAAAAAAAAAAAAAAAAAAAAAAAAAATAACGACCTTTTTATGGCCCGAATTGGAATATATGGATGTGGACGATATGTGGTTTTAACAGGGCGGTGCCACTTGCCACACAGCTAACGAAACAATGGCTCTTTTGCGCGACAAATTCAATGGCCGTGTTATCTCACGTGGAGGCGATGTCAATTGGCCGCCAAGATCATGTGATTTGACACCGTTGGGCTTCTTTCTTTGGGGTTATTTGAAAGAAAAGGTGGACGTCGGTAAGTCAGCAACAATTCAAGAGCTAAAGGATGGGATAATTCTGCACATTTACGACATAGAACCTCACTTATGCCTCATCGTCATGGAAAATTTGAGCCATCGGATGGAGTTGTGCCGCCGAGGTCGTGGCGGCCATTTGGCCGATATTTTGTTACATACATAATTGAACCATACCAATATTATCATAATAAAAAGAAATGACAATAATTTCCTAAACGATTGGTGTTTAATTCAAAATCAACATCGGCCCTTAAAATTAAACCACCCTTTATAAATAAGTGAAATATACGAATCTTGTTAGAAATTTTTTAAAGTTTCGGTAAAAGTGTTTGTATATTCGTACAATATACAAACGTCATCCGCATATATATAAAAAATTTTTATATAAAAAACGCGAAAAAAACGAAGTGATGAAAATATTCTGAAAACGCAGAAAGTCATCATATGGATCGGCAAAATGTAAAATATACACGGTAACTCTTGTACATAAATTTTTTTTTTAGAACAGTGTTATTACTCGATAAGTTTATTCGTCACGGTAAATTTTATAAGACGCAAAGGAAGGAATGAACATATTTCAATTTATTTTTGGATGTTGGTGTGTTATAGCATGTTCACACACAGGCCGAAAAGCCGCTTTGCAGCTGAAAAACCTCTTTTCAGAAAAAGGTGTTCACACTTGAAAAGCCGCTTTCATTTGACAGACAGTAGCCATATGTTTGTTATTATATCGATTTGTTTCATTGTGCTTGGCTTAGCAAACAAATATCGCCTCATGAAGGTCACTCCACTTCACGCGCTCCTTGTATTTTGTTTTTTTCCATTTTCAAGATGTTTTCTTATTAGGAAGAAAGTTTGTCTATAAATCACAACAAATGAAAACAGACAGACGGAATGTCAAATATCAGTGACAACTTGAATTTTTGTAATAGATTTTGACTTTACTTCAACGAACAGACTTCCGAACCAGGGTAGTTTTCTAACTATTCAGAGTTTTTCACTGAAAAGCAAACAAATATCAGCTTTTCATTTGACAGTTCTTCTATGGCGAAAAACTTAATATCATGTAACTTTTCAGCTGAAAAGCCATTATTGTTCGAAAAGCGGCTTTTCGGCCTTAGTGTGAACATGCTATTGGGATACAACTATTTCAAAATTAGTGGCATATTTTGTGTTATGACGATTTTCAAAAAGGTGGAGCAATTCGTTTACATGTTAAAATTTTAAAATGTTTTTCCTGGCGAATCTTTTTTTTAAGTTATGACAAGTTATGACGACATGTAAAAAAAGACGATATTTTGTCTTAGAAAATATTTGCTATTTAAGTTACGAGTGTAATTGGTAAGAAATAAAACTCTGTACAAATGTTTATTTTATCTTAGACTTTGTTTAGGACAAAAAGTTGCCAATTTGTTCAATCGATTTTGGATGGCAAAAATGTGAAAAAATTTTGGCATTTAAATTTTTATTTTTGGCAAATTTTAATTTCATGCGAATAGTTTTTCGAAAATTTGTTTTTCTTTCCCTAAAAAGACAGGTAAAATTTAAAATTTATCAACCTTATTATAGTATCATGGTAGAGTGCTTTTAAGAAACTTGCAAAAAGGCACACTTAAAGCACAACATAATAAAAACTTTTCGACTATTTTAAAATCGGTATTACTTCATTAAAATTGAAAAATTGCTGCCAAAAATTAAATTTTTCCCCGATTTTAACAAACATTATATTATATCAAGAAGAGAATAGGCAAAGAAGAAAAAATTTCAAAAAACTATTCGCGCTGGCTATCTTGTTTGTCAATTTAGCCAGCATATGTGATGTCATAACAAAAATTTATAAATGACATAATTTTTTTCAAATTCTTTGCACTAATTCTTTGAACTAACAAAACATACTATTAAAAGATATTTTATTTGTTTACTGTGAACAGTAAAACTCAAAAACGGCAAAGTAAAACGACGACAAGTGAAAAGAGTGATTAATGGGTATGCTCAAGAAAGTTGTTTTGTATACAAGACTAAGGGTATCAAAATAACTAATGAATTTTAGTAAATTTAAAAAAGTGCGTAAAAATTAAGCACAAAAATACATTTAAATTTGGGTAGTAAAAATGCTTATTAATAATAGTACAATTAAAATTTGGATTTTATGGAAGACATAAGAGTAGAACATGTATTGATATTATAGTGCTTTCGGCAGCACTGGTAAGCGTCTTTATTTATAAGAGAAAACGTCCAGTGGCGAAGCCTCGGTCTAGTGCTAGTTTTAAATAAAGTGAAAATTTGTTCAGTGAGTCCAATGCGTTTTAAGATTGAACTAAAACCGGGGTAGTTATTTAGAAATTTAATTCAAAGAGGTCACCCGGGTGGATATTGGCAGGCGAAGGTTAAGAAAAAAATGGAATTGCATGGAAGCGGTGTGTCCGCTAACCAATTTCAACTATTTGTATACCCCAACGCGTACTGCGTAAGGGGTATATTAACTTTGTCATTCCGTTTGTAACGCCAAGAAGGAGGCGGAGCAGGGATAGAAAAATATATATATTTTTGATCAGCATCACTTCCTGAGTCGATTTCCCTTTGCCCGTCTGCCTGTCGACACGATTACAGCCGTAATTTTAAATCTATCGCGATGAAATTCAAAACGTAAGTTTATTTTTAAAAAAGGAAGATTAAGTTTGAAAATGGGCCAAATCAAATGAAAACCACGCCTACCTCCCATAGAAAGTGACTTTATATTAACCGTAAAATGTCTTTAAAATCCACAAAAATTAAAGAAATCCCTTGAAATTTGGCATGTTAGCTTTGCTCTTCAATCTTAATCCTCGCTATGAAATTTCGGAAAAAAAAATCTGATATGAAAAATCGGATGAAAACCACGCCCACTTCCCGTGCAAAGTGGCTTTATATTAAACGTAAAATCTCTTAAAAATCCACAAAAATTAATAAAATGTCTTGAAATTTTGCGCTTTAGCTTTGATATATTTATAATATGAGCCATGTCTATGATATATGGCAAAATTGGATCAAAACCACGCCTACTTCCGACGATACAAAATGACGTCATCAAAATAGGAAAACTTTCGTTATTATATAAAACTGAATGTCATCGTGCATGTCGTGGCTAAAGACTTCGAATATACTCCAATATGACCGCGGGGGGATATTTTAGATCTTGTACCCTGCCGAAGCTCCATCCTTACTAGTTTCAACTATACTCTACTCTTCTTAAAGTCATATACACCAAATTTCATTGCATTCCAATAACATTTACTATCAATGTCCGCATGTTGCATGAAAGCGTTCCAATGTGCGCTGTTACCAGACTCTGCGAGGACTTAGCCTTGTTTCTATTAAAGCATAATTAGGCGATTTTATCCCTTTGTTTTCGAAGTGCCTTGATCCTTGTAAACAATTTCATCTTGCATGGAAAACAAATATTGTTTTTTTCAAACAAGTTTTTTGTTCTTCTGAAAAATTTTCCTTTTTGTGTCAATAATAATGATATGGCATTCTTTTATCTAAAACCATAGCAATAATGGTTCATGCCCATAAAAAATTAATATCTCAAAGCACAGCGTATTAAAGATTTGTTGGACCATTGTTAATAGGGAAAAATAAGATTTAATATTGACAAATAAGGACTTTTCAGAAAGTTGATAAAGGAAAAGCCCAAAATAAATATTTTCTCGAATATCTCCTAGCACCACCTTAACTATTAGTTCAAAATATTAAATATCGAGATAATAATCCACATAAACTTAATAAAATTTTAGATATCCGATCCATTTAAGGCCAACCAGGCAATTTAAAAAATGCTAAGCCGACATAAATAAAAATATGAAGGACAGGCAAGAGCTAAACTGCAGCATCAAAGATCGTCCGAATTACCTCAAGTGTCAGAATGTGAAATAATCGATAATTAATGATATTGGCCGACAGACGATTCTCAGTTGTGTACCTGAAACTGTTAGCGGCAAGTGGTCTTTTAAATTTTTTAATTTTTATGTTGACTTGTTATGATGATGAACAGACTTGTTCAACAAAGCAAAACCATCAGGAGAGCAGCAATTGATGCCAACAAACAAACAACAAAGTGCCGCTTATGCTGTTCCTGTGGCGTTGTGCATGCGACGATTAGCCGCTAAGGTGTTAGAAATGAAACGATTATCCAGTCAGGTTTGGATAACATGTGTAAATTAATCATGACTCAGGTCATCTTTGCAGAAATTTGATCATCGCAAACGGTTGTATTTGTTGTACGTTCTCTTGTTGGCCGAGAGTGTGAATAGTGTTGGTAGGGCGATAAATGAGGCGATACCACTTCCGACAGCTGTTGTGTTTTCGTTCAGACGAATCGAATAATTATATGAAATGTTTTGGTGTCAGGTGTTTTGCACCTTGTTAGATATATTTTAACACTTCATAAATGTTTTCTGAATTTGGATCAAGTATTAATTTTCTTTATTGTTTTTAATTTTATTCCTTGGAAGAGGAATGTGATGACATTGCCTTTTGTTGTTTGCTTTGACAAGGATAAAACTTGATAAGAAAATTTTTCGTTTCAGAGTTCCCTGATTACAAAATTTCATTTTATCTTTTTAATCTTTGCTAAATTTTTGCTTTTAAAGCTATACTGCCATATTTTGTCTTTTTCCGCTATTTTGAATTTTTTCAAATGCTCATGTTCATGTGTTTTAAATGTTAAATCAAAAAAGTTTAAAAAAAAAACAAAATAAAAAAGTAAAAACAAAATTATCTACAGTGGCAGATTTCGTTTTTTAATTCTTTAAAATATTACTTTCGGAAAATCATGCAGTATAAAATAGTCTAAATGAGTTATGCTTGTAATTGGGACATAATTTCTTTATATTTATGTCGATTTACTACGAATATATTGTTTGTATGTATACTATATCTTGAACTTTTCCAGCAAAACAGCGATAGTTTGCTCGATAGCTAGATTAATCGATAGTTTTTCGATACAGTAATGATATCGAAATAAAAAATTTCGATTCTTTTCAATACTAAGTTTATTGATAGTTTCTCGATAAATTAGTTGAAATAGTTTTATTAATTAGTTAATTAGTTACATAGTTTTTCGAAAACGTTTCCATATCAAAATTAAAAAAATTTCTATATTTTTTCAATAGCAAATATTTTTTTGTGTTTCCAAGCCTTATAATGTGGCATACTGGTACAGTGAGTGGCCCGTCAGCCGTAAAACTATTCAGTGCACTGCTTTTTCTTGATCTGATTCCTTTAAAATAAAATCATCAAAATCAGTTGGAAAATACCCTGAATGCCACACCACACTGAGTAACGCCGGGTATTCCAGCTAGAATTTTTCTTTAATAGTTCGTCGGTGCTCCTGCCTACTCATTCATTCATAAAAAAAAATTCATTAAAAAAAATTCATTAAAATCGGTTAAGAAATACAGGAGAAAATGGTACGGAACTGTTTTTTCTTAGCCTATTTATATATAGATATAAGGCATATAAAATGTCCAACTTGGCACAAAAGTTTAGCCCTATGCGAAGTCTTTTCCAAATTACAGGTTTTGGAAATCACCTTAAATCTAAATATGCTTTTTTTCTAAAAAAAATTCTCAATCAAAAAAAGTATTTTTCAAACACTTAATACAGACCAATTCTATGGGGATTTGATGATTTTTTTAATCATTTACCAAATTTTCATAAGAAAAATAACAATTACATTTTTAGCATTACAAAATGCGGAAGTTTACGCATTTTTACAATTATTCTTTATGTTAAAAAATTAAGCAATTTGGGGGTTAAAAAAATTGTATTATTAAGTTTATACATTTTTTTATTTGCTTCAACTTAAATCTGGATTGATTAAATTCTTAAATATCGAAAAAGAAGTAACTGTTTAATTTTTTTATAAAAATTTATCCAGCTGAGTATGGTTTTGAAAGAAAGCCATATTTTGATGTGAAAATATATTGGGTATCTGATAATGGTGCTGTGTAAAAACCAGTTTTCGAAAAAATAATCTGAAATTCAAATATGACTTTTATCGGAGTCGATTCCTCTGCTCGAATTATTTTATTTAAAAAAAATATATAGCATTGTTATTGGAATTGAATGATTTTGTCAGTCATGATATCAAATTGTTATGAGGAAATGGAACAGTTAAATTTTTAAAGATTTTTAAATATTTTCTTTTGAATTTAATTAAAATTGTCGCAATCCTTTTCGAGAACAGTTATATTTTAGCCTTTAACGATAACTCGAACTAGGGTTCACACAGGTCTTAAATACTTGTACACAAGCTGGGGATTCATACAATTGTAAGCCAAAAAGAAACCAAATCTTTTTTTTTCCAAAAAGACTTTCAAATCCAGAAAACTTTTTTTATTCTCCCGTTTATGTGAAATGTCCCATAAAAGTTGTGATTCAAGCTTCAACGGGTGAACTTATTAAAAAAGTTTTAATTTTTTATAGCTAATTTTAATTTAATTAAAACTGCAAGAAATCTTACCTATTCAATCTAATGTTGTTGTATTAGTAAAATTTTGTAATAGAAATTTTTTCTTTTTGTGCCAATTTTCGGAATTAAACTTTCTAAAAGACAATTCAGAATTCTCATTTTGGACCATTTTCAAAAACCATCGGCAAAAATTAAAAACTCAGCACTCAAAATTAATTTGATAAAAAAATGCATTGTCATCTCTCTTATGGCCATTTGAAAACAGGCATATTTACGAATAATATTGAAAGAAAACGGATTTGCTTAGAAATATGTCCATATTCTTGCTTTTAGTTTCTTACTAGTATTTATTAACAGATTTTTTTTTTCAAAACCCCCCTAAGATACATCCTGGCTACGGGCCTGGCCAAAACATGCTTTAGTATATGAATATGTTTCCAGGTCGCAACCTTGAACTTTACTTGCTTCTTTACAAGTTCGCGACATGAACCAAAACAAACTAGATTACTGCCTTCAATTCCTCATCTTGTATCAAAATGCTCGCGGCATTAACACTATGGTGAACTGATTAATTTATTTATTATAAGTCACAACATTCAATATGATATCATTGTTTTTAGCGAGACTTGGCTAAAACACTTTAAATTCTGAAAATCTGTGTAATAAATAAAATATGTATCGCAAAGATAGAAACTCCATTCCTGGGAATTGCTCTAACGGTGGGGGTTTGTTGATTGCGGTCAAATCAACACAAGAAGTAGATATCTTAGAAGCTGCAAAAATAGAATTTTGATGTGTTCATGTAAAGTAAAGTTCCTTAAGTCTTTACATTTGTTTACACTTGCTTACATTTGTTTACATTTCTTTACAACCTTTTAATGGCTTCTCTGATCCATTAATGAATATGTATAGAACTAATCCAAAAAATTTATTATAAGATTATAATGTTTGACGTGAGGTTTTGGAAAAGTGTGGTCAGGATTTAGTTTAAGGTCACTTAGAATTTCAAAAATAGTTGGTGTGAAAACTTCTTCAGATCTTTGCAGGAATAACTTATAGCTTTAGTGCAAAGTAGGGAGATAAGCGTGGCTGTGGGCGAATTTCAATTTATTCTTACATGTGTGCTTATAGAGCTAATTGCAACTTAAGACAAGAAAAGAAATCAAAGAAATTTTCATTTTCAGGTTAAGAACTATCATTACAAATTATTTCCTCTTAGAAAATATCATTATTTTAGGAAGCATTTAGGTAGCTCGGAATCGGAAGCACTGTTTTATCGACACAATTTAGGTTAGGTCGTATTTAGATCAACTCGCACAGGGCCTTATATATTGTGTTATATGGGAGGTAGGTGTGGTTTTTGGCGGATTAAAAAATATTTTTTACATGTGTTCTAATAGAGCTAATTCCAACTTACACACCAAATTCATTAGTCTACGACGACTCCTTCTATTTTATTAAAAACGTTGTATGAGATGAAACCACTGTGCGACGTCAAACTTTTTCAATGAGCGATATGACGCAGCGATATGACGCTGTATTATTACAAACTGGCATTAGCAATCTTCGTAACTGGTGTAAAAAATCACATGAATCTGAATATGAAAAAATATATGCACATGACTTTCTAGCGTAAACCATTGCTTAGACATACTTACAAAATTTGTGATTACACATTAAAATCTATCTCTAGGAAGTTTCGTTGATTAACATTCATATTAATAAAATAAAAAATAGAGAAAATAGTACCCTAGGATATATTAAACGATGGGCAAAAAGTTTAACGATCTCTTTATAACGAAAACATTGTTCATTTCTATAGAGTGGCCTATCTTAGAATATGCTTCAATTATATGGTGCCACGATACGGTTGTTACATTGACGACATTGAATCGGTTCAGAAAAAATTTATTTTGTTCTGATTAAGAAATTTTTATTTTAGAACTTATTTTCATCTACTGCCCTATGAATATCGGTTACAGCTCTTGAATCTTCTGACTAAGAGTTAGCTTAATGTGAGTTGGATTATTAAGCTTTTACATGGATATGTAGACAGTCCATATTTATTGAGTAAAATTTACTTTAAAATTCCTTTCCGTCCTACACCCAGAGAAAAAAATCGTAAAACCAAGGAAAATACACTTTGCCACAAAGACTTTTATTGGTTAGATTGTGCCCAAAGACAAAACATCGTTACGACAAAGACACAAAGATTGTTAAATTCCCAAGAACAATATACTTTGAATCAAAAACTTAAATTTTTGTTGCAAGTACGTACGTTTTTTTTCACTACATGTGTATTCTATAAATGGCAACTAATCTTTCAAATCTTTTAACTTTAACTTGTCAATTGATGATAATTTGAGAAATTTAAGGTAACGGTTCCTTTTGGCATGTTTACTTCCTTTTTGCCAAGTTTACTTCATGGAAGAGGCCACTTTGGCTGTTGAAAACAAATGGCTTGCCATTAGTTATTCTTTTCTACTGTATTTTATGGCATTCATCTTTCTCTTTTTCGGCGTTAATTTTTCGGTTTGTTATTTGTCGTTGTAATTGTATCGATGAAATAAAATGTTCAGCAGTAGATACAATATGGCGGTTCTGGCGCAGGTGGCGCGGTGGCGCAAGCCGATGACGTCACTCCGGTCCAGCGCCATCTAGTGGGGGCTTTTTTTGCTAAAAATGTCCCAAGATTAAGTCCGAATGATTTTAAAAATTCTATATTATATCTTGGGAGAAGCGTCAACAACAACTATTACTAAACTGCTAAACTGGTCTGATCTATTCAACAGCTAACTGCTACACTGGTCTGTACCACTCAACAGCTAACTGCTAATACTGATCTGTACTGTTAAACAGCTACCTGCTAAAACTGATCGACAATTAATCAATCACAATATCGATAATCAATCAACCAATAATTCAATATGAATGAAATACTCAATGTACTTCAACAACCTATGTACGATGAGAGATGCGATGATACCAAAAATCGTTTAACAATAATGATGAGATTCGTATACCCATTCAAAATCAGGATCTCTTTGTCTTACCAAGTGAGAGTATGATTTACATTCATGGCTTTATAGTAAAACAGGAAGGAGGGAATGATGTAGTAACAACAGGTGTGAAACTTAAAAACAACTTTGTTTCATATCTGTTCGATGAAATTCGATATGAAATTAATGGTTTTAAAGTTGATCGTACACGTAATCTTGGAATTTCATCAACCATGAAAAATTTCGAATCATTGAATAAAGCTGAAAGTGGCGCAATAAGAAACGCGGGTTGGGTTCCTAATGAAAATTTCACACTGGAAAAATCTCATTTTAGTTGTTGTGTGCAGTTGAAAATATTCCTAGGTTTTGCTGAAGATTATAATAAAATAATATTAAATTCGAAGCATGAACTTATCCTTCAACGTTCTTCATATAATGATAGATCATATCATTCTACAAATGGAACTGATCAGTTAAAGCTAACCATATTGGACATAGTTTCTAATTTAAAAGTATTTATAAACTCTGAATCATATCCCAATGATGATTTAAATAGTCGCTTTGAAATGGGACAGTATGCTGTACTATATGATATGTATGCAAAATTTCAACAAAGTTATTATATGCGGGAACCTCAACCATTGCTAGATGTCGTTGGATTTAAGGCTATTGCACCACTCATTGTTGTTGATGTAACACACCAAAATGAAGCTGTTAAAGTTGGACCTATTGATGTACGAATTGAATTTGGGAATGGGTGACGTCATCGGCATACAATGACTTAAGTTGGCGTCTAAAATGTTCTCGAAGGGCATACAATGACATAAGTCGGCTTCTAAAATGTTCTCGAAGTTTCTGCATCTCGAAGCTTTACAGACTCTTGAATTTACTTAAAATAAAATACAGCGGCGGAGAAGTTGCTGGGTATAATCGACTTGGCCGGTGGTTATTAAGCGGCGGCTTGTTACCCCGATGTCCCCCAACTGACCAATAGATATTTATATACGCCTATGTCAGCTAATACACAAACTACTTATACAAATCTAATATACGCACCTAATACTTAGCACCATTATGATAAATTAATAAACATTTCTTTAACCCCTTCAACCTTCGCTGTACCTTAATTGCTTCATTCCAAATAAATATATATATTTTCACAAAGCAAGTTGACAAGCAGAATTTGAGTCATAGCTATAACGAATTCGAGGGTTAAGAAAAAACAAAACATGCAAACACTGATAAGAACTCGCTTGACTACCACTACCGATAATGTAGTGTATAAAATTATGAACAACGCTTAAAAGCAAAGACATACCCCAAACTTGCCAATTTAAAAGATTAAAGCAAAAACACCCACCTAATACTTACCAACTTTATTAAATTTACTAAAATTTATTTAACCCTTCAACCTTCGCCGTACCTAAATTGCTTCAACCCATATTAATGCATATATTTTTATAAAGCAATTCATATCATTTCAGCTAAAGTCAACCAGCATAATTTGAGTCATTGCTATAACGAATTCTAGGGTTAAGAAAAAACAATACATGCAAACACTGATAAGAACTCGCTTGACTACCACTACCGATAATGTAGTGTTAAAATTATGATCAACGCTTAAAAAAGCAAAGACTTACCCCAAACTTGCCAATTTTTAAAAGTTTGAAGCAAAGACATACACCTTTGCACATTTTTAGCAAAAAAAGGCCCCCACTAGATGGCGCTGGACCGGAGTGACGTCATCGGCTTGCGCCACCGCGCCACCTGCGCCAGAACCGCCATATTGTATCTACTTTTAGCTTTCATTTTTATAACTGTAAATGGTTTAGCCTTTCTGCTTGCCTTATCACATCCAACTAATCACCATTTTCCATTAAACCGAAGTCCTCAACATAAGCTAAATAAAAAGGACCCAAAAATATGAATGAATGAAAATATGGTCGATCTTTTTTACGCATATATAATTACAAATAGTATACAGTTTAATGTTCCGGTTGTTACAATTTGTACAACAAATTCAACAACATGCAATTTTTAGTATGTGGGTTGGACCACTTTTCCATTTTCATGATATATTTTTTTTAAAAAAAGGCAAAGTGAAACTATTTGCTATAACAATTTCAATCACGCCAAAATCTTAAGCAAGCGAATTTTATACCACAATATAATCTCAGAAAGCGTGTCTGTCAGCACAATCACGAAAAAAGTATTTTGCGGTTTAGACCACTTTGCTTCTGAGAGCCTCATATAAAGATGGAAAAATTAAAGAATGTACGGAAAAAATTGCTTTTTTGTGCAAAATGCACTTTTTCAGTTTGAGCAGTTTTTCGAAAAAATAATCTGGCAAGACTGGCGGTGAGTCAATTCATATTAATTTTTTAGTCACAAAGAAAAAACTTTATTGCTCGTTTGGCATTATAACTGTCCAAAGAGAATTGGAGCGTTGCAGTTGTGGTCAGAAAAAAACGCTGAGGGCAGTTGGAAATTGTGGAGCTGCCTTTGTCGTGTTTGAGCTTTTGCTTTGTGTTTGTATCTATATACTATTAATAAATCTGTAGACACATTTATGTTCACTCATCACGTTTAAACGACAACTCAGATTTTTATAAAATTTTGTACACATATTTATAGGTCAGCAGAGAGTGCAATAGGATACTTTATTTTAACCCATTAACAACCAATGTTACTATATGGAAACATATGCGTCTCGAATTTTCATTAAATACTGCATAATATTTCAAAAGTTTTAGTGCCAGTTTTTTAAAAAAAGTAAAAATGCAATAATAACTTATTTCTGCTCAAAGGCATACATAGTTTTCACCAAAATGTTGCTTCAAGTCTAAAAATGTCTGTTTTTTATGGTTTTCTTTCGGCCCTAATGGATTAAATTGCACTTCGGTTAAACGAGAACAAAATCAATAAACGCTTTTAAATTTCCTTCAATTTGATACCAAAATCATGTAAGTAGTTTGAAAACTGTGAAAAATTTTAGTACCAGATCTTTTTAGTATTAATTATAAGCTGAGAATGAGAGAAAAACGACTTGAAATTCACACTTTTAGCTTTGAAGGCAAATATTTCAGTCAGTTTGCAATGGATTTCAATAATTTTTTTTGAAAAATGTTGTTTGTTAAAATATCCTTCAAACATAAGTTGCAATTTTTACTAAACCAAAGTATTAATATTTTTAAAAATTTTTTTAAAAAATGTTCAAAAATTTTTAGTTTAAGCCAAAAAATTGGATAAAAGTTGTTTTTGTTGTAAAAAAAATTAAATCCAAAATTTAGGTTTTCGATTTCCTATCAGATGATATAACAATCTTAAGGTTAATAATTTGTAGTATTACTTAAACAATAAAAAATCGTTTTGGTAGCGAAAAATCAAGCCTACCCACTATCAATTTTTGAATGAAAACTTTTTGAAAACCCGGCGAAGCGGCGGGTTTAAGCTAGTTTGTAATAAAAATTGTGATAACGTATAAGTTTGTGTTTGTAAATTCTTTGACATTTCATTTATTTCTTATTTATTTATTTGAGTCTATGGAATAAATCCTTACAGATTATGCTTAACAAAAGTTAATAATATATAACAAATAAACTTAAACTAAAAATAAAGTACAGTATTTAACAAAGGTTTAAAACAACTTTTCGACAATGTGAATCTAACAAAACTCGAAGCGATAAATCATTAAATAAAGATAGAGCTCTTTGTATTGGCTCATTACGTGCATAATTAGATCTATGAAATTGAATATAAAATATTTTGAAACGTCTCAACTGTCTAAGTGGTATATTAAAATTTATTAATGCCAAAAGAGATGAACTGTTGATGTTCCTACTACTATATATACTATATCATATATAAAAACAAGGGACTGAACTTTTCTTCACGTCTCTAAGGTTTTTATGACTAAAAGCAAACATCTTACATTATATATTACATTACATTACATTACATTACATTACATTACATTATATATATATATGGTGATCTTCACGATAATATAGCGAACTAAGAGCAAATTTTGTATATCGTCTTTAAATTTTTTCCAACCGCGAGGTACGAACGGCATAATGCGGATTCCAGATGAAAGAGGCGTGTTCAAGTTTTGAACGTACAAAAGCATTAAAAAGTGATTTAACAGTATGTGGGTCAGAAACTCTGAACTAGTTCTGCGTATAAACGCAGAAATAAAAACGACAGTATGCTTTAGGAACAATGAAGCTAATGTGTTCATTAATGGTGAACTTCTAGTCAAATACTACACCAAGATCTTTTATAGATTCAACACACATTAGGGGTATATCAGAAAGACTGTAAGAATTAATTAGGAATTCATTGCATTTAGAATAAAAAATATGGAAGCATTTAGAAATATTTAAGGGAAGAGCGTTTAGTTTACTCCATTGAAGCAAATTATCTAAATCAGATTATAAAAGATCCGTATCAGCATAAAGCAAAAATTTTGAGTTGCAGAAGATTTTGTTTATATCATTAATAAATAATATAAATAATTGGGGACCCAGAATACTGCCTTGCGGTACAACCGAAAGAGCAGGGAACTTATAGGAGTTAATATTATTTATAAAAACATAACAAGATCTGCCACTAACGTTAGATTTAATCCAATCTAAAAATGATGAGTTAAATCCCATTTTGAACAGTTTAGCGATTAAAATATTATGGCAGACCTTATCAAACGCTTTACGCGAAGTTCGTGTAAATCGTACCCACTTGACAACCCATTTCAAAGGAGGAAATGCAGTATTCAGTGAAAATCGATAGATTAGATAAGGTAGACCGACCAGAAATGAAACCATGCTGTTGAAGACAAAGCTGTTGTTTAACTACAAAAGCGATCTTATTTTTAACAATTCTCTCAAAAATCTTAGAAACGTTAGACATTTTTGAAATGGGCCGACAATTAGAAATATCATGTTTCGATCCTGATTTAAGAACTGGAGTAATATGGGAAATTTTCTAACTATCCAAAAATGTACCAGTTGATAAAGACAGATTAGAAATATCCCAAACAGCCAAACAAATTCGGAATAAGCTTTAAACAAGCTTAGAAATGTAAGCGTCTAACTTGTAAAAAGCTTTAAATTACTATTGAAAAATGCTAATAAGTAATTGTAGAATAAACAAAAACAATCATTTGGAAAAATATTCCTTACTAGAAGCTTAATCCAAGTGGTTCTTAACAATTGAAAATAAGTATTAAAATAAGCTTTTTTTCAAGTATTGCTTTACACTTAGAAATTACTATTTAAATAAGATTTTTTTCAAGTGTTTCTTTATAAATAATTGGAAAGAAGTATTTAAATAAGTTTTTTCCAACCATTTCTTTCCAATTGGAAACAAGTATTTAAATAAGCTTTTCTAAATCTTTATATAAACTTAGATATTAGTGTTTAAATAAAATATTTCCAAGTTTCCTTACAATTGGAAATAAGTATTTGAATATGCTTTATTTTTGCATTTGGGAAAATGTGTTATATTAATCAGGTAAATTAAACAACTTAATATTTCTATTAAAATAATTTAATATAAACTAAAGAAACAAACAAAAAATTGTAGAAAAACACAAGCAGTACAAAACATAATCGCTGAACGAGAAAAGTGGAAAACACGATTTAATGATAAACACGCCAATCCAACCATTTATACTGAAGGTGTTCTCGTAGTAGTGGAAATGAAGTCCCAGCGGCAGGTGAGTCGAAAAAACTCGAACCAAAAGATCGCGGACCTTACCTTATAATAAGGGTTCTTGGAAAAGATCAATATCTCATCGAAGACGTCCTTGGAATGCAAATTTCTACGCGAAAGTATTGTTCTACCTTTTCCTCTGATAAAATGAAGCCCTGGTGGAGAACCGCTCCAGATGTTGACATCGAGGTAGATGAAGACTCTGACGAAATCGAGCACGATTCATTAACAGGAATGGCCGAACTGTCAATGTGTGTGTGAGTGAGAACAGCGTCATCTATTCCGCCATATTTTCTGCATAACTGGCTCAATGCGACAAGTCAAGCCAATCTTTGTTTTGATCTCAACATACAACGTTCGTTTTGTATCTATCGAATTGCCTATCAAATTAAATTATCAAATCAAAGTCATCAAAGTCATCAAATCAAAGAAATAAACTATTATATTAAATGACTTAACTGAAAACCGACTAATATTATTTATTTCAACTTATACGTTTGGCCATCTTTCATTTGACAACGCCAATAAACTTAAGATTTGACTTATAAAATTAGGACCAGGAAAAATGTATCGATACGAAAAGAGTATTTTTGTGGACATTTTTCAAGTATGATTGAAAAACACTAACTTAAAGCAAGTCTTTCCAAGTATTATTGTGAAAAACTAACTTTTTGTGTTTAACGCAATATTTCCACAAACATACTTGGAAATTTATAACCTATGCAACTGTTTTCCAAGCGTGCTTGGAAAAGGCTTTGTTTTTATGTTGTATATAAGCTTAATCCAATCACTATTTCTAAATGGCTGACTGGGTTATTAGAGGTTTTCTAAATAACTGTAGTATTGAGCCGAACAAACAAAAAAAAAAAACATTCAAATCGAATTTTTTTATTTCGCATAAGCTGTACTAAAAATTGTTGTGGTACAATTTTTTAAGGTCAAAAATTCTTCCCTGGATTTCCGTCATTTTATCACAAATTTTTTTAATTGTTAATCATGTCCATATCTCAATTAAATTCTGAGTTATAAGCTGCAACGCCTTTAATAGGCGGTGTGAATGGGAGCAGAAAATAAAATATATCTTTCAACCTGACCTGAGTGAAAGTTTACCTCTCTGCTAAATTTCAAAGGAATCGGTAAAGAAATTCCGATCCGGATATGTGTGAAAATTTAAACCAAAATACAAAGTTTCTATACAAAAATGCATCCTTTGGTTTTAGCGATTTTTAAAATTTTCCACCATATTTTTAAATTTTTCGCTTTGTGCAAACCATGCCAGAACAATAACCAAGTTAATAAAAATATCTCAGCCAAATTGGTCGAGGTACTTTCAAGTTTTAGCGTGACTAACCCACATCAATTGATTTTTATGGAGCTGAAAGGTTATGTCAAGCTGAGCAAAAAATCATATGGGAGGGGGGTCTATTTTCACATTCTTAGGAGCTACAGGGTTAATTAATATTTGACGACTTTGATTCACGTTATTGTTTCTAGCAGAAAAACTAACTTACATAAAACTTATTTTAATAGCTCATTTTAAAGGCAATGAAATCACCTTACCAACGGTATATCAACAAACCCCACCAACTTAACCACTACAGAGCTGTGATCGTGTAAAGAAGAAATTAATCGGTTGAAATTACCAAATTTCAACTTTGAGTGCAAATTTCTCAGAATTTTGCGTAATAAATGAAATTTTTTTTTAATCAATTTTGTAATTTTTTCAATTTTATTTTCAATGGCACCAAAAACATAAACATATCTTTAAAAATAAAAAAGTTGGCTGCACTAAAAAAATTATTCTTATTAGAAAATAATCATAAATAATGACATTACAATTAGTTATGCAGTAGATAATATCATTGTTTTCTAATAAGTATAATTTTTTAGTACAGCCAACTTTTTTATTTTTTAAGGTTTGTTTATGTTTTTGGTGTCATTGAAAAGAAAATTGAATAAATTACAAAGTTAATTCTAAAAAAAAAATTAAATTTATTACGTGAAATTCTGAGAAATTTGTACTCAAGATTGAAATTTGGTAGTTTCAATCGATTGATTTTATGTTCACACGAGCACAGCTCGGTAACGGTTAAGTTGGTGGGGTTTGTTGATATACCGTTAGAAAGGTGATTTCAGACAAGGGATTCAACTGGGATTCGGACAGTTCCTGGGTGCGTCATTTGGACTTTTTAGGGTTTTGTGGGTTCCTAGGACAGGAATGAAGGTTTCTGTGGACAAGGGATTCAGCTGGGATTTGCCCAGTTCCTGGGTTAAAAATTCTACTTAGGAGATACTTACGAACCACTTTCTGTCACCGCTAGACAAGCTGCGTCGTTTCTAGATCATAACATGAGTCCTAAGTTAACCTAACCAATTTTGAACAAAAGTGGGTATGATAAACTCATTAATTAGCAGTTAAGGAACCTTTATTGCTTTAAAGGGTATCATTGCATAACTTCAATGATATCTACAAAAATGTTATTTAACAATTCATACACTTGATATAGACTCCATTACACATACTACTTTACAATAACATAGTACTTTCCGAATCTATGCCATATACCATACATCAAATTATCACAGACTCTAACCACCACTACAGCCATTCGAATAGACAGTTTTTTGAAGAATAACTATTCTGTGAAGACATTTACTAGTTCTGGCTTAAGCTCTCAAATACGCACAATAACCAGCCTTTCGTATAGAAATACAAATTGCAAAGTCTATCATTTGTATAATAAGTTCAGAAACATAGGATCTGAAACGTTATTTAGTTGCTTTCCTTGGCGATGTAACTAAAACGGAACTATGAAGAAATTATCCCACAAACATAGTTAACCTCTTGCCAAATTTTCGGCAATCCAGTTAAATCAATTGTCCACAGAAGCCTTCATTCCTCTCCTAGGAACTCACAGAACCCAAAAAAGTCCAAATGACGCACCCAGGAACTGGCCAAATCCCAGTTGAATCCCTTGTCCACAGAAACCTTCATTCCTGTCCTAGGAACCCACAAAACCCTAAAAAGTCCAAATGACGCACCCAGGATCTGGCCAAATCCCAGCTGAATCCCTTGTGCACACAAACCTTCATTCCTGTCCTAGGAACCCACAAAACCCTCAAAAGTTCAAATGACGCACCCAGGAACTAGCCAAATCCCAGTTGAATCCCTGGTAAACAGAAACCTTCACTCCTGTCCTAGGTACCCACAAAACCCTAAAAAGTCCAAATGACGCACCCAGGAACTGTCCAAATCCCAGTTGAATCCCTTGTCCACAGGAACCTTCGTTCTGTCCTAGGAACCCACAGAACCCTGTAAAGTTCAAGTGACGCACCCAGAAACTGGTTTTGACTGTACTTAGAATCTACAGAAGCCGTAAAAATCATAGAGATGCAGCTAGAAGTCTTTTTAATAACAAATTCATTTTTTGTTCTCAGAAACACAAAAGAACTTTTGAAAGTTCGGCTCATGCCTAAAACACGTGAATACTATTCACGTTAATGCAAAAATCACGTGAATACGAACACACGTGTAGTTCGTGAATAAAATACACGTGTAGTTCAGGTTCGTGTTTTCAAGTCATTTTTTTAAAAGACACGTGATCACGTGTATCACGTGTTCACGTGAAACTGGAAGCACTAATTTGTACGTTTTCTATTTTCGGCGAGTGTCCAGTGGAAGCACAGTGGGCCGCTAGCGCTGTTTTGTTGTCAATTGTTCCTTTTCTTGTTTTGTAGTCTGATCTGTGTGCAGCTAGCCTTGTCCGTAGTTTTGATTTGGTTGTTCCAACATATATATTTTACATATGTTGGATCCGTCTCCATTGTATTAATTTGTAAATTACGTTCGCCTTTTCCAATTTGTCCAATTTTGTTTTTGTGTTTGAAAATAGTTGTTTTAATGTGTTGTTGTTTTTTAGTGCGATACTGAATTTGTCTTTGTCGTAAATGTCTGAGTTGACAATTCTGTTGGAAAAACCTGGTACGTTTGTCATTGTTTTGTATATTTTTGTAGGTTTTTCAACATTTTCCATGTCTAGTTTGTTTATCACTTCTTTTATTATATCTATAGTTGTTTTTTTAGGATAGCAGTTTTTTTGTAATATTTTTTGTGCTCTTTTTATGTTGTCCGCTTGATATTGTATGTCGCTTATTTTTAGGACTCTTCTGACGAAGTTCTGTGCCGTGTTTATTATTATATGTTTTGGGTGATTCGAGTAAAAATTAATAATTGGTCCTGAGGCTGTAGGTTTCTGGTACCAGTCAATTTTTAATCTATTTTGTGTCTTTATTATCATTTTGTCTAAATATGGCAATCTGTCTCCTTTTTCTAATTCTTGTGGGAATTGTATCTGTCTGTGAAATTTGCTCAATTCTTGTAGCGTAATCTCTACTGCATCGTTTTTAATGATGCTGAATAAGTCGTCAACATATTTTGTGAAGAGTCTTGGTTTATTGTTCAAATTTTCAATCGTCGTGTCTATAAGTTCTTCCATAACTATGTCCGCTATAACAGGTTTGGTGATCCCATTGGCATTCCTTTTAGTTGTTCGTAAACTTTGTCTTTATGTTTGAAATATCTGTTATCGTTAATACAAAAACTTAAAATGTCAAAAAATAATTCTTTGGTCATGTCGGTATAATTTGTTATTTTGTTCCATTTTTTCTTTATTATGTCTATAGCTGTATTAACTGGAATGCTAGGGAATAATGATACCACGTCGAAAGATATTAGCGTTTCGTAATCATAAATATATGTGTTGTTAATTTTTAAACTCTACAGCGTTCTTAACATTATATAAAGAGTTTTTTTTAAGTTTTTTAAAATGTTTATAATATATTTACATAGTCCGTATGATGGTGAATTTATTGAATTTATTTATAGCGGCCTACTGTGTTTCCACTGGACACTCGCCGAACATAGAAAACGTACAAATATTACAACAAGAAAAAAAAATTATTAAAAGCGATACACAATAGAAATGTTACATAATATAAACACACCCACAGATCAACGAATGAACAGACACAGAAAAATGCGCACATATCTACAGACACATAATAACCAAACTTATTACTAGCAGTGATAACTTAACTCTGACAGAAACTGAACGGACGTATTTATTTTACCTAAGTAAGAAAAATTGTTTTTAGTTTTAAGTGAATTGTGTATTTAATGTTTTTGTGTAAATTTTCAGTTTTCCTGAAGATGGACACCAAAGGTGTTGCGAAATAATGAAAAATAAATATTGTAACGTAAAACCAAAAATCAAGAGTTTTTACAATAATAAAATAGACATCGAGCCCAAAATAAATAGAAACAAACAAAAAATTTCCAAATAAAGGTCGAAAAATATAAAACAACTTAAATATTAATTTTACTTATTTTAAGTCTTATCATTTTAATTTTAATAAAGACTAGCTGAATACCCGGCTTAACTCGGGAGTTGATATAAATAATTTCCGATTTCATTCGGCAATTTGAAAAAACTTTTCACAAACTTTAGCAGGAATTTTTTGTCCATCTTTCAAACCGGTAACTTCGGCGAAATGAGTAAAATATAGCTTCAACATCTGAAAATTATGACAAAAAGTTGGGGAAATCGTGATTTGTGTGTGCGTGCCGCCGATCGCTTGCAAAAATATATTTTCAAGTTTTATATTGTATTCGATAGATTGCACATTTTTGAAAAAAATCAGAGCAAAAACGAATTCTTGGCAATTCACAAGGAAACTTGACAAAAATTAAATAAGCATAGAAAATAGAAATTGAAATGTCAAAACAACGCCAACTCACGACGCAACTGACTTGTGCATGTGTTAATGCGTACTCAAATACCGCAGAATTCGGCATCACCTGTCCTGATTTGCGAGTAGTATATAGTATATATAAATACACATAAAGACGAAAAGAACATAATCACCCTTAGCAAATATAGCAAAATACAAAGCGCAAAAAGACTCACCGCACCCGAAAAACACTTATAAAAATCATACTTATCGGATGAGTTGTTTTGAGTTTTTTGCGGTATTTGTACAACAGTGCCCTCTGGTTTTCGAGATAGAATAAAAAAGTAACGTAAAGCCCTTTCCATACTTGATAATCAAATCCTATATATCCGATATACAAATTTTTATCTAAATCGGATGAGCGGTTTTTGAGTGTTTCACGATTCCTAATTGATTTGTACTACAGCACCATCTGGTGTTACAGATAGCGCAGAAAAAAAAGTTCAAGATACCCACCGTATCCGAAAACTCCTATGTCAAAATTTTCACGCAAATCGGATGTACAGCTAGAAGTTTTTCGACATTTTTAAAACTTTTATACTGTAGCACCATCTGGTGTTCAATATAGAACAAAATAGATAAGTCATTAAAGCTACCGTACCCGAAAACCCCTAAATACAAATTTTCATGTAAATCGGATGAATGGTTTCGAAGACAAACTATAATAACAAAACTCGTGGAAGCCGATCGCAGCGCCACCTACCGGGTCCAATTGCGAATCTGAACCATCCAGAGATCCACTTAAACACACACAAAAAATTTCACCAAAATCGGTGCAGCCGTGTAGGAACAGTTTAATAACATGCACACGTACAAATTGTACAATAGCGCCCTCTAGTTTTCGAAACAGAGCAAAAGAGATAACGCCAAAACCGTTGTCCTAAACGAAAATCCTTTAATCAAATTTTTCATCCAAATCGGATGAGCGGCTTACTACTTTTTCACGATTTCTTAAGAGATTTGTACTACAGCGTCCTCTGGTGTTCAGAGGAAAAGAGTAGATAAGTCATAAAAACTCACCGTATCCGAAAACCTCCACTTACAAATTTTCATGTAAATCGGATGAACGGTTTCGGAGATAAGCTATAAAAACAAAATGCAACGCCACCTACCGGGTCCAATTGTGATTCTGAACCATTCAGGGATCCACTCAAACACATACAAAAAGTTCCATCAAAATCAGTGCAGCCGTTAAAGAACAGTTTAATAACATACACACGTATAAATTGGACAACAGCGCCCTCTAGTTTCTAGAAAGAGCAAAAAGATAGCACCAAAACCCTTGCCGTACTCGAAAATCGCTATTAACAAATTTTCATCCAAATTAAATGAGCAGTTTTGGAGTTTTTCACGATTTCCTAGGATTTGTACTAAAGCGCCCTCTGGTGTTCAAGATAGCACAAAAAAGATAAGTTCAAAACTCTCACTGTATCAGAAAACCCCTATTTTCCAATTTTCATACAAGCCGGATGCACGGTTTAGGAGTTTATCGAGGTTTTTTAAAATATTTGTACTACAGGCGCCTCAGAAAACCCCTATATTAAAATTTTCATGCAAATCGAATACACGGCTTAGGAGTTTTTCGGGGTTTTTCGAAATATTTCTACTACAGCGCCCTCTGGTGTTCAAGATAGAGCAATGAAGAGAAGTCATAAAAACTCACCGTATCCGAAATCCTCTACTTACAAATTTTCATGCAAATCGGATGAATGGTTTCAGAGATAAGGTAAAAAAAAGAATACCTGGAACCAGATCGCAGCGCCCCCTACCGGGTCCAACCTTTTTTACTGGATTAAAAGTAGCCTATATTATGACCGGGGATATAAGGAACCTAGATGTCAAGTTTCATTTAAATCCACCCAGTGGTTTTCGCGTGATGCTTTAACAGACAGACAGACAATTTTAAAAATGCGATTTTCTGACTCAGCGTCATTCAAAACGTCCATCCCAAAAAGAATTTCAAAAAAATATTTAATGTACAATTTTTTTTTTTTACAATTTTATATATATATATTTAGCCGGGTCGATTTGTGGGGAGGCAAAAAAATCGCCCATTGCTCTGTGAAAATCGTATTCTAGGGATCAAAATAAGAAACTTTGCCGAAGGAACCATACCTCTAAAACGAATTCTGATGTCCCCCAATTTGGGTCGAACTTTTGGGTAGGGGCAAATTTTGAAAATCACACTTTGACCCATTTAGAGTGCTCCAATCGAGTCCAAATGTATGACCGACCCCCACTAACTTTGGAGGCCCGACCCACCCATGCCAGTGGCACACACCCTGGAACCCCCCTGGGGGTTCCCCACACAAACATTTAAAAAAATCGCCAGTTTTGGCACTTTACATGAAAAAATCAGAGAAATGCCTATGTTTTTTTCTTTTTGGAGTTTTTTTTCTCTTTAGAAATTTATTCAACCCTTTTAAAAAATGAAGGTATCACTGTGACACAATTGCAAATCGGAAAATTGCTTGTGTGCGTTTTTTAAGGCACCACAAGACACAGCTGCATGTCGTAAACTTACTTGTGTAGTTTTTTTATAGCACCTACTTAAGAAATTAAGGTTGTTTTCTCAACCCTTTTTGTGGGTATTTTATGGCACCTTCTTAAAAAATGCGCGTTTTATGCAACCATTTTAACAATTAAGGTATCACGGGAATGAACCGCAACCCTTTTAAAAAGTTAAGGTATCACTGTGACACAATTGCAGATCCTAAAATTGCTTGTGTGCGTTTTTAAGCCACCACAAGACACAGCAGGTAGAATTGAAATTACCATTTCATTCTTATTACCTCGTCTCGTAGACCATATATAACGCAACAGTTTTTGTGAATGCATTAAGTCGTTGTGAAGAACTCAAAGTGTGAAGTGCTAATTTCAGATAAAAAAATATTTTAAAAAAAAAATAATAAGTGAAGTTGACCATTCCAAATCAAAAAGTTTACAATGAATCCATCATCCTCTACACCGCAAGATGAAGCAACAACAACATCAAAAACTATCGAAAACCTAATGAGTCATATAATCAAGCACGATGTTACTGTTTTTGGTGTGTCTACTGATTTGACTGATCTTAATTTACCAACCCATCTGGATATCTTGAGATATTATTTTTACTTAAGCGAACGTGCTAAAACAGAACAAAAAAGTTTTCCCATAAATCATTCACTGTTCAAGTACAAGATAAGTTGAATGGAATTTGGGAAAAACTTGGTATGGATATAATGCTGAAAAAAAGTGTATTTAATAAATTGAAAAAATTGATTGACAAGTATCAAGAGCAAATCAAGAGAAGAAACAAAACCCAACAATTTACAGAGTATGTAAAATCTCTAGAAACAATTTTTTACATTGGAACATGTAAATGCGATTTGAAGGCAGCTCCATGTGCATGCTGCTGGGTTCCCGAACGCCTCAAAGAGTTCATGCACGATCAACATAATCAGAGAAGACTAACAATGGATGCAGTTGTGATGGAAACTGAAGAGCAAGGAGCAACGTCTATGTCATCAATGCCAGCATACCAAGATCCCGATGATTCAACCGGTTCAAGAAGATATGGATAGAAGCACAAGTTCACAATACACAGAGAGATACGATTGTTTTAACTTTGCCTTGGTATGTGACAGATTTGGTGTGCCTGATAGAGTAGCATCGGCATTGGGAACCGCTCTTTTCCAAGATTTTAAAATGAAAGATAAGCATGGCAAACCTCTCACCATGGATAAATCGAAAGTTCGCAGAGAAAAAGAGAAATACAGACAAGAAGTGGTTCGCAAACGGTTAGATCATACCAATTTGTTAGCGTTTTCATTCGATGGCAGAAAAGATGATACTTTAACGACAGCTAAAGTTGATGAGAAGTATCATACTAGGATGGTAAAAGAACCTCATCTTGTTATTTTGAGAGAACCCAATTCTGAATTGATTGGTTACGTAAGACTGGAACATGAAAGCGCTGAATACAAAACAACCAAATTAAATGATTTTTTCAACGATAAAAATATATCACTGGATGCATTAATTGGAATATGCACTGACGGTGAGCCAACAAACACTGGCCCACACGGTGGAATTATACGACGATTCGAATTGCTCTTAAAAAGACCATTGCATTGGTTCGTTTGCCTTCTACACTTCAACGAACTTCCGTTTCGGCATTTGTTTGAAGCTTTGGATAAATCAACCAGCACTGGACCATGATCGGCAACCGGAAAACTGAGCCGTCAAATCGAAACTTGTGAAACTCTTCCGGTAAGTTATTGCTATCACTCATTTATTATAATTGTCAACCATTTTTAATTATTTTATTATTATATATTTTCAGGTGGTGGACGGCTTCCAGAAAATTGAGTTGCAAAATATGCCCCCGCTCCAGAAAAAAATTGAATTTTCCACCGATTCGAAGTACTTATACGACATGGCCCATGCAATTTCTAGCGGCGTGGTTTCGGTGGATCTGGCTAACGTCAAACCAGGGAAAATTGTACATTCTCGGTGGCTCACCAAGGCCGCTAGATTATTACGATTATATGTGACAACGGAAAATCCAGATGCAAATTTAAGAATTCTGGTTGAATTTATAATTAAATGTTATGTGCCAATGTACTTCAATATCAAGTATTACAGCTCTGTCGTGTACGGCAGTGCATTATTTTTCAACTTCATTAGTTGGTCACGATTTCTAGAACCTCGTTTACGCAAAATTGTCAATCAAGTAATTACAGATAATTCATATTATGCGCATTCGGAAAATATCTTGTTATAAATGTTGTTTGATGATAGCAAAGAAAAGCGCGACTGTGCTATCAACATAATTCTACGCTATCGAACAGATGTTGACGACCCAACGCAACTTAGAGCTTATAAAAAACCAGATATAAAGTTTAATTGCACAAATTACACGGAAATGATCAATATGAATGACATAAATAACGTATTTGAACCACCATTCACGCGAAGCATTCCGTACGATACATTGAAAGAATATTTAAATCAAGATGATTCACCGTTTAATGATCCAACAATTGCATCACACATTCAAGGAACGGAACGACATGTTCAATTGCTAGCTAGCGTTTCCAAACGGGTTATACCGGAAAATGTAGAGGCTGTTATGGCGACGACATTAGAGAGCCGTGCGAAATTGCCCAGACTTGAAAGTAAAAAAGACTTCAAACAATAATTTTTTAGTTTCTTTTCTATAACTAACTTAAATTAATTTTTTCATTTACATATGTTCTGACTAAATAAATTTCAAAAGAGAAAAAATAGATATTATTATAAATAAATAATAAATATTATTATAAATAAATAAATAAAAATAAAGAAAAAACATAGCCATTTCGCTGATTTTTTCATGTAAAGTGCCATAACTGGTGATTTTTTGAAATGTTTGTATGGGGAACCCCACAGCGGGGTTCAAGGGGGTGTGCCACTGGCATGGGTGGGTCAAGCCTCCAAAGTTAGTGGGGGGTCATACATTTGGACTCGATGGGAGCACTCTAGATGGGTCAAAGTGGGATTTTTCAAAATTTGCCCCTACCCAAAAGTTCGACCCAAATTGGGGGACATCAGAATTCATTTTAGAGGTATGGTTCCTTCGGCAAAGTTTCTTATTTTGATCCCTAGAATACGATTTTCACAGAGCATTGAGCGATTTTTAAATCGACCCGCCCTAATATATGTATATAGATTAACTGCTTCAAAATAAATGTGTCTTACATTTATAATCGGTGGCCTTTTCGGCTTGATAAACAGATTTAACACTGGCCCTTAGTTGGCGCTTGTGGCCCTTAGTTAAATGGAGAAGCACTTTATTTTTCTGATATTTAATTACCATGGCAGAGGCAAGCTGTAAAATTTAAAAAAAAAAAAATATTGTTATTTAAACGTGCCTCAAGCGACCTCTATATTCAAAATCGGATTTATGCGAAAAAAAAGTGCTGTTGTCCCAAAAAAATCCGAATAATATTTTTATAAGCTCAAAAGTTCCAAAAACTGTACGCCTTTTGTTTTTCATTTAATTTTTCTTTAAAATGAAACATCAAACATGAAAATCGGAGTTGAATTACCAGACCTATGATTTTTTACTTATGGAAAAAAATCTAATTTGTTTTGTTGTTGTATTAAAAAAAAAATCAAATATTAAAAAAAATCAGTGAAGTTCATGGAAAAAATTTCTAAAACTATATCTAATACATATACTTATACTAAATGGTGCAATTACGCTCAATAATTTGGTCGTTACGAAATTTTTTGATAGAAGTATGCTTTTTTGGAAATTTCGAGTTTGAATATTTTTACGAAAAAATTCCCAAATTCCAAAAGTAAAAATTTTGATAAATGCAAACAAAAAATAAACTGAGAATAATTTTGAGCTATTTATTGCAAAAAATTAAAAAAAACAAAAAATTGGATAAAAAAGTTATAGCTGTTGAAACATGACTTTTTTATAAAAATCCCTAAAGTGTCCTTTTTTGGCATATCGAACACAGAAAAAAATCATAAAAAATCAAAAAACATAATTCATGCGTTATTCGTTGTTTTCGAAAAAAAAAAATAAGGACGACTCTACTTAACACCAATACCCTGGTCCTGAAGGAACTATTTTAAAATAAAGCATTATTTAAACTTTTGCAATTCCACGCAGCACATTTCATTTTTTACAATCTATTTTATGTCTCTATTTATTTATTTTGATGCAAAATTATTAAAAATCTAATGTTAACAAACATTTGTGGGCAACAAATGACGTGTAGAAAACAGCTGATCGCTAAGAGAAAATAAAGGACATGCGCAATCTGTTCTCTATCATTCTTGACTTTGAATGCTGTTCCATTTTTATAACACCACCTTAAAATTTTGAATAAAAAACAAATTTTATTTGAATATAAAATTGTTTTTTTAAATAACTGCTGCATTGGCTCAAATAATATTATGAATGTGATTTGGCATACTTGCAATTAAATTTTTCAATTAATTTGGATCAATTTTGCTCCATTATTCAAGAATAACTTATTTCAGTTCTTCCACGTTGCCAAATTGTCTGTTATTTTTATACCCCAGGCGTACAAGGATTCCCAACAAATTCTTGATGGGTATAAGATTGGTTGTTGGACTGAAACCATACTTTAGTCTCTCGACTTTCGTGGATTGCCGCCTTTTCTTACTGGAAAACTAGTTGTGTCTGCCTGTTTTTTCCAAAAATGGAGTCGAGCTGCTCTCCAGTGCACGAGACCCGCTCTTCATCCTTGCTCTTCATCCTTGAACTTATAAACTGAAAGTCCAAGCATTCAGTTTAAAAAAAGCACCCTATACCATTCTCTCCACCATAATTTCTTTTAGAAAAACGAACTGGTTCGAGGCGAATGTCGTCTTTTCATCGGAAAAAATACCTGCAAATTAAAACCCTCTACGTGAGATCTTTTTAAAAGCACTATTTAAAAGCTTGCTGATAGCCAATTTGTTCCTATGAGTTTGCAAGAAGGAACTCCAAGCGCGCTCTCTTAGAAACACAATTTATTTGTTCTCTGCGGATATGTTTACACTGATGTAGCACTCTCCATGCCGTTGTTGGGGAAACTTCTTCAGCAACAACACTTCGCAACTCGTGTAAACTGTGGGTAGCAGCGTTACCGTTGGCAGAATAAAGTGACAACAATTACCCTTTTTCGTATGCCCTGCCCCTAAAAGACGACTTTTTCAAAATTGTGTTTATTGGCCACTTTTCGTAACAAAGTACGGCTTTTTTCCCTTCTCCAAAAAAACAACACAAAATTCAGAGCTTGCTCGTGATGAAGCGAGTAAAAAATTGTAGGTTTAGGGTTGAAAATATTTGTTTGGAAAAACATTTATTAGTTTCGACTTTAGGTCCGCATAACTTTTTTAGTTGTGATTTTTTATAAAAAATTTAACTGATTTTTCAAAAAACTTGTACTCGTCTCATTACCCCACCGAAAAAAACCGATGCTGGTGACATCTTGTAGCAAGTAGACGAAAACTTGTTACAAAAAACGAAAACAAAATTCCCTTAAGAGTACATAGAGTTTTCCGACAGCGAACAGGAATTCTTTTTCGCTAGGTAGTACGCTGTTGAAGGAAAAAATTTGTTCAGTGCAGCCAAGTTCACAACCATGTGTGGAGAGTTAAAATGGAGAGTCGCTGGCATTATATGCCCATATATGTAATTAGCTTGGAAATTTGGCATTCACCAATAAAAAATAAGCAATAAATATTTTTTGTTTATATATGTAATTTATTTTATGTTATTTTAAATTTTGTGAATTTAAAAGTTAATTTATTAAAAAGAAAAAATTATTAAGCTTTCAAATCTATGTAACTGCAAAAAAGATTCGCTTCTCTCGTGTGTCCAACGACGCACCTGTGTTTTTTCGTTTTATTCTTTATATATTTTTAATTTGGATTTATGTGAATCAATTTATGTGAATTAAACTTTTTATATATTTACTTATATGCTTATTTTTTTCAATATTAACATTGTTAATTTTTTTTTGACTTAATACCTACATAAGAAACATTTTGTTGTTTGATTCATCCCAATCAGCCATTTAGAAATAGTGATTGGATTATATACAACACAAAAACCAAGCCTTTTCCAAGCACGGTTGGAAAACATTTGCATAGGTTATAAATTTCCAAGAATGTTTGTAGAACTATTGCGTAAAACACAAAAAGTCAGTTTTGCACAAAAATACTTGGAAAAGCTTGCTTTAAGTTAGTGTTTTTCAACCATACTTGAAAAATGTCAACAAAAATACTTTTTTCGTATCAAAACATTTTTTGTGTTCCTAATTTTATAAGCCAAATCTTAAGTTTATTGGGATTGTTAACAACACTGCCACAACAGATGTCGTAAGTGTCGTCGAAAAGAACATCAAGACAAATTTTGCCACGAGATGGCAAAATGCGCTTTTTCTTTCCTTTGTTCATTCGAAGACTGTTACATCATCTAACTATTAAATTTACATTTGTATATTAAATTTACCTAAATTCATTAACTTATCTGAAAAGGTAAGAAACGAATATGTTAACTAATTTGATTTAATTAAAATCCTTTGCAGGAATTTTTTAGTGCATACTTATTTATATATATTTAAATAAAGAAACTAAAAAATCTGAACAAGAGTTTACTATTTGTAATATTCTACAAAAATTCTTCGATTCCGTTAGGTCAACTAGATCACTATCAAAGCGCAAGGGGCTACAACTTTCGATGATAGAGGAAAGGAAAATACAAACAGAGTATTTACGGAAAAAGTACGAATTACTACAAGAAGACCTAGATAACGACGAGGCAACAACTCAACAGAGTACGAGCCAAACTGAACAGCAAGTGCCAAAAGCCAAAACACGGGTAGCGGAAAAATCTGCGACACAGTCTAATCGGCAGCAACTCTTGTATTCAAATAATCAATCTGGTATTCCAACTCAGGGCCGTAGCTAGAAAAATTTTGCTTCTAGAACTAACAAATTTTTTTCAAAATTAGAAAACGGTGAAATAATAATAAAAATGAAAACTTTTAAGGGGGGTTTTGACTAAATTTTTTTTCTAAAATTATTTTAAGGTGTGATTTTGGGTAATTTTAAATATATTAAAAAAAATTTTTTTTTTTAAATAATTTCGACGATACGTTTTTTTTTTTAATGATTTTACGATGAGTTTAATAGACATCAGTTTTGTTGAATGATCACAAAAATAATTTTTAAAAAAAATTTGGTTCGAAACCCTCCTCCCCCCTTAAAGTTTCCATTTTTATTATAATTTTAGTGTTTTCTAATTTTGAAAAAAATTTCTAAGTCTTGCGATCGATATTTCGCTAGCTACGGCCTTGTTTCAACTCATTCCAAGTTCCTTTCAGTGCCTGTAGCTTCAGCTCGTTTAACACAACGAACTGGTGACCAAGAAGATAGTGCAGATAAGATGAATATAGTGACGCAAAACTTTGGGCAGCTTAGTGCGCAACAAATAGCAACACGGCAATCATTTACTAAAGATTTGCCTGCCTTCAGTGGACACCCAGAAGACTGGCCAATTTTTTCAGCAGTTTCACAGGCAGCACAAGCTTATGTGGCTACAGCAATGCTGAGAAGGCTTCAAAAATGCCTCAAGGGGAGGGCTTTAGAGTTAAGGGCTTTAGAGTTAGTGAGAAGTCAATTACTGATTCCAGATAATGTGCCTGCAATAATGACCTCTTTGCGTATGATCTATGGGCGCCCTGAGCTTATAATTCAAACATTGATATCAAAGGTTCGAAATGAATAGCCGCCACGTCCAGAAAAACTTGAAATCATTATTTTGCTTGCACTATCCGTACAAAATGTGTGCGCAACGATGGAAGCGACCGGACTAGTGAACCATTTAACTCACCCAAGGTTGATTAATATAGGTTAAGTCACTTAAGAGAAGCTCGGTCGAACTGTCATAATGGATGAAAGAAAATCAAGAAAAAAAAATCTGTCTTTAACAGTTCGATCAAAGGCGAAAAAATAGTGCTTTTCTCTCAAGTGACTTAGCCTATATTAATGAACCCTGAAATAACCCAGTCTTGCTTCAAGAGATCGTCGAAAAGCTACCAGCTCAAATAAAGCTAAGCGTTCACTTGAAGTCATAAATTTCTCAACTTTTAGCACGTGGTTGTTTAAGTTAGCCTAGACTATAAGTGACGTCACCTCTACAGCTTCTTGTTTTATGGAAAATTCATACGGAACGTTCATCAAGATATAAAGGGCAAGTGCATACACATGCAGAGGCGACAAAGGGCCATCAAGTCGTAAATGAAGTTAATGCTCAAAAATGCAAAATCTGCAACCGAAATTGTATTTCAGTTGAACCTGTATAAAATTCGTCAACATGAGCCTAAGCAAAAAATGGGATACAATGAATAGGTTACGACTTTGCCGCACTTGTCTTAAGCAGCACATAAGTACACGCTGCAGATCTACTCAACGATGTGGTATAGACGGTTGTACATTTAAACATACTTCTTTGCTGCATAAGCTTAGACCTATAGATAGTAGTATTCCGGAAACGTCATTAAACATATCAACATTGCCTGTAACAGCGCTACAGCTACATCAGCACAACAGCGACGTCGACGCCGGAATAGCAACACAACTTATATGCAACGCACATGGGTCATCTCAACAATCAATTTATTTAAGGATCGTACCAGTAATCTTGTATAACGCAAATAAGGAGCTGCTTACCTATGCCTTTTTAGATGAAGGTTCATCAATAACTTTGAGATGGCGGCACCGAGATCATTAATAGGGCTGGACAACAGTAATCTAGGGTTCCCAAAAGCTACAAGAGAGGGTAAGGCAAATGAGCCTTGAGCAACAAAGACCCGTCTTGGATGGGCTATTTATGGAGGAGCGAATATAACACTGCAACCCGAAACACGCCATGAGTTTCATAATTTTCATATTTTTGAATGCAGCAATGGCAACAACCAGCTCATAAATATGATTAAAAGATATTTCTCTCTTGAAAGTTTAGGAGTGGGTTCACCAGCTACCATAATAAAACCTGTAGAAGAGGAACGAGCATGCCATATTTTAGAAACAAAAACAATCAGAAAAGGCATAAGGTTTGAAGTATAGCTACTATGGAAATACGATCAATTTGAAATGCCAAACAGTTTGCCCATGGCTCTTAGGCGGCATAAATGCCTTGTGACGATGCTTTTCCAGGCCGAGGTGTGGCTCGCCGGATTCCAAAGTTCGTGACAAATATTTCTATGATATCGGACACTAAATCAAAACACTGTTCAAATTTTACTTCAAGATAACAATCTTTATTTAATAATATGGCTTATAACTAAACTTAGAAATTACCCTAGGTCTAACCAAATTCTTCACAGAAAATTTATCTTAAATAGTAATTAAATAGTGATAATCATAAAGAAAAAGATAATTGGTGTCCTGCAAGACAGCGCATCGACTGAGGAGATATTTCGACTACAACCCCAGACGATGGCCGAAGAAATATGAATTGTGATTTCCGGAAGGCAAAAGGGCGGTAAATCGACTGAGGAGATATTTCGACTACAACCCCAGCGATGTCCGCAAAGACATGAAGTCGTGATTCACTGAAGGGGACTGGCGAATCGACTGAGGAGATATTTCGACTACAACCCCAGACGATGGCCGAAGAAATATTAAATAGGGATCTATTGCAAAAGGCTGGCGAATCGACTGAGGAGATATTTCGACTACAACCCCAGACGATGGCCGAAGAAAATATGAATGTTGTATATGTAAACGTTAATAACAAAATGAAATTAATAATTATGTGAATTAAACTTTTTATATATTTACTTATATGCTTATTTTTTTCAATATTAACATTGTTAATTTTTTTTTGACTTAATACCTACATAAGAAACATTTTGTTGTTTGATTCATCCCAATCAGCCATTTAGAAATAGTGATTGGATTATATACAACACAAAAACCAAGCCTTTTCCAAGCACGGTTGGAAAACATTTGCATAGGTTATAAATTTCCAAGAATGTTTGTAGAACTATTGCGTAAAACACAAAAAGTCAGTTTTGCACAAAAATACTTGGAAAAGCTTGCTTTAAGTTAGTGTTTTTCAACCATACTTGAAAAATGTCAACAAAAATACTTTTTTCGTATCGATACATTTTTTGTGTTCCTAATTTTATAAGCCAAATCTTAAGTTTATTGGGATTGTTAACAACACTGCCACAACAGATGTCGTAAGTGTCGTCGAAAAGAACATCAAGACAAATTTTGCCACGAGATGGCAAAATGCGCTTTTTCTTTCCTTTGTTCATTCGAAGACTGTTACATCATCTAACTATTAAATTTACATTTGTATATTAAATTTACCTAAATTCATTAACTTATCTGAAAAGGTAAGAAACGAATATGTTAACTAATTTGATTTAATTAAAATCCTTTGCAGGAATTTTTTAGTGCATACTTATTTATATATATTTAAATAAAGAAACTAAAAAATCTGAACAAGAGTTTACTATTTGTAATATTCTACAAAAATTCTTCGATTCCGTTAGGTCAACTAGATCACTATCAAAGCGCAAGGGGCTACAACTTTCGATGATAGAGGAAAGGAAAATACAAACAGAGTATTTACGGAAAAAGTACGAATTACTACAAGAAGACCTAGATAACGACGAGGCAACAACTCAACAGAGTACGAGCCAAACTGAACAGCAAGTGCCAAAAGCCAAAACACGGGTAGCGGAAAAATCTGCGACACAGTCTAATCGGCAGCAACTCTTGTATTCAAATAATCAATCTGGTATTCCAACTCAGGGCCGTAGCTAAAAAAATTTTGCTTCTAGAACTAACAAATTTTTTTCAAAATTAGAAAACGGTGAAATAATAATAAAAATGAAAACTTTTAAGGGGGATTTTGACTAAATTTTTTTTCTAAAATTATTTTAAGGTGTGATTTTGGGTAATTTTAAATATATTAAAAAAAATTTTTTTTTTTAAATAATTTCGACGATACGTTTTTTTTTTTAATGATTTTACGATGAGTTTAATAGACATCAGTTTTGTTGAATGATCACAAAAATAATTTTTAAAAAAAATTTGGTTCGAAACCCTCCTCCCCCCTTAAAGTTTCCATTTTTATTATAATTTTAGTGTTTTCTAATTTTGAAAAAAATTTCTAAGTCTTGCGATCGATATTTCGCTAGCTACGGCCTTGTTTCAACTCATTCCAAGTTCCTTTCAGTGCCTGTAGCTTCAGCTCGTTTAACACAACGAACTGGTGACCAAGAAGATAGTGCAGATAAGATGAATATAGTGACGCAAAACTTTGGGCAGCTTAGTGCGCAACAAATAGCAACACGGCAATCATTTACTAAAAATTTGCCTGCCTTCAGTGGACACCCAGAAGACTGGCCAATTTTTTCAGCAGTTTCACAGGCAGCACAAGCTTATGTGGCTACAGCAATGCTGAGAAGGCTTCAAAAATGCCTCAAGGGGAGGGCTTTAGAGTTAAGGGCTTTAGAGTTAGTGAGAAGTCAATTACTGATTCCAGATAATGTGCCTGCAATAATGACCTCTTTGCGTATGATCTATGGGCGCCCTGAGCTTATAATTCAAACATTGATATCAAAGGTTCGAAATGAATAGCCGCCACGTCCAGAAAAACTTGAAACCATTATTTTGTTTGCACTATCCGTACAAAATTTGTGCGCAACGATGGAAGCGACCGGACTAGTGAACCATTTAACTCACCCAAGGTTGATTAATATAGGTTAAGTCACTTAAGAGAAGCTCGGTCGAACTGTCATAATGGATGAAAGAAAATCAAGAAAAAAAAATCTGTCTTTAACAGTTCGATCAAAGGCGAAAAAATAGTGCTTTTCTCTCAAGTGACTTAGCCTATATTAATGAACCCTGAAATAACCCAGTCTTGCTTCAAGAGATCGTCGAAAAGCTACCAGCTCAAATAAAGCTAAGCGTTCACTTGAAGTCATAAATTTCTCAACTTTTAGCACGTGGTTGTTTAAGTTAGCCTAGACTATAAGTGACGTCACCTCTACAGCTTCTTGTTTTATGGAAAATTCATACGGAACGTTCATCAAGATATAAAGGGCAAGTGCATACACATGCAGAGGCGACAAAGGGCCATCAAGTCGTAAATGAAGTTAATGCTCAAAAATGCAAAATCTGCAACCGAAATTGTATTTCAGTTGAACCTGTATAAAATTCGTCAACATGAGCCTAAGCAAAAAATGGGATACAATGAATAGGTTACGACTTTGCCGCACTTGTCTTAAGCAGCACATAAGTACACGCTGCAGATCTACTCAACGATGTGGTATAGACGGTTGTACATTTAAACATACTTCTTTGCTGCATAAGCTTAGACCTATAGATAGTAGTATTCCGGAAACGTCATTAAACATATCAACATTGCCTGTAACAGCGCTACAGCTACATCAGCACAACAGCGACGTCGACGCCGGAATAGCAACACAACTTATATGCAACGCACATGGGTCATCTCAACAATCAATTTATTTAAGGATCGTACCAGTAATCTTGTATAACGCAAATAAGGAGCTGCTTACCTATGCCTTTTTAGATGAAGGTTCATCAATAACTTTGAGATGGCGGCACCGAGATCATTAATAGGGCTGGACAACAGTAATCTAGGGTTCCCAAAAGCTACAAGAGAGGGTAAGGCAAATGAGCCTTGAGCAACAAAGACCCGTCTTGGATGGGCTATTTATGGAGGAGCGAATATAACACTGCAACCCGAAACACGCCATGAGTTTCATAATTTTCATATTTTTGAATGCAGCAATGGCAACAACCAGCTCATAAATATGATTAAAAGATATTTCTCTCTTGAAAGTTTAGGAGTGGGTTCACCAGCTACCATAATAAAACCTGTAGAAGAGGAACGAGCATGCCATATTTTAGAAACAAAAACAATCAGAAAAGGCATAAGGTTTGAAGTATAGCTACTATGGAAATACGATCAATTTGAAATGCCAAACAGTTTGCCCATGGCTCTTAGGCGGCATAAATGCCTTGTGACGATGCTTTTCCAGGCCGAGGTGTGGCTCGCCGGATTCCAAAGTTCGTGACAAATATTTCTATGATATCGGACACTAAATCAAAACACTGTTCAAATTTTACTTCAAGATAACAATCTTTATTTAATAATATGGCTTATAACTAAACTTAGAAATTACCCTAGGTCTAACCAAATTCTTCACAGAAAATTTATCTTAAATAGTAATTAAATAGTGATAATCATAAAGAAAAAGATAATTGGTGTCCTGCAAGACAGCGCATCGACTGAGGAGATATTTCGACTACAACCCCAGACGATGGCCGAAGAAATATGAATTGTGATTTCCGGAAGGCAAAAGGGCGGTAAATCGACTGAGGAGATATTTCGACTACAACCCCAGCGATGTCCGCAAAGACATGAAGTCGTGATTCACTGAAGGGGACTGGCGAATCGACTGAGGAGATATTTCGACTACAACCCCAGACGATGGCCGAAGAAATATTAAATAGGGATCTATTGCAAAAGGCTGGCGAATCGACTGAGGAGATATTTCGACTACAACCCCAGACGATGGCCGAAGAAAATATGAATGTTGTATATGTAAACGTTAATAACAAAATGAAATTAATAATAAAGTAATACTATATATATATCTGATTAAAGCAAAAGGTAAATTTATTTCAGTTAGATTCAGGACTATTTGGATTAGGATGCAGTTGGCCTAACTGGGGAGATATTTCGACTACAACCCCAGTGTCGGTTGACAGGTTAATTTATGGTGGGAAAAGGGGAAATTTCTATGACCAGGCTGAAGAGATATATCGACTACAACCCCAGCTTGATCAAAGAAAGGATAGGTAATGAGGGTTAAGGTGGTGCTAGGTCTCGCTTGACTTTTAGCGATTAACTCAGATCTAAACAATACACTAAATAACTTTATAATGTGAAATAAATATATAATGTGAAGCTGATACTCTTTTCCTGGGTGGTTTCTATAGTTGGCGGCGCTTGTTGACGTCTGTGTCAGCGTCGCAATCCATAAAAGCGACTGAAGCCGTGGAGGCTGCGCTGCGTGCTGCGGGGATTCGGCGGCGCTTCTGCCGGCGTTGGCGGCGCAGTCCACTTAGCATCTCTGTTGATGCTGGTTGCTCGGCTTGCGTGACGTTCTTATCGACCTCGAAGGCTCAGGCGCATTCTAGGCGTCAGCTGAGGCGATCCACAGTCCGACTTGACTGTACGCGTACGCGTTTGAACGTTCCCGACTACGTGCTGCACGGTTTGGCAGCTGCTCGTACGATGACTTATTTACTCTCAACACTATTCTGACGATGGTTACTAATTAACTGACACTATGCTGACGATGGTTGTTAACCGACTGACCAAGTTCTCTTTGATGTTGGCCCTTTTATAGCTGTCGGCTGCTTGTTCTTCCTACAAGCATGCATGGTGTTCGCTTCTCCTTCTCACTTATGTGAAGTTGTTGTACTGGCCTACGTGACTTTTAGCACGCACTTGTTATTGCTCGTGTCTCTCTCAATAAATGGAATCCGTTGTACATGCGAATAGAAAAGTAAAAAGTAATTAGAAGTTGGAAACTGACGCAATAATGACCTACCCAGCGCGAACATTATGCACTAAGGCATGAAGCGCGGCTTCTGGGGTAAGGTCTTATGAATTGCATGAATTCCCTTGGGAATCAACAGAGCCCTTGTCTAACCACTATCTTCCCTACTCAATAAGAAAACTGAATAAATCCTAGTATGTTTAAATTCATTTGTTTTATTATTATTATTTTCCTATTAACTTCAATGTTTTACTTATTCTAAGTACTGAACTATATTCTTAGCTTCTTAACCTATAACTACTCCTAACTTCTTTTTTTTAATACTAAATAAATTTTATTTGGCTTTATCTAAAGCGACTGCGTGGGGTAACTACTTCCCCGCTCATCTAGAGCCTACAGCGGTCGTTCCCAATGGGTGGTTACGGCGTGTCGTGCGAGTGTGGAGCGCATCCTCGCCCCATGGTGACCCTGTCGGAAATCTAGAAAAGAACGAAAAACATTAAAACATATAATGGCAAAATTCACTGTGAATTTTTGTCCTTACATCTCCCCCTTACTTTCGTAAGCGATAGAAGGCGTAGACGTCGCCCTTGCGGTGTGGGATGTCGTCGTTGGGATGACTTGGCTCGGGTACCCATGGGCGGAATGTATAGGGGTCCATATCCGCTGGCCTGACCTCGTCCAGGTCCATCTCGCTGGGTGCCGTTAGCGACAGGCAATCATCGATGGCTGATGGACATGATCTCTCGATCAGTTCGCCGAGTTGCATTGGCTCCGATGAGTCGCTGTCTGGCGAGCGCAAATACGATTTCTCGTCGCGATCTGGTTGAAGTGCAAAATTGGTGGCCTCACTCTGAGCCTCTGCTAGAGTCCCCGTACCGATAGTTTGGCTAATCCAGGCGGTGGTTGTGGTGTCGACGGCTGGAATACCTGTGGATACGGCAGGGAGTTGGTGCTTCATAATGTGAGCACTCTGCTGCTCTTAAAGGCCCTTGACTACGAAATAACGTTGGGTGCTGCGGTCGTGGGCGCCGCTGTAGCTGGCTTTCTGCTGGTTGGGTGGATCAGCTTGTCGGACTTGGTCGACTTCGAAGGCGTGTGGCGCGGCGTCTCTGTCGACGCTGGCTTGCGGGGCAGGCAAGCCCTGGGTTGGAGCAAAATGAATGACCCCTTGCTTGCGTTGCGGTGTAGTGGTTGTGCTCACTGGGCGGTTTGCATTCTGCTGACGACTGGGGAGTGAGCTGCTGGCGTGATCGCTCTGGCTGTCCGGTGTGTCTGAATCAGACGAAGCCGACGTTGACATCGTCGTTGTTGTCTCACTCGACGTTGAACTAACTTACCGAAGTCGACCAGAAGCTGGCCGTTTCATCGTTGATTGATTTTCTGCGTCTTGCGTGGAGGTGTTGACAACCTCGGCTAACCCTGGTAAGTATATGCGCGGCAGGCTGGCACGCACTGGTATGCGTGTCCTTTGTATGAGCTGAGCGAGCTCGAGACGTTTTCTGGCTTCTGCCTCTGGTGGGAACCACGATCTACCGAACTCTCGCAAGTCTTGGTCAGGATTGCGCAGGAACATGTCGACGAAATGGAGCACAAAGGCCCCACAATCGCTGCTGTTCGTTTGTTGCGGCACTTTCACAGCATAGTACGGCATGACTTCTTCGTCCCACACCATATTCGAGGTTTCAGGGAAAGTTGCGTTCCAAACGCATTGGAAATACCCTCTCAGTACTGGGGCAACGTGGTCTCGAGGCTTGTTGTCCAATGAATCTAGGACCCAGGGCTCTAGGGCCTCTGTCTCAGGCAAACGATGGCCACATACCAATGATATGCCTCATTTATTGGCACGATGATGTAGCGCTTGAGACACAGCTGTACCTTCTTGGTCCAACGTCGGACGCGTTCGTAACGCCCCTGTGGCGTCGCATCACCGCCTGGTCGTATGAGTTGGTCGAAGAAGTGGGTACTAAAAATGTATACGTCCGCTTGCAATTGTGGCGACTGTTGGGTGACTAACCATTTCAGGAACACGTCGATCAGTGTATCGTTCAAGAACAATCCGCACTCAATTCTCTCATAATCGTGGTTGTAAACAGCGATGCTGCCAGGTCCTGGGGGGTAATTTAGGATTACCTTCGGTTGAACTTGGTGCGAAGCGCCTGCGCTCTGGCTTGCGGTCGTCCTAGTCAACGCTGGTGCTGTCGACGCTATGGTCGTCAATGTACCGTGATCTGCCTGGGCATAGCATAACTTTTCCTCGATTGCGGCGGGAGTGGCGCTCCCGGTGGAGCAATCTCTCGCGCGTTTCATGGTAGTTATTTTTTTTCTTCTCTTCTCTTTTTTTTCACTGGCACTGTGGTGTGACGATTATATGTTCGCCGCTGTGTTTTCTTCGAGTAGTGCAACGAAAATCAGCTTTCTATATATTTTTTGTTTTTTTTTTTTTTAAATGTTCAAAAGTTTTAACTGCATATGTTTTATTTCAACACATACTTGTTGACTACTTGTTGTCGGTTTGAGTTTTGATTTAATTTAACGATTCAGTACAACGTGCGTCATGTTAACAACTTTGCGATAGACTCTGCAGGGTTGTAGATGACTTTTCGTGTGCATGGTAAGTTTGCGTTTACATGCAACTTGAGGTTGGTGGTGTGAGTCAAACAATGTCAAACACGAGAATCTTGACCAAGTAATTACGTCAGCCTCAAAATGATGATAGGCACAAAGGACTGCTCGTGTGGAAAAATTAATATATAATATTAACTGAATTTTCGCATAAGAAAATAGTCGACGTGAATAATTGCGCTGGTATTTTGCTGACTCAGGAGCCGCACATCGTGGGTAACATGGTTATGAATGACATGCTGGTGGGCTAGCGCTTGACGACAAGCTCGAGGGTTCCTCCCCGCGTAGAAATGTTCAACAGTAGCTGTCCTTGGCAGTTGTTGGCGCTGTTGCTGCCGCGGGTTGGTCGACTTCTGTACAATGAAAGTCGACATTCGGCAGTTGTTTCGGCGGTTGCTGCCGCATCTACAGTTGTTTCGGCGGGTGCCGCCGCATCTGCAGTTGTTTCCGCGGTTGCTGCCGCGTCTGGCAGTTGTTTCGGCGGTTGCTGCCGCATCTGGCAGTTGTTTCGGCGGGTGCTGCCGCATCTCCCGCAGTTGTTTGTCGCAGTTGCTGCTGCGCTTTGGCCGACTTTTCATCTATCATAGTCGCCAGCTGGCAGTTGTTTGCGCGGTTGCTGCCGCGTTCTCCCGCAGTTGTTTGTCGCAGTTGCTGCTGCGCTTTGGCCGAATTTTCGTCTATCCTAGTCGCCAGCTGGCAGTTGTTTCGTCGGGTGCTGCCGCCACTGGCAGTTGTTTCGGCGGGTGCTGCCGCATCTGCAGTTGTTTCCGCGGTTGCTGCCGCGCTTTGCAGTTGTTTCGGCGGGTGCTGCCGCCACTGGCAGTTGTTTCCGCGGTTGCTGCCGCGTCTGGCAGTTGTTTCGGCGGGTGCTGCCGCCTCTGCAGTTGTTTTCGCGGTTGCTGCCGCGCTTTGCAGTTGTTTCGGCGGGTGCTGCCGCCACTGGTCCGAGGCTAAAATTATTATTTAATTGTGGTCAAGTGACTCGACATAAAACTTTTTAAGTTCACTTACGTGTACTTTCCTGCAACGTGGCTCACCTGGACGATGACTGGCGAAATGTACCCCGTGACACAGTAAGGTCCCTCGAATTTCGGAGCTAACTTGGCTGCAAAGTTATTGACGGCACTGGATAGCGGGTGCTCTCGGACTAGGACCAGTTCATCGACTGCTGGCTTCCAGTCACGACGACGCAAATTATAATGGCGTGCTTGGTCGTGAAAGGCTTGGCAAAGTTTTCGGCGAACGATCTCGAAGATCTCCTGCAACTGCTGGGCACGTGCTGCTGGTGTCTGTGATTCTCGACCCGTTCCAATCGTGTGTTCGTCATACAGAGCGCCTGGTAGTTGCGGTTCGCGACCTTGTACCAGGAAAGCAGGGCTATAGCCGGTGACGTCAGACTTGCTGCTGTTGATGGCTAGTACGAGTTCTGGGAGGTGCTCATCCCATGTTTTATGTTGGTCTGCGCTGAATTGGGCTATCATCGTTTTTAACGTTTTTAACGCAGGGTTTTCTTGGGGCGTGTATGGTGCGGTAAATTGCTGTTTGGTACCAATCTCTTGCATAAATTTTTTGAATGAGCGGCTTGTAAATTGGGTGCCTTTATCCGTGATGATAACTTTTGGGGCACCGAAACGAGGAAGAATACGCTCTCTAAAACCCTTCCGCAAGCTGTAACTGGTAGCTTTTCGTAGAGGAATGGCCTCGGTCCACTTACTGAACTTATCGAAGAAGACCAATATCATGGTGTTCCCGTGTTTGGAACGCAAGGGTCCGACAAAGTCTCCGCAGACAACAGACCAAGGTTCGTCGGCAATACGCGTTAACATTTTACCCGCTGGGGTCTGCTGGCTCAGCTTGTATCGCTGGCAGTTTGAGCAGCGCCTCACATATTTACTCACGTCCCTGAAGAGACCCGGCCAATAATACCGACTAGCCACTCTCGCAATCGTTTTTCTAATTCCGAGGTGGCCTGCGCTGGGCTGGTCATGGTTCTCCTCCATAACCCTAGCACGTAAATGTGTTGGTACTCATAGCTTCCAGGGGGCGGAATCTTTGTCGCCTATTTGATTAGGTATATGGCGATATAAGTGGACATTCTCTTCTAAATAATCCGCAAACTTTTCGGGATTTTCTTTAATTTCTCTTTTTCGCTTTTCTAGCCAGCGGCAATGTTGAGTGTTTTCCATCGCTTCCGTTACCTTGCATAAATTCTCTAGCGGCTGTCGGGACAGTGCGTCAGCGACCACATTAAATTTTCCTTGTCGGTATTGGACCTCAAAGCTATATTGCTGTAGTTCGAGGGCCTACCGTGCTATGCGCCCTGATGGACTCTCTATAGAATTGAGCCATTTTAAAGACAGGTGGTCCGTGATGACTATGAATTTATACCCTTCGAGGTAACACCGCATTTTCCTGATGCCCCAAACTATGGCCAAGCACTCCTTCTCAGTGGGGCTATAGTTTTACTCGGCGGGGATCAGGTGTCGGCTGGCATAAGCTATGACACGTTCCATCCCATCGAAATCTTGGGTCAAGACCGCTCCGAGCCCGTAATCGCTCGCATCCGTTTGAAGCACGAAGGTCTTGCTGAAGTCTGGGCATGCTAGGACTGGGGCTTGCGTGAGTTTATCCTTTAAATTGTCGAACGCCTGTTGTTGCTCAGGTCCCCATCACCAATGCTTACCCTTCTTCAGCAGTAGAGTCATTGGGTGGACAATTGTAGCGAAGTCTGGCACGAATCGTCTATACCATGACGCTACTCCTAGTCATCGGCGCAACTCTCGTAAACTTGTAGGTGGTGTAAGCTGTTTTATAGCGGCAACCTTGTCTGGGTCCGTATGGATTCCATTTTCGCTTACCACATGTCCAAGATATTTAGTCTCCGCACGGAAAAATTCACATTTTTCTACATTTAGTTTTAGATTCGCTGCTCGCAGTCGTCGGAACACTTCTTTTAAATTGTGCAGGTGTTCCTCTTCTGAGCCACCCGTGACGATGATATCGTCGAGATACGCAAACGCAAATGCTTCAAGTTCTGGCCCGATCACCTTATCTAACGCCCTCTAGAATGTGGCGGGCGCCGAGTGCAGCCCAAAAGGCATCACGCGCCACTGAAATAAACCACGTCCTGGCACAGTGAAGGCTGTATACTGCTTGCTGTGGTGATCCATCGGGATCTGCCAGTACCCATTTTTTAGGTCGAGACTGCTGATGTATTTTGCGTTACGCAACCGATCCAAAATGTGGTTAATTCGCGGCAGTGGGTATGCATCAGGAACAGACTTTGCGTTCAACTGACGGTAGTCCACGCAGAGTCTCCAGGTGCCCGATCTCTTCTTCACCAGTACTATCGGTGCACTATGCGGACTATGTGACGGCTCTATGCACCCCTTCTTCAGCAACTCATCGATCTCGTTATTGATGATGTCTTGCATGGCCGGATTTCGGGGAAAATATCGCTGCTTTAAAGGTCGGTCGTCCAACATGACGATCTTATGGCGGGTGATGTTCGCTGGCCCTTGAAGCTTACTAAATTTCTAGAGTTCTTCTTGTAGAAATTTGTTTACGTGCTCTGGTAACCTTTTGGGTTCTTCGCTTATGGTCGTGCATGCTGCTGGGCTTGTGCCGGGTTGTTCGGTGGCTCGAAGACATATCATCTGTCCACCGCAGGTAAATATCGCTTCTGCCTTTAGTAGGAAATCCATCCCGAGCAAGAGGTCATCGGCGACCCCGGGGAGGATAAGCAGAGGTAATTCACATCGGCTGGATCCCATTTCAATTGTGCCGATTTTTTTTGCCGAAGTTTTGTGGATCGTTAAAAAAATTTTTAATCACTCTGTGGCTGCAATTAGTTCTACGCTCGACTTTTCGAATTCCACAGCCTTCTTCTTTAAGAATTTTTATTTTTCCCTTTTTTTCGCTGGTTAGCATTAATTGTGTTATTTAGCAATAAACAATGTACCGTTATAAGAGTAGACCTGGCTTTTGCTCACTATTGTTGTTGTGCATTGATCTATTGTTAAAACTGACCGTTACAATAGGTGCGTATATGAAACACACCTTATGTATTGATTTTCTTAACACTTTTATGAAAAATTCTTAAATTGTAACCAGATTCACAATTTTAGCATTCACAGTATGATTTAATTTGACTAAATTGCTTTACTGTTTGAAATTTTTTAAGCATTTTTTTTAAAGTAAAGCAATAAAACAAAAGGACAGAAATGACACAACACAACACAATACAACACAATACAACACAATGCAACACAAAAGAAAACAACACAAACTAATCGGCAGCGCATTGAAGCGATTCCTAACAAGTGCATCTTTTTTTTGTCGCCGGTTAAAAGCCATCTTTTGGACTCCAAGATACTTTACTCGGTCTTGCATCTTTATACCCTAACGCGTACTGCGTAAAGGGTATATTAACTTTGTCATTCCGTTTGTAACGCCAATAAGGAGGCGTGGCAGGTATAGAAAAGTATATATATTTTTGATCAGCATCACTTCCTGAGACGATTTCCGAGTGACCGTATATCTGTCCGTCTTTGATCACGATTACAGCCGTAATTTTAAAGTTATCGCGATGAAATCCAAAATATAAGCTTATTTTTAAAAAATTAAGATCAAGTTCGAGATTGAGCCAAATGTCCATCTACACCGTTCCTCCGATTGTAACCAAATTTCGCACATATATTCTTTAGTTTAATGAGAAGTCTTAAGCATACAAAAGTGGGTGGGATTGGACAAGGGGCGTGTCAATTTATTCTAATCAAACTCCTTCTACACCGTTTTTGTGGCTTCAACCAAATTTTGCAAATATATTCTTTGGAATAATGAGCAGTGATTAGTCTAAAAAATTAGGTGGAATTAGACAAGGACGTGCCACTTTAATTTAAATCGATCTCCTTTGTAAGAATTCTTTCAAATTTTCAATATTCTTTGGAAAAGTGAGCAGTCAGTAGTCAAGAAATTTAGGCGGAATTTAACGGGGAGCGTGGCATTTTAATAGGCGCAATTATTTTACACCATCGGTATGAATTTGCATATACTACCAATCAATTTGCACATAAATTCTTTAACATAATGAGCAGTCTACAAATTACTCTATGTGGCAGGGTAAAATAAAATTAAGCGTATGACACAAATATTTTTGCAGATTATGCAAGTTAACGACCCAAACATTTCTACGGAAAATATTAATATTTTCCGCAACATTTCCTAATTACGCGATTTCGCAATAGCTGAAGTGTTCATTTATTTAAAAAAAACATTTCTTCATTGCGCGCTTTCGCATTAGCCAAAGTGTCAACAACCCGCTGACACACATCTGTTGCCCGAGTCAAGCGATTGCAGCAATAACTGCAAGTCGCTATGACGTAATATGCTAAGCTTTGGTTCTCCTCTAAAAGATTCTTTCGTACGCTGATATTAAGTAAGTTTTTAAGCCAGTTATAAACTCACATTAAAACCGAGCAGACGCTCGATGTAATAATAAAAAAGGTTATGAAAAAAATATAATAAAGAGTTTTCATTATAACTGGCGCCCAACGGAAAATTAACGCCGTCAAGGAGTGCTTTAGAATAACAAAATGCTTTACTAAAGAAGTAAAATTTATCCAAAAACATTAACGCCCTCAAGTAGTGATTTAGAACAACAAAGTGATATACTAAAGAAGTAAAATTTATTCAAAAACATTAACGCCCTCAAGTAGTGCGTTAGAATAACAAACAACCACTCAAGAAGTACAACGTTCATCTAGCAGTAAATTTCAATCGAAGATAACCGCGACGTAGCAGAAAAGCATGGAGTTGAGGCCTGAGTCATCGATCTAAAGGACGAAAAAAAAGGAACTATCTCACCATGCTGTTACGATTCATCATTTTATTGTAAGTCATGTGAATATAACTAAATTAAAATAATACTACATCAGTCTTTAGAAGTTTATTAAGGAAAATTTTAAATTAATTGAATAAGCTATCTAAATATGTAGCAACGCTTAACTTTGACACTTATCTTTTTATAAAAATATTATAAAAATTACATAAAAAAGAATAAAAAGTATTTCTAATTAATTACGAAATAAATGTGAATTAAAGTGAAAATCCAGTTAAAATTTAATCTAATTGATGAATCAATTGATGAAGGGCAAATCTAGCTCTTTATAGGAAAAAATAAAAAGTAAACTTAGCTAATTGAAATTAATTTGAATTTGAATTTTAAAACAGAAAAAAAGTAAACGAAATTAATCATAATTAATTTAATTTTGAAACTAATTGAAAATATAAATTACGGAAAAGTATCAAGGCTTATGAGATAAGTAAAAATTTAATTAAATTTAAGTTGAAACAAATTGAACAAATAAACTATAAAATTTTTTATTTATTCATTTTTGTAAAATTAGTAGTAAAAACATATTATAAATTGAAAAAAATTATATAGATTATTGAAATTACATATAGATTGAAATTCAAATGTAATTGTATTTTTTTCTCTCCTATACTGTTTTGACAAGTAAGAGATATAACTAAAACAAATAATTTTCAAAGGAAAATTATCAAAAATAACAAATAAACGTAAGGAAAATTTAAGATCAAACCCACTTTCCAAAACATCATTCAAGTTGTTTAAATTGTTCATATAAATTTTTAAGTTGAATTTTGGGTTAGGAATCCGCAAATCTGTTTAATTGCCCTTGCTCTTCGACAAAACCTTCGGTAATCATGAATCCAAACAATTTAATAAGACCACCGGTGATTAATCAACCCCCTAATCCAACTGATAACCCAAGAACACTTAATCCAGAAATGGAATCCGCTATTAGTCAAGCTGTGCAAAGGCTCTGTGCTTCAAGAGAATGTGCTTCAATAATACCAACATTAGTAAATCCAAGAACAATTATCCCGACAGATCAGGGCATAGATCAGGCTCATAGAGACAATTTAACAGAACTCGACAAGATTCCAGACGTAGTCAGTTGCATTAGAGATTTTTCAGAAGACCCCAAAGAATTTTCAACATGGAAAAAAAGCGTGGATCGCATCTTGAACATATATGATGCTCATAAATGAACCCCAAATTATTTTGGAATTCTGAATGTCTTGCGAAATAAAATAATAGGAAATGCGGACACCGCACTGGAGTCCTACAATACTCCTCTTAATTAGGAAGCCATCTCAGCATGTCTTACTACCCACTATGCCGACAAAAAAGACATAGGAACGCTAGAATATCAAATGTCTAGCCTCATCCAGGGTAACAATTCAGTTCAACAGTTTTATCAGGAAGTTTACTCACATTTAGCACTCATATTGAATAAAATCGCTTGTATGAATGTAGGCACAGAAGCTCTTCAACTTTTAACAAAAACTTACCGTGACAAGGCATTAGATTCCTTTGTCAGAGGCCTTAGAGGCGACTTGGCAAGACTCTTAGGAATGCGTGAGCCAACTGATCTTCCGCAAGCTCTTTACTTGTGTCAGAAAATGGAAAATCAAAATTTTCGATTCCAATTCAATTCCAACAAATTTGCAGTACCACCCATACCTAAAAGAAATACTAATAACCACGTCCAACAAACTTCATTTTATCCACATTAAGCACATTTTTCACAAAACCTCCAAAAAACTTATTTCCAACCAACACAACAAACACGTTTTTATTATGAAAACCAACAGCATCCTACACCGCCCCCTAGACAATATAATTTTAATAATTTAACTCCAGCAAATCAACAAACTTTTAGGCCATCATATAACAATAATAGACTTATCCCAACAAACCCACAATATTCCACTCCACCACCCAGACCTTTTCAAAATAAGCCACCTGTATCCATGGAGATAGACAGTTCGCTACAAACAAGAGCGATTAATTACGCAAACAGACCTCAAGACAACAGACCAACATTTAGAAGACCAGCTCCAATATCAAACCAAATTAAACTTCCACCACAAAAACTTCAGAGAATAAACCAACTCGGTAGCTTAAATCCTAATGAAGAACAAAAGGAAACTGAGGAATATTACTCCCAAATGACCACACAAGATCCAGAACTAGAACATTTAGACGAGTACCTGGACAAATATTCTGAGCCAGCCCAATACGGAGGAAAATAACGAAACCAATTTTTCAGACATTCATTTTTTAGACTAACACAGTCCTCCTTGCCTTACTTCCAATGTAAGACAGAATGGAAAATCTTAAATTCTTAATAGATACTGTTTCGAATAAGAACTACATTCAACCATCCATGGTCAAAAATCCTCTACCTAACGAAAAAATGTTTAACGCAGACTCAGTAGGAGGAAAGATTACAATAACGCAACACACGAACCTTAACCTCTTCGGAATCAATACAAAACTTAAATTTTTTTCTTTTACCACCTTTAAAATCTTTCCACGGTATACTTGGCAACGATAGCCTAAAAACATTAGATGCTGTAATTCATACTGCAAAAGATTTCATGATTATAAAACATTCCATCAAAGTAAATATACGACACCAAACCTCTCAATCCGTAAACCAATTAGAAATACGAACAAGTCATTTATCAGGTTCACAGGCAGAACAACTTCAGACATTATGCAGAAAATATTTAAATTTATTTATAGAACTAAATGATAAGCTCACCTGTACAACCACAATCAAAGCAGATATAAAAACAACAACAGATAACCCAATTTATTCAAGATATTATCCATACCCCATGGCAATGAGGGACGAAGTGGAGAAACAGATACAAAACTTACTTAGCCAAGGAATTATCAGACATTCAGAATCGCCATACAACTCACCAATATGGGTTGTCCCAAAAAAAAGTGATGCTTCCAATGAAAAGAAGTTCCGTATGGTAGTGGACTATAGAAAACTTAATTCAGTGACCACAGCCGATAAATACCCGATTCCAGAGATAAACGAAGTTTTATCCCAAATTCGAAGCCAAACATTTTTTACAATTCTAGACCTTAAGAGTGGGTTTCATCAGATCCCACTCAATGAAAAAGATATCCCTAAATCCGCATTCTCTGTAAAAAACGGCAAGTATGAATTTACTCGACTCCCGTTCGGATTGAAAAACGTTCCAGCAATCTTCCAGAGAACTTTAGATAATATTCTAAGGGACCTTATAGGAAATTGTTGCTACGTTTACATAGACGACATAATTATCTTTGGGGAAGATGAGGAAATTAATTTGCAAAACATTGAAAAAGTGTTTGAGACATTAGAAAAGGCTAATATGAAAGACCAACTGGATAAGTGCGACTTCCTTAAACATGAAGTTGAATACTAAGGATTTATTGTGTCCTCAAAAGGAATTAAATTTCCAGAAATTTCCTTATCCAAAAACTCTTAAGGATTTAAGATCATTTCTAAGTATGTCCGGGTTTTATAGAAGATTTATAAGAGATTTTGCAAAACTGGCAAAAACACTCACAGCCCTTTTAAGTGGGAAAGGGAGACGAATGTCAAAATACTTGTCTGCGAAAACCCAAATTACCCTTAGTTCTGAAGCTACGGAAGCCTTTGATAAAACAAAGAATTCACTCACATCAAATGAAGTCATGTTGCAATACCCAGATTACAAAAAGATTTTTACCTTACAACTGATGCGTCAAATTACGCCATAGGTGCCGTTTTGGAACAGGACAAAGAACCAATAATCTTCATTTCTAGGTCTTTAAATAAAGCAGAAGAGCACTATGCCACTAACGAGAAAGAAATGCTCGCTATAGTATGGGCTCTAAAGTCACTGAGAAATGACCTCTATGGATCAGCATCCATTAAAATTTACACGGATCATCAGCCACTTACATACGCGCTGAGCAATAAGAACACGAATAGCAAACTCAAGAGATGGAAAGCCATACTCGAAGAGTATAATCATGAAAAAAAGTACAAACCAAGAAGCTCGAACGTAGTTGCGGACGCTTTATCTAGACCAGTACAAGACATTCAAGTTAACTCTATGACCGCCACACAACATAGCAATAAAAATTCGTCCCAAATCCTGATAGCCTTTACGGATGCCCCCATTAATGTCTTTAAAAATCAATTAATTATAATAATAGGAGGCCTCCTATGAATTCAGTACACCATTCCCCACATATCATCGTCACCAAATAATAGAAACCGAATACAATAACAATAACCTAGTAAGCATTTTAAAAAAATACCTAAATCCTTCAGTTATAAATGCTTTACAAACCGAGGATAGCATACTCGGTAAAATTCAGGAATTATACTCCCTCCATTTCTCTCAATATACAGTGCGTTACACACGCAAAATAGTAAATGATCTAACAAATTAAACTGATCAAGAAAACGAGATTCTCAACCAACACAATCGTGCTCATAGAAACGCACGAGAAAACAAAGCCCAACTATTGGAAAGTTTTTATTTTCCACAAATGAGTGCAAAAATCACCAAAATAGTAAAACAATGCAAGATATATAAAATCAATATGCATGAAAGACACCCAAACAGAACTGTATTAAAAGCTACACCTATTCCCATATACCCAGGCCATATCGTTCATATCGATATTTACCACACAAATAAAAAGGTAATTTTAACTGCAATCGACATGATCTCAAAGTACGCATTAGCAAGGATTGTTAAGTCAAGAGCAACACAGGACATTAAAGATCCACTGCGTGAGATGCTGATGTGTTTCGGTATTCCTGAAAAAATAGTGCTAGATAACGAAAAATCTCTAAATTCCACCCTCTTAACCCACATGTTACAAAACCAATACAATATAGAAGTGCTTAGAGCGCCACCATACATGAATACGGTAAACGGACAAGTGGAACGTTTCCACTCGACATTATCGAAAATCATTCGTTGGATTAAAGCGGAAAAAATTCACGATTCATTTGACGATTTACTAGATAGATCTATTTTTAACTACAATTATTCGATTCACTCAACCATAAACAGGAAACCTGTAGAAGCCTTTTTTGGTAGAACAGTAACTACTGATCCAATGCAACTGGATCGCGATAGATAAGAAATTCTAAGAAATATAAAAGAAAAACAAGAAAAGGACTTAAAATTTCATAATCAAAACAGAAGGGATTTTGAAAAATTTCAAGAAGAAGACACTGTTTACGTAAAAATAAACAAAAGACTTGGAAACAAGTTATCTCCCCGATATCAGAAAGAGATAGTCAAAGAGGATCAGGGAAATACAGTACTAACTCAAACTAAAAGAATAGTTCATAAAAGCCATATAAAATCTTAAAACTTCCTTTCCAGAATTCTTGCCTCTCTTTGTCATGGCGAAGTACAGATATTGGACTACACTAATGCTCAGATAGTCACCATTGAAAATGGAATAGCTAAACTGCAGAACTCAACCTTCAAGATAATTCACGCAATCAATTTAAAACAGTATGAATCAATACTGGACGAAATAAAAAGAACATTAACGGAAGCATCCTATATAGATTAAATACGGTAAGAAGTAAAAGATCAATTAACGCGTTGGGTACCGTATTTAAATGGATTACTGGTACCCCAGATCATTACGATTTCAAAATTGTTTCAGACAAAATGAATGATGTTCTGGAAAACAACAATAAACAAGTTGTTATAAATAGATTAATGGAGAAAAGAATCAATGAATTAATCAGTATAACTAATACAGTAGTGAATGTTGTTAAATCAATCGACAAAGTTTGGAAAGATGTAACAAATTTATTAAAAATAAAGCTTAAAGTTGTTAAAGAAGAACTTATTAACGTAGATTATGCTATTCAGTGGTCGAAAGCAGGAATTATTAATTCATTTATACTATCGGACTTAGAGTTAAGAATAACTAAAGAATTTTTTGAAAAAGAATTGTAAAAAATATTTTTACATGCCTTATGTAAATTTAATTGAAGCTATGGAATACGGAGAAGTAAAAATAGCTTCAAATAAAAAAACATTAATTTATATTATCAGCCTTCCAAAAACAAATGAAGAAAATTGTAAAAATCTTATTGTAAAAAGCATAAAAAAAAATTCTATTATAAAAATTTCAAACAATACTGTAATTGTATGCAATTCTAGAGATGACAAGTAAATGTAAAACTTTAAATGATGTATCAATGTGTAAAGAGGAAAACCTTAATAATATAACAAAAAGCCAATGCTTGCCAAACCTTCTTCATGTTCAACCTTCTGTCTGTACCATGACTAATGCTCAGCACATATCTTCCGTTGAGGAAATTACTCCGGGTATTCTACTTTTCAACTCCTATAATGGCTCGATAGAGATAGATCAAAAGCCAATCGATTTAAAAGGAACATATTTAATAAAATTTCATGATGTTATCATCAAAGCTGACCAACGGACTTACGAAAACAAACAATTTTCTATGGCTAAACCTTTGCCTGCTATAATCCAACCAGGAAATATTACCGCAAATTTTGAGGAAATTTTATCACTTAAAATGCTCAAAGAATTACACAGTGTTAATACAAAAGAAATTATGACTCTAGATGCGAAATATAAGACAAGTGTTTTCAGCTTGAGCGGAATTGGAATGTTTTTACTGATTCTTGTCGGCTTAAAAGCATTCTTCCAAAGACAAAACAGATCAATTAAAATATCAACAATAACTGACAAAGCAGATAAAACCAAACCAGACACGAGACAAGACGAAATCGCTATAGAGCCTGATGCAGCTCAGAGGTCAAAGACCATAGCACAAAACAGTAAGGACACTGAATTCTTTAGAGGGGGAAGAGTTAACGACCCAAACATTTTTACGGAAAATATTAATTTGTTTGTAAATTAATTACGACCTTCTTTCTTTCATAAGTTTTCAACAAATCTTCATGTCGTCATAGTTTAATATCAGCTAACTGCTGAAGTTAAGATCGACTGTGAAATAGAAGAGCAATAACAACTAGCACAACAAAATCTTTGAGTAGTTAGAAAGCTTTGATCTATCTTCGAATAAAAGAACTTACTTTCCCTGAAAGTATGCTTCACAAATTAAAAGAACTTTAAGCTGCTTTCATATCATTTGTATTCTCGTACATGCAATTCAGGGCAATTTACTAATTGCATTCGTAAAACAAGCAGAAAAGTTAAGAGCTTAGTGGACCACAGCAAGAATCACGAAAAAAGGCTACTGATGAGTTGGTGTAGCGGCCAACGAAACAGCTGTCTAGTCTGCTGTGTGATTGACACTCTAAATAGGGTATTGTTGTTGTTAGTTGTTTTTCCTTCAGTTGTTTTCTTCGGAAAGCAACATTGACCTTGAGCTCGATAAAATATAACCTTTAATAATTGAAAAATTATTGGAGTTATATAAAGACATAACTTAAAAAAAAAAAAAAAATATTAATATTTTCCGCAACATTTCCTAATTACGCGATTTCGCAATAGCTGAAGTGTTCATTTATTTAAATTAAACATTTCTTCATTGCGCGCTTTAGCAACAGCCAAAGTGTCAACAACCCGCTGACACACATCTGTTGCCCGAGTCAAGTGATTGCATCAATAACTGCAAGTCGCTATGACGTAATATGTTAAGCTTGCATTACTTTGGTTCTCCCCTAAAAGATTCTTTCGTACGCTGATATTAAGTTAGTTTTTAAGCCAGTTATAAACTCACATTAAAACCGAGCAGACGCTCGATATTATTACATCGAAAAAGGTTATGAAAAAAATATAATAAAGTGTTTTCATTATAACTTGCATAAACATTTTAAAGACGGCTAAAGACCTTGAATATAGTTTAATATGGCTGCGGGGGGTAATTGAGCTTCGGTACCCTGCCGAAGCTCCATTCCTTACTAGTTTTTTTTTTTTTTTGTTCGACGAAGAATTCATGCATTCTAGAAATCTTGTATTCAAATTTTCCTTTACTTTTTACGTGGAAAAAAAAACTTTAGCGTGGAAGCGAAGCCAGTAGTGATGTACCAATATTATATTCCACTTTGGCATTTTTTTTGGCATATTCCCTTACTTTCCAGAATTCACAAAAATTGTCATTAGAAATTACTATTTGATTACTAATTGTTTTTTTTTTTGTACCGACATTAATATTTCTTCTTCTCAAAACCACCTTGTAAATCGTAAAATAAACAGTATGATTTTTCGTGTTTGAACATGGCTACATATTAAAAAAAAGGTGTTGCAACTCCTACCAAATAACTGATAGCTTAATAAAATAATTTAAGACTATGAAATTCTATGATAATAAAACAAGTAAAAATTTAAGTATAGATCTCGAAGATGTGCCTCAATTTTAATTTGGTATATTTTGTAATTTTGTACTATAACATTTTTAATGTTTTAGAGGAGAAGTCAAAGAAACTTCGTTTATAAAATAGCTATTTTTGGATATTTGTCCAAAGAATGGCTTTAAAATCGAAAATATGTCCAATTTTAAAATGGTTCTGGCTTCTCCTATAAAAATTCAAAAATGTTGTTACGGTTTTTTAAATTTAAGGTGACGATATCTAACACACCTATTTGTTTTTGCTTTAAAAATTTAGTTTTTTCTGTGAGGAAAATAGATATGTAATTATTTTTAAGAGAATAAAATTCTTTAAAAGACTTGTAAAGTACAAATTAACTGATATACGTATTTTTGTTTACATTTTATTAATGCAATTTTATTAGTTTTAACGTATGTCTTATAAATTCTGATTGTTCTAAATTCGAAAGCTGATAATAATCAAAAAATGACTGTTTTTAAACTTATTTTTGTGTTTCTTTTATATCTATGTTATAGTCAATTTTGTTTATACTAGTGATAACGCCCCGAAAATCGTGTGTACTTCCTTACTTCGCTTTGGAAATCACACATTCTCATTTACCTTAAAGCGAGTTCGTGTCTTAAGTCTTTTTGCCATTTTTGCAACTTTAAGCGCTCATATCTGCTCAACGCTACCACTTATCAAAAATCTAATAATTTCCTGCATACCTTCAGGTCATGACCTTTCTAATGATATATCAAGTGTTGCTGTAGCGTCTGTAGATTTGCTGGAATAAGGGGACCCTTGCCGGAATAAATATATAGAAGATTTATCTTTAAAATTGAAAGTGGAATATTTTTGTGGAGTATAAAAATTGTAAGTGAAATATTTAGCATATATCTTTTTAACAAAATGCATATTTTTACAAAAACTTTTGGTCACACTGTTAGTGATTTTATTCTCGAAAAAAAAAAAATCTGGGCACTAATTAGTTAAGCACTCATATCTGCTAAGCTGTACCACAAAATCTAATAATTTTTGTCCTTTCTACAGCTCAAGACCTTTCTAATGATATGTATATCAAGTGTTGCTGTAGCGTTTGTAGAATTTCTGGAATAAGGGGACCCTTACAGAAATAAATATATCGAAGAAAATTGGATACTCAGGGTTGCTTTTTTCTGTTTGAGTTTACTGTAATGTCAATATATGAATGTAGTAAAATGCAAGTGGATTGCTGTTGTTTTGTTGTTGCATAACTAATGTGACCAACATTCTCAGAGCAAAAATTACACACACAAACTTTAAAAAGAAGTACAAAAGAAGTACATAAAATAAATATAGAATTAAAAAATATATGAATATATAAAAAAAATGCACGAATAATTCCATCGCACAGAAGTTTTATTTATAAGAGATTAAAAATTAAATTAAGCTTAGAACCCCCGTATTACATAACCGTCTCAATTCAAAAATCACAAATTTTCAGGAGAGGCAAAAACTGTTGAACCTGCAGATGCAACGAAACTAAAGTAAGAACAGACTAACTGAATTTTTCCAGTTAAAGCTGAGTATGCTGTAGAAACGAAAACAAAATTCCCATAATAAGTACATTTAGGCTATTCACAGTTTAAACGTATATTAACAAAGCGTATTTATAGCATTTGTTATTTTTGCAACTGTGAGCACCTCAGTACGTGTTTGCCGTATTTAACGATTTTGCAACGCTGTTATATATGGCGTAAATACGACATAAAATTACAAGACACAAAAAACCCGCCCAAGGGCTACTTTTATTTACGCGTGTTTGCGTATTTGCGTTTGCATGCAAAACAACAACAAAGAAAAATACGCTTACGTAAGTTGGCGTAAAAATAACAAATCGTAAATTAAACAGGCCTGCGTATTTAAACTGTGAATAGCCTAATTGAGTTTTTTGACAGCGAACAGGTAGCGGAATTTTTTTTCGCTTGGTAGTACGCTGTTGAAGGAAAAAATTTGTTCAGTGTAGCCAAGTTCACAACCATGTGTGGAGAGTTAAAATGTCAGAATTTCGCTGGAATTTATATTACTATTAATTGCCGTACATTTAATTGCGGCGGAAATTTGACTATCAACAATAAAAAAAATCGTATGTGTTGATTTTGTTATTAAACAAATTTATTTAGTTTATTAAGTGCTTTTTCTCCACACAAAAAATTTTGACTATGTATGTATTTATAAAATCTTCTCTTAGCAAAATTGTTAAAAATTGACAAGTACTGTGTGAAATCATATTGAATTAAATATTTTTTTGTTTTCAATATTTTTTAAGCTACTGTCACTCTCTAAATTTGCTGCCTCTTTCTTAAAATAAAATGTGCTTCAGATCAGATATTATTAACGGGCGAGCTTATGCAGCTCTGACTTTGCGGCTTTTTAAGACGCAGACCTTTAAGCTACAAAAGTAAATTGTTAAAATTTCAGAATATATATGAACTTTCACATGTGCCAGCTGCAAAATTTTGCAAATTGACCTGAAAAGTAAGAAACAGTTTAGAAGTAAGGATATCTTTCAAAATAAGTTTTCAGAAGATGACTGAACGAAGAGTCGATTGTTTTGATGTAAAAGTAACAAATATACCAATTCTTAGCAAAAACAAAAATAAATAGTGCTTTTTTAAAAAATAATTAAAGTTCAGATGACAAGCTATCATGCGTCGGAATTGTAAAACGAAGCGAAAACTTAATGATTTCTTGTCAA
>OU612043.1:126023341-126125417 GCA_914767935.1 Coremacera marginata
TTTAATTTAATTTAATTTAATTTAATTTAATTTAATTTAATTTAATTTAATTTAATTTAATTTAATTTAATTTAATTTATAATTTAATTTAATTTAATTTAATTTAATTTAATTTAATTTAATTAATTTAATTTAATTTAATTTAATTTAATTTAATTTAATTTAATTTAATTTAATTTAATTTAATTTAATTTAATTTAATTTAATTTAATTTAATTTAATTTAATTTAATTTAATTTAATTTAATTTAATTTAATTTAATTTAATTTAATTTAATTTAATTTAATTTAATTTAATTTAATTTAATTTAATTTAATTTAATTTAATTTAATTTAATTTAATTTAATTTAATTTAATTTAATTTAATTTAATTTAATTTAATTTAATTTAATTTAATTTAATTTAATTTAATTAATTTAATTTAATTTAATTTAATTTAATTTAATTTAATTTAATTTAATTTAATTTAATTTAATTTAATTTAATTTAATTTAATTTAATTTAATTTAATTTAATTTAATTTAATTTAATTTAATTTAATTTAATTTAATTTAATTTAATTTAATTTAATTTAGTTTAATTTAATTTAATTTAATTTAATTTAATTTAATTTAATTTAATTTAATTTAATTTAATTTAATTTAATTTAATTTAATTTAATTTAATTTAATTTAATTTAATTTAATTTAATTTAATTTAATTTAATTTAATTTAATTTAATTTAATTTAATTTAATTTAATTTAATTTAATTTAATTTAATTTAATTTAATTTAATTTAATTTAATTTAATTTAATTTAATTTAATTTAATTTAATTTAATTTAATTTAATTTAATTTAATTTAATTTAATTTAATTTAATTTAATATAATTTAATTTAATTTAATTTAATTTAATTTAATTTAATTTAATTTAATTTAATTTAATTTAATTTAGTTTAATTTAATTTAATTTAATTTAATTTAATTTAATTTAATTTAATTTAATTTAATTTAATTTAATTTAATTTAATTTAATTTAATTTAATTTAATTTAATTTAATTTAATTTAATTTAATTTAATTTAATTTAATTTAATTTAATTTAATTTAATTTAATTTAATTTAATTTAATTTAATTTAATTTAATTTAATTTAATTTAATTTAATTTAATTTCATTAAATTAATTTAATTTAATTTAATTTAATTTATTTAATTTAATTTAATTTAATTTAATTTAATTTAATTTAATTTAATTTAATTTAATTTAATTTAATTTAATTTAATTTAATTTAATTTAATTTAATATAATTTAATTTAATTTAATTTAATTTAATTTAATTTAATTTAATTTAATTTAATTTAATTTAATTTAATTTAATTTAATTTAATTTAATTTAATTTAATTTGATTTAATTTAATTTAATTTAATTTAATTTAATTTAATTTAATTTAATTTAATTTAATTTAATTTAATTTAATTTAATTTAATTTAATTTAATTTAATTTAATTTAATTTAATTTAATTTAATTTAATTTAATTTAATTTAATTTAATTTAATTTATTTTAATTTAATTTAATTTAATTTAATTTAATTTAATTTAATTTAATTTAATTTAATTTAATTTAATTTAATTTAATTTAATTTAATTTAATTTAATTTAATTTAATTTAATTTAATTTAATTTAATTTAATTTAATTTAATTTAATTTAATTTAATTTCATTAAATTAATTTAATTTAATTTAATTTAATTTATTTTAATTTAATTTAATTTAATTTAATTTAATTTAATTTAATTTAATTTAATTTAATTTAATTTAATTTAATTTAATTTAATTTAATTTAATTTAATATAATTTAATTTAATTTAATTTAATTTAATTTAATTTAATTTAATTTAATTTAATTTAATTTAATTTAATTTAATTTAATTTAATTTAATTTAATTTAATTTAATTTAATTTAATTTGATTTAATTTAATTTAATTTAATTTAATTTAATTTAATTTAATTTAATTTAATTTAATTTAATTTAATTTAATTTAATTTAATTTAATTTAATTTAATTTAATTTAATTTAATTTAATTTAATTTAATTTAATTTAATTTAATTTAATTTAATTTAATTTAATTTAATTTAATTTAATTTAATTTAATTTAATTTAATTTAATTTAATTTAATTTAATTTAATTTAATTTAATTTAATTTAATTTAATTTAATTTAATTTAATTTAATTTAATTTAATTTAATTTAATTTAATTTAATTTAATTTAATTTAATTTAATTTAATTTAATTTAATTTAATTTAATTTAATTTTATTTATTAATTTAATTTAATTTAATTTAATTTAATTTAATTTAATTTAATTTAATTTAATTTAATTTAATTTAATTTAATTTAATTTAATTTAATTTAATTTATTTTAATTTAATTTAATTTAATTTAATTTAATTTAATTTAATTTAATTTAATTTAATTTAATTTAATTTAATTTAATTTAATTTAATTTAATTTAATTTAATTTAATTTAATTTAATTTAATTTAATTTAATTTAATTTAATTTAATTTAATTTAATTTAATTTAATTTAATTTAATTTAATTTAATTTAATTTAATTTAATTTAATTTAATTTAATTTAATTTAATTTAATTTAATTTAATTTAATTTAATTTAATTTAATTTAATTTAATTTAATTTAATTTAATTTAATTTAATTTAATTTAATTTAATTTAATTTAATTTAATTTAATTTAATTTAATTTAATTTAATTTAATTTAATTTAATTTAATTTAATTTAATTTAATTTAATTTAATTTAATTTAATTTAATTTAATTTAATTTAATTTAATTTAATTTAATTTAATTTAATTTAATTTAATTTAATTTAATTTAATTTAATTTAATTTAATTTAATTTAATTTAATTTAATTTAATTTAATTTAATTTAATTTAATTTAATTTAATTTAATTAATTTAATTTAATTTAATTTAATTTAATTTAATTTAATTTAATTTAATTTAATTTAATTTAATTTAATTTTATTTAATTTAATTTAATTTAATTTAATTTAATTTAATTTAATTTAATTTAATTTAATTCAATTTAATTTAATTTAATTTAGTTAAATTTAATTTAATTTAATTTAATTTAATTTAATTTAATTTAATTTAATTTAATTAAATTTAATTTTATTTAATTTAATTAAATTTATTTAATTTAATTTAATTTAATTTAATTTAATTTAATTTAATTTAATTTAATTTAATTTAATTTAATTTAATTTAATTTAATTTAATTTAATTTAATTTAATTTAATTTAATTTAATTTAATTTAATTTAATTTAATTTAATTTAATTTAATTTAATTTAATTTAATTTAATTTAATTTAATTTAATTTAATTTAATTTAATATAATTTAATTTAATTTAATTTAATTTAATTTAATTTAATATAATTTAATTTAATTTAATTTAATTTAATTTAATTTAATTTAATTTAATTTAATTTAATTTAATTTAATTTAATTTAATTTAATTTAATTTAATTTAATTTAATTTAATTTAATTTAATTTAATTTAATTTAATTTAATTTAATTTAATTTAATTTAATTTAATTTAATTTAATTTAATTTAATTTAATTTAATTTAATTTAATTTAATTTAATTTAATTTAATTTACTTTAATTTAATTTAATTTAATTTAATTTAATTTAATTTAATTTAATTTAATTTAATTTAATTTAATTTAATTTAATTTAATTTAATTTAATTTAATTTAATTTAATTTAATTTAATTTAATTTAATTTAATTTAATTTAATTTAATTTAATTTAATTTAATTTAATTTACTTTAATTTAATTTAATTTAATTTAATTTAATTTAATTTAATTTAATTTAATTTAATTTAATTTAATTTAATTTAATTTAATTTAATTTAATTTAATTTAATTTAATTTAATTTAATTTAATTTAATTTAATTTTATTTAATTTAATTTAATTTAATTTAATTTAATTTAATTTAATTTAATTTAATTTAATTTAATTTAATTTAATTTAATTCAATTTAATTTGATTTAATATAATTTAATTTAATTTAATTTAATTTAATTTAATTTAATTTAATCTAATTTTATTTAATTTAATTTAATTTAATTTAATTTAATTTAATTTAATTTAATTTAATTTAATTTAATTTAATTTAATTTATTTAAATGTAATTTAGTTTAATTTAATTTAATTTAATTTAATATAATTTTATATAATTTAATTTAATTTAATATAATTTAATTTAATTTAATTTAATTTAATTTAATTTAATTTAATTTAGTTTAGTTTAATTTAATTTAAGTTAATTTAATTTAATTTAATTTAATTTAATTTAATTTAATTTAATTTAATTTAATTTAATTTAATTTAATTTAATTTAATTTAATTTAATTTAATTTAATTTAATTTAATTTAATTTAATTTAATTTAATTTAATTTAATTTATTTTAATGTAATTTAGTTTAATTTAATTTAATTTAATTTAATTTAATATAATTTTATATAATTTAATTTAATTTAATTTAATATAATATAATTTAATTTACTTTAATTTAATTTAATTTAATTTAGTTTAATTTAATTTAATTTAATTTAATTTAATTTAATTTAATTTAATTTAATTTAACATAATTTAATTTAATTTAATTTCATTTTATTTAATTTAATTTAATTTAATTTAATTTAATTTAATTTAATTCAATTGAATTTAATTTAATTCAATTTAATTTAATTTAACTTAATTTGATTTAATTTAATTTAATTTAATTTAATTTAATTTAATTTAATTTAATTTAATTTAATTTAATTTAATTTAATTTAATTTAATTTAATTTAATTCAATTTAATTTAATTTAATTTAATTTAATTTAATTTAATTTAATTTAATTTAATTTAATTTAATTTAATTTAATTTAATTTAATTTAATTTAATTTAATTTAATTTAATTTAATTTAATTTAATTTAATTTAATTTAATTTAATTTAATTTAATTTAATTTAATTTAATTTAATTTAATTTAATTTAATTTAATTTAATTTAATTTAATTTAATTTAATTTAATTTAATTTAATTTAATTTAATTTAATTTAATTTAATTTAATTTAATTTAATTTAATTTAATTTAATTTAATTTAATTTAATTTATTTTAATTTAATTTAATTTAATTTAATTTAATTTAATTTAATTTAATTTAATTTAATTTAATTTAATTTAATTTAATTTAATTTAATTTAATTTAATTTAATTTAATTTAATTTAATTTAATTTAGTTTAATTTAATTTAATTTAATTTAATTTAATTTAATTTGATTTAATTTAATTTAATTTAATTTAATTTAATTTAATTTAATTTAATTTAATTTAATTTAATTTAATTTAATTTAATTTAATTAAATTAAATTTAATTTAATTTAATTTAATTTAATTTAATTTAATTTAATATAATTTAATTTAATTTAATTTAATTCAATTTAATTTAATTTAATTTAATTTAATTTAATTTAATTTAATTTAATTTAATTTAATTTAATTTAATTTAACTTAATTTAATTTAATTTAATTTAATTTAATTTAATTTAATTTAATTTAATTTAATTTAAGTTAATTTAATTTAATTTAATTTAATTTAATTTAATTTAATTTAATTTAATTTAATTTAATTTAATTTAATTTAATTTAATTTAATTTAATTTAATTTAATTTAATTTAATTTAATTTAATTTAATTTAATTTAATTTAATATAATTTAATTTAATTTAATTTAATTTAATTTAATTTAATCTAATTTTATTTAATTTAATTTAATTTAATTTAATTTAATTTAATTTAATTTAATTTAATTTAATTTAATTTAATTTAATTTAATTTAATTTAATTTAATTTAATTTAATTTAATTTAATTTAATTTAATTTAATTTAATTTAATTTAATTTAATTTAATTTAATTTAATTTAATTTAATTTAATTTAATTTAATTTAATTTAATTTAATTTAATTTAATTTAATTTAATTTAATTTAATTTAATTTAATTTAATTTAATTTAATTTAATTTAATTTAATTTAATTTAATTTAATTTAATTTAATTTAATTTAACTTAATTTAATTTAATTTAATTTAATTTAATTTAATTTAATTTAATTTAATTTAATTTAATTTATTTTAATTTAATTTAATTTAATTTAATTTAATTTAATTTAATTTAATTTAATTTAATTTAATTTAATTTAATTTAATTTAATTTAATTGAATTTAATTTAATTTAATTTAATTTAATTTAATTTAATTTAATTTAATTTAATTTAATTTAATTTAATTTAATTTAATTTGATTTAATTTAATTTAATTTAATTTAATTTAATTTAATTTAATTTAATTTAATTTAATTTAATTTAATTTAATTTAATTTAATTTAATTTAATTTAATTTAATTTAATTTAATTTAATTTAATTTAATTTAATTTAATTTAATTTAATTTAATTTAATTTAATTTAATTTAATTTAATTTAATTTAATTTAATTTAATTTAATTTAATTTAATTTAATTTAATTTAATTTAATTTAATTTAATTTAATTTAATTTAATTTTATTTAATTTAATTTAATTTAATTTAATTTAATTTAATTTAATTTAATTTAATTTAATTTAATTTAATTTAATTTAATTTAATTTAATTTAATTTAATTTAATTTAATTTAATTTAATTTAATTTAATTTAATTTAATTTAATTTAATTTAATTTAATTTAATTTAATTTAATTTAATTTAATTTAATTTAATTTAATTTAATTTAATTTAATTTAATTTAATTTAATATAATTTAATTTAATTTAATTTAATTTAATTTAATTTAATTTAATTTAATTTAATTTAATTTAATTTAATTTCATTTAATTTAATTTAATTTAATTTAATTTAATTTAATTTAATTTAATTTAATTTAATTTAATTTAATTTAATTTAATTTAATTTAATTTAATTTAATTTAATTTAATTTAATTTAATTTAATTTAATTTAATTTAATTTAATTTAATTTAATTTAATTTAATTTAATTTAATTTAATTTAATTTAATTTAATTTAATTTAATTTAATTTAATTTAATTTAATTTAATTTAATTTAATTTAATTTAATTTAATTTAATTTAATTTAGTATAATTTAATTTAATTTAATTTAATTTAATTTAATTTAATTTAATTTAATTTAATTTAATTTAATTTAATTTAATTTAATTTAATTTAATTTAATTTAATTTAATTTAATTTAATTTAATTTAATTTAATTTAATTTAATTTAATTTAATTTAATTTAATTTAATTTAATTTAATTTAATTTAATTTGATTTAATTTAATTTAATTTAATTTAATTTAATTTAATTTAATTTAATTTAATTTAATTTAATTTAATTGAATTGAATTGTACTGAATTGTAAATTTTATATAATTTAATTTAGTTTAATTTAATTTAATTTAATTTAATTTATTTCAATTTAATTTAATTTAATTTAATTTAATTTATTGGTATTGTTATAACAAACGCAAGCAGCAAAGAGAATCCGTGAGAAGCCATTAATTTCATGAAGCCATGTACTTCAAATCAAGGATCTAACATTCTGCGTCTTTGCCGTAGCGAATAAAAGTCCTTGCGCCAAAGAACATTTTCTTTACTTTTACGACTTTTGCATGCTTTTTTGAAGACTTACGTCTTTTCCACAAGGATTTAAGTTTCTTATTCAAAGTATATTGTTCTTTGGAATCTAATAATCTATGTGTCTTTCCGTAACAATGTTTTGATTTTAGGCACAATCGAACCCAGAAAAGTCTTTGTGGCAAAGTGAATTTTCTTTGGTTTTACGATTTTTTTCCCTGGGTGTAGAAATCAAAATTCAACAGATTTCTACGTCGTTGTACGTTTCGGCTAATTAGATACACAAAAAACGTGTTCGGTAGATTTGTATGTGACAAAACAAACGGCTGTGTTGCGTTGATCTGGTTGGCTACTTAGGCCATGACGTTATCCACAGTTTTGTTCATGTATGCCACAGCAACAATGTTTAACTGTGTCGCTGGTATGTATTTTGTTGTTGTTTCTCATTGTCCCATTGGGAAAAAAAAAGTTTTTATAGTTGCTAAGTCTTACCTATCTTAATGACAACATATTCGAATACGTAAAAATTAAATTGTGCACATCTACTCGAAAATACCTTTCCATCGATATAAGTTTTATGTGAATATGTTGAAGTTAACACAGGTAAAAAGGGGTCACAAACTTTTTTGTTTGGGTATTAATATATGGAATTACAAACAACAATGTATTTTATCAGAGTGTTAGTACAAAAAAGTTAATTGTGTTGTGTTAATGTTAATTTGCATCTCTTACACAAAAATCCTGTCAAAAACATCGAATATCCAATTAAAATATCGAATAGTAGTATTGGGTATAATATTATTACTTTATTGGGTACCCAAACGTATAAAAAAGTATCCAATACCTCTACCACAAGAAGCTTGATAATATTGTAGAACAGCGAGTAAAAGCAAAGATTGCATTCAACAAAAATAGCAAGAGAGTCAATGTGAGCAAACCAAATTTTTTGACGAATGCGAATGCGAATGCATGTGAAAACAAAAAAGGTATTTAAGAAGCCAAGTGCGTCATGAAGCTAAGCGCTTGTAACCGATTTCTGGTAGCTACACAAATTTTGCTGCAAGTTCAGTTGCTGATGTATTTAATTAAATAAAATGTTAAAAACCAATTAAAAAGTAATAACCATTTGGCTTTGATAATAATGTGGCATTGCAACACCAATCCACTCCAATCCACTCTTCTCCACACCACGTCCACACTTCCTACTGGTATTTGCCAGCCAATGTGCCGAAGAGACGATACGATGTCTACATAAGTAATAAATCGGCTTTTCATGGAAATTTTGCTGCTGCTGCTGGTGTGGAAAGAAGGTGCTTGTATTTAGCTGCTGGAAGCCCGATCCCCTTTCACGCTATTGCAGTTATTTCTTATTAAGCCCGATTTACATTCATTGCATGGTAACCGAAGAAGTGAGTGACTGTCGCTGGCGTGCGCTTTATGTTTGCACATCATCTCGAATAGAGTCCAGAGTAGCTTTCATGATTATCATGATATAGCGTGAAATTTACAGAGCCCAGTGCCGCACTTAACAAATTGCAAAAGCAAATTAAAAATGAATTGTTGTATTTACTTTATCTTTTTAATAGCGTGTTTGTATTTAAAATGCTAATTCATAACTATCAGTTAATGCAGACAGTAGAATTCCCGTCCATAACATGTTCCGTATACAAACGAAGACCACAAAGATCTTCTATATTAGTTAAAATGTTATTATTTATAAATTAAATGATCAAGAAAAAAGACATTAACAAATCTATTAAGGAAAGATTATCAGCGATCACGCGAGTTCATGATGTTGTGGGTAAATGTTTACCAAAATAGTATATGAGCGTTGTTTGACATCTGCTTTTGAAGTTGTGATGGTTCATCAATCCTTACCTTAAATATTTATTAAAAAAAAAAAATCAAACGGAGCCTAAATACAAAGTAAAATTTTAAACAATATGCAACATTGGGCAAATAAATTTGATTTGATAGAGTTACAAGCGAAGCAAAAAAGTGTTATTTTCTGCCTCTTTTAAGTCACTAAATTTCTATTATTATTTTACATATAAAAATAAATTTACAAAACATTATTTCATGATAAGTTTAAGTATAAAATTCCCCAAATCTTCATTTATTCAAAAATTAATGAAAGGTGTTTGTTCGGAGAACATATAACCACGCCACTGGCATGCAAAATTATTATATTTCAATGTCAACATTAGTCGCTCAAATGATCATGAGTAGGGCTTTCGAAGATGATTAGCTTTTAAATCTCTCATACGAATACGCTCATTTATGTTATTTAAGTTATCTCAATGCTTACTGTATTAAAAGCTATAACTTGTGCATACCAAGCCCATGAAATACTTATGTTCTTTTTTAAACTTTACTTGTTAATCATCAGTCAATAAAGAAAAACATGAAATAAATTTGCTTAAAAGAATCCTTATAATCTTGAGAGTCAACAAAAAAGCTTGTTGGCGCAACATTGGTGACCCCGACGTGATCTTGAAAAATATCACGATCACCTTTTGTATACATACATACATACAGTTAACGACAACGACAACGGCGCTTGGCAGTGCAACATATTTGGCAACGTTTGCAATATATAACAAAGAAACTCCGTTGGTTTTACTTGAACAATGCCGCTAACTTCTCCGCGTGATTTAATGGAAAATTTAACGTTTAACAAACGGAAGGCTATATCGATTGACAAACAATTAGGAGACATTAAGCTGGAATTAACGTCATCGCATTTGCAAAGCATAGATTCGATAATAAACGTTTAACATTTCAGACACACATCCGTGAGATTTTTACCCTGGAAAACGTGGAAACCGGCTCGGTGATTAAACTTCGTGAGCTAAGCGATAAGGTAAACGCTCATTTACGCTCTTTACATACCATGGGCAACAAGGAACAGATTGCAGATTGCTTACTCATTCACCTTATTGGAAGCAAGCTTGACAGTGCATTACAGAGTAAATGGGAAGAAAAAACACCTATAAATCAAATACCAACTTGGGACTCAATGTCGATGTTTTTAGAGAATAGGTGCAGGATTCTCGAAAATGTGGAAAGTGCTTTGGTACCCAAAACACCAGGCAAACAGGTTTGAAAAGTTATGTATCAAAACGTTAACAATACCCGTAGGGCTTTAGTTGCATCTTCTTCTTTGCCACATAACTGTTAGCTGTGCAAATCTAATGAACATTCACTAACCGGTTGTGCATTGTTTTTAAACCTATCGCCTGCTCTTCGGCTCAAAGAGGCAAACAAATTAGAGCTCTGTGTGAATTGCTTAAAGGGAGGACATTGGCTTAAGGCATGTAAATCTACTCGTTGTCATTATTGTTCTTCAAAGCATCATACGCTACTGCACATAAGCCCACTTACAGTTTCCAACGTTCAATCTTCTCCAAATGGTAATGTGTCTTCTGCATCGAATGTTTCGCAAGCAGCTTTGGGTTCATTAAGCGAACTCACAGCTTCTAATACTCAATCCTCTCTTATTGCAAATGTGGCTTCATCTGTGGATAAGGCTCAAGTCGACAGCTTCGTGCTTCTAGCCACTGCTGTTGTTTTCGTTAAAAACCGAGTGGGATCTTTAGTGCCTTGTCGTATCATTTTGGATTCGGCGTCGCAGCTCGCACTTTGTCGCATCTCTCGCTTTGCAAATCAACTTCAACTTAAGAGAACCAAGTCACCTACGGTTATATCTGGAATCGGAGAATCTGATTTTGTAGCAGATAGCATCGTAGATATATTTATGCAGTCTCAAATCGGAGATTATTCAACAACAATTGTAACTGTCGTAACACCGCCCATAACTGATCAGCAGCCAAGTTTTAATATAAATACGTCTGATTGGAATATACCAACTAACCTTAGGCTTGCTGATCCCATGTTTCATAAATCGCAGCGTGTTGACGCCTTGGTAGAAGCAGGTCTTTGTTTTATCTTATTTGCATTGGCCAATTTCGAATTCGTGATGATTTACCACTTATGCAGAAAACAAGATTAGGTTGGGTGGTTTCTGGCGTAGGCCAACATATAAATACAAAGTATTCAACACTAGCAGTTGTTGATAAAACTCCAATAGAGAACGATTCCGACTATTTTTTGCATGAAATCGTTATGACATTCTGGGAGGTTGAAAATTCCGTGGATAGCGAATCTAAATTTACTAAGGAAGAAGTTGAATGTGAAAGCCATTTTAAAAGTAATTATAAACGCATAGTCACAGGTGAATATTCTGTTTGGTTACCACTAAAATTCAACTCAGAGATTCTCGGTGATTCGTATAATCAAGCCCTCATAAGGTTCAAAGATCTTGAGAAAAAATTGGATCGGAACCCGGAACTGAAAAAACAATATTCGTCGTTCATCAAAGAGTACCTTGAGTTAAATCATATGTCTGAGGTAGTTAGGTTCGACGATGGAGTCAAAACTCACTTCTTACCTCACCACTGTGTTTTGAAAGCAGATAGTTCGACGACGAAATTAAGAGTCGTGTTTGATGGTTCTGCGGCTTCTTCTAATGGTCGTTCACTCAACGATATTTTAATGGCAGGTCCCTGCATCCAACCGAAACTTTTCAATATTTTATTACGCTTTCGTTCGTTTAAGGTCACTCTAACTGGAGATATTTGTAAGATGTATCGATGTGTGAGAGTTTATCAACCGGATAGACAGTGCATATTATGGCGAGATAGTATACAGGAAAAACTTAAAATATTCAAATTGGACACAGCTACCTATGGAACAAAGCCGGCATCATTTTTAGCGATTCGCTCTATGCACCAGTTGGCTCATGATGAAAAAATTCAGTTTCCACTTGCTGCGGAAGTAGTCTGTAGAGATTTTTACGTCGATGACATGATAACTGGAGAGAATTCAGAAGAGAAAGCTCGTGAAGTCATGCAACAAACAACTGAACTGTTTAGTCGAGGAAATTTTAATATAAGGAAATGGTGTTCAAATAGTACACAGCTTTTACATGGAGTTTCAGAATCGAACAAAGAAACATTTCTTAGATTTGGTGACGGCACTGATGTCACTAAGATACTTGGCCTTATTTGGAATCCTCAAAGTGACAATTTTTTTTTTTTCATTTTGACCTCCGCCAGTAGCCAGAGTCACAAAGCGATCCGTATTATCAACTATAGCCCGTTTCTACGGGCCGTTAACCGTTAGGGTTAATAAGACCTGTGATTACTAAAGCCAAGATATTTCTTCAGATTTTATGGAAAAACAAGTTTGAATGGGATGAAAGTCTTCCCCAAGTTTTGCATTCGGAATGGATCGAACTGTTATCTGAACTCACTGATGTTGGCAACCCTAGCTTTCCTCGTCTTGTGCTTTATCCATTTTCCAAGAGGTGCATGCCTGTTGTGATGCGAGTTCAGTTGCCTTTGGAGCTTGCATATATGTGAGATCAGACTTCGAAGGAAATATTACAACGAATTTACTGTGCTCTAAGTCTAGGGTTGCTCCTCTAAAAACACTTACTATCCCGAAATAAGAACTATCTGCTGCTCTTCTGTTGGCAGAGCTTGTTAACGTGATCACTAAACTGGGAATATATAATTGCGATTTTCATTGTTGGACTGATTCCATGGTTGTTTTGTCATGGCTGAGAAAGAAACAGTCAAACTTTAACATCTTTGTAGCCAACCGAGTAAGCAACATTCAACAATTAACTTCTGACATGAATTGGCATTATGTTCCAACATTACAAAACCCGGTAGATATTTTATCAAGGGGCTCTTCACCACGCAGCCTGTTGGATTCGACACTTTGAAAACATGGTCCTGGTTTCTTGCAGGGCTCTCGTGATAATTGGCCAGCATTTTCCGGCCTGGTTCATGATTTGCCAGAACGCCTCAAAAAGGCTTTGGTTGTGAGTTCAAACAATATGGATTTATCATTAGATTGCAAGTTAATAAATTCGTTTGGACATACCCGGGTAGTTCGAGTAATTTCGAGTAGCTTGAGCTACCCGGGTACTTCGAGCTGCTCGGTTAGTTTCAAACTTTCGAGCCACCCGGGTAGTTTACAATTTTGAAGCCAATATTTGAAAAAGAAGCTACTTAAGGCGAGTTTATTTTTCGCAACGTGACTGGGTTCTGTTTGTTTTAATTTTTTTTTCTTGTGTTGTGAAAATTTTGGAGTGGAAACAAGGTGATGAAGAGCGGGAAAGAGGTGGAGGGAAAGGAAACAAAGAACTTGGGTGGATTTTTAATAGAAAAAGAGACATTGGAGGTGTTCATACGTCAGTCAAATGATTGAATCAATCAAAATTTGTTGTTGCTTTCCTATGTAAAAAAAAAATGATCTTTATCTCAGAGCGAAAATGAACTCCAAAATCTTCTCTCGTCAGTCAAAACTTTAATTGAGCTCCAGACCTGCATCAATCAGTCAAAGGGTTGCATTATTTTACTTGTCTGCTTTTCAGTAGGCAATTGTATCAAGCAAAGTAGTTAGCTGGAAACAAAGGTATATTTTGAGGAGAAAAAAGAGCTGCAGTTTCTTCAGTTCCTGCCATAATTTCATTAATTCTATTGTTTTTTTTATCACTAGCATCCGATGGTCATTCAAATCGGTATAACTTCCGGTGTATTGATTTCCTAATTTGATCAATTTTAATCCTAAAAGATCAACTATATTTCCGCTATTGTTTTCCATTTTGTAAAATTTTTTGCACACAAAACAAAGCAGAAAAGTAACAAATGCCTGAATCGTAGCTTCAATCAAAAAATCGAGTGAGAGCAAGCGTCAATCAAAATTTTCAGAGAGAGTTAAAGAGAGTAATTTGACTGATGTGTGAACACCTACATTGCGTTTTGGTAGCTTCTAATATTTTGTTAAGAATTTGGTACAAGATTCACTAGGACGCATTTCATATCGCAGCAACAAAATGCGTACGCAAAATAATTTTATTGTGGCAGTGCAAGGTTAACGCGACTTTTTCTATATGCATCGTCTTAAGAGGTTTTTTTTTTGTTATTGCGCTTGTTGTTGCTTTGTTAGAAATATTTAGGACGCCATGTGGAGTTTGTGTTGTTATTGCTGTGAGGTTTTTTTTTTTTGTTATTGCGTATGCGTTTGTTGTTGCTTTGGTTTTTTTCAAGCGAAGCTTTTTACGCCTCGTTCTGTGATTTGCTTAAGTGAAATATGAAAAACTCTGTACAGATTTTTTTCTTGGAAATTTTACGGTTTCTTTGTTGCTAGCGCTTATTACAACAAGAAAATTTAATACTTTAATGATAAATATTAAAAATATTTTGGCCCGCCGTGGGGGATCGAACCCATATGAACTGATTAAGAGTTCAACACACTATCTACAGGCCACAAAACCTTGTTAGAAATGGTTGTTAGCTCAATGTTAAGGAGGTTTTCCTGGTTGGAAGGCTGTTTTTAGACCCTTTTTGAAAAACTTCTCATTTGAAGACGCAAAGAGTTATTTAAATTCTGTTTTTTTTTTATTGTATTAGGAACATATTAAATTTAATAAAAAAATTTTTTTTCCTTTGTACGAGGGCTGTTCAAAAAGTTCGGCCTTCAAAGTTGAGAGTCGAAAAAAAGGTATGCTGCTAGCGGTCCGGATAACTCGACTTCGGATCATCTGAAATGGAAAAGTAAACGGCGTTAGATTCAGTACAGATGCAACTCTCGTTCTACCTCAATCATAAGTTTGCGATTATTTTTTACAAAATGGCGGTCATTAAAAAATGAAAACCCGATTTTGGGTCTTTTTTTTTGTAGTTTAGTGTACAAAAAAAATAGTAAAAAATTGTTTAAAATTGTGATTGAGCTAGGGACCAGAATGGTGACAATTCAGTAGAACCGAAGAAAAGTGACTTCGAAGTTCAAATACGTGATTTTGAAAAAACTCAAAGAAAATTTTAGGCAATAAAACATTTTTTTTTTTTTGTGAAATACTTATATCAATCTGAAATGCCAGCCCCATAAAGAACTCCTTCCTCTTCTTCAAAAAATGAGGACTCAGCAGCTCTTTGTGCTCTTCGGGCAGTTCTACCTTCTTTTGATGAGGCCAGAGCTCTGGCTTCGACCTTTTCAAACGTTCTTCGTTCCGAGACGAAATCATATGTGACGTTGCCGTATTGTGACGTTGAAGTATTGGCAAAAAGCCTTCGTTAAATATGACAATTGCAATATAATTGGCAATCTCAATAGTGCGTGCGCCGGTGTGCATATGCTTCGGTACTAATGACCACAGCACTGCGTTGATTTCTATTACTTTTTCTATCCATTGTCTGTAGCACAAACAAAAATTTTTATCAAAACTGTACTTTTCAAAACTGTATGCGCGCGAATTACGTTATTTATGTTGGGAGCGTTTAAATAACCACAAGTATTAAGTTTGAATGTTCATACAGAACTAACTTTTAATAAAATCTTTTTTTTTTGATTTTATCTTTTACAATAAGTGAAAGAGTTCTTAAAATTAAATTAAACAAAGAATGCAATGTAACCTACTTTAAACAAAAATACAATGTAAACTATTTATTGATTGCAACATGAATTCTCTTTAATAAAGTCTTTCTTTTTGATTTCAGCATTTACCATAAGTGAAAGAATTCTTGGAATTAAGTTAATAAATTTTGAAGTGGGTTACAATGATGCAATCATATAATCAAAAGAAGGAAACAATTAAAATGCAATATAAACAATAAACATAAAAGTGCTTAAATAGTTATTGCTTATTTAGCGTACCCTCGATGGCTTGGGTGGTGGATGATCGATGCTTGTTGTTGTTGTAGAAGTTGGTACTGTTATAGTTGTTGTTGTTGTAAGGGGCAACGTATAAGCGTCCGACTTATAACTTAATTCAAAGTGAACTAAACGCTGCCAACATTCAAATACCTAAGCTCTAAAATGTGTATTAATTTATTTTTAAAATGCGTATACAAACTATTACCTAGTAAAAACGCGTTGAACGAAATTTGGTGGTTGCTTCAAACCGTTGCATTCAAAAAGTAGCCAAATTAAGGAAATCGCATTTTGGCTAAAACATTGCTGGACAAAAAAGGCCATATCTCCAAAAGTATTTCGAATTTCAATAAACCCTTTAGGACGATATTCTCAAATATCCAAGCTATAAAAATATGCAAAAAAAATTTAAAAAAGTTTTTGCCAACCAGGAATACTCCCTTAAGTATAATACTCCCTTAAGTATAATACAGTGAGAGAAATATATATATGAGCAGAGGCTTTTTTTTACATGCTTAACTCTCTATATTTTAATAACGCAACTAACGGTAAAATTTAAGTATGCAAAAATGTTTGCGGATTCTATGCACATTGTTTTATTAAATTATATTAGTAATTTTCTCTCTCAATAGTCCCGTTATCTGCAGATGTTCTTTGTTATCATTTCATTGTCAATAGAAATAATTATTTGTGCATTGATGTTTGAACGTACAAGTGCAAGGTTTAGAGATTGATTTAATAATAATTCTGAATGTCTAATCGGTGGAATTAACAAAAAGAGGCGAAATACAATAATTTTGTGTTATTTATAACGGGTTTTTATAATTTTACCATTTGATACAGACAGATATGCCTCGTGGGTGTCAATTGAGTGAATCAGAACAGATTCATATTAAAACTCTGCTTGAAACTGGCTCAAATATTAAAACAATATCGGAGGGGATTAAACGACATAGGAATACAATAACAAACTTTTTGAAAAATCCGAATAATTATGGTTGTAACAAACGAAGTGGTCGCAAGCCAATTGTTGGCGATTGGAGCAAAAGGGAAATTCGGCGCTTAGCTGTTTCAAAAAACATGAGTGCTGGACATGAGATAAAACACCAATTGGTTCTAAATGTAACCAAAAGAAGAGTTCAACAAATATTAAGCACCTGTGAACATCTTCTATATCGAAAAAGCATAAAAGAAAAACCAAAACTATTGAAAAAGCATAAAGTTGCTAGAATGGAATTCGCAGATGCGCACAAATTTTGGGACGTTGAATGGCAATCAGTTATTTTTTCAGACGAGAAAAAATTTAATTTAGATGGCCCTGATGGTTGAAAAATGAGTTGGCAAGACTTCCAGGTTTTGTTCTTGTTATTAAAGTTTTCACACTTTTGGTTTACTAGGTTATTTTAGTAAAGGGTTTTATACCTTCGGTATGATTAGAAAAAATTTAATATTTTTGCTTAAGTTTTAGAAAGGTTTTTATTTCTTTCGTTAAATTATTTTGTCGGCGTTGTTTTTTTTTTTTTTTTTTTGTAAAAATTTTGACACTTTTTAGTTTATTCAGCTGCTTTATTTCATTATTAAACGTTGGTTTAAAGTTTTTGTTCAATGTACTTTTGTTTTTTTTTCTCCTTATTTGATGATTCTCCATCTGTTTCCGCGGACGATGCCGCCTTGCTTCTCTCACATTTTCCTAATAGATGTCATTGCCTTTCACCGCAGAATTGCATCAACATGCTGCCGCATGTTACAGTTGTTTTCGCGGATGTTGCCGCTTTTCTTTACTTTTTCAGGAGGATGCTGCCTTCTTCTTGTAGTTTTTCACGCAGATGCTGTCGCTTGTCACAGTTGTTTTTGGATGTTGCCGCTGTCTCGCATTTTTTTCACGCAAATGCTGCCGCTGTCTTGCAGTTTTTTTCACGCGAATGCTACCGCCTTCTTGCAGTATTTCACGCAGATGCTGCCGCATCATCACACACATCTTTTCAGCTAAACTTGCTATGTTTCTCATTTCTCTGCTACCTATTCTCTCTCGAATAATTCCTTTACCTGGTCCAACGGCGTCATCTTTTGGTTGCAACCCCACTCTTCCTCGTGTCTGACATGCCCTGATCTAGTTGAACCTAACCAATTATTTCTAAAGTATAATTCATATTACAGAAACTATTCACCGTCTGTAACAATTATTTCCATTTTAACTTTATTATTCATCGCTTTTTGCAATTACTTCTTTTCTGTATTCATTATTTTTCTATTGTTTGAGATATTTATTTCCATTCTACATTTAAATAAAAATGCATAACCTAGGACTCTATTAGTATAATTTTGTTTTCTTTCGCTTCTTGTAGCTTAGAATCTTTAGTCGTAATTATTTGGTTTTTTTCACAACATTTTCTATTTAAAGTTTTCTACCTTTTTTAATTTAGTTTTTCCTTAAATCTCTTACAGGCTTACAGTTCTTTTTGTTATTTTATTTACTTTATTAATTTAATTTTTCTTTTAAATTTTCTTAACTTTTTAAATTAAATCTTAAATTTTTCAGAAACTGACATCTTTTTTAACTTTCAATGCTACATTGCATTTCCCAATTTTAAATTCGACATTTTAATGCGTGAGCGCATTTTATTTTCTTTTAATATTCTCCGATATAAACTCAAAAAAAAATTTTTAGATTCCTATTTGTTCTCAAAATTTAATAAAAATATTTTTTCTCTCTTTCGCTCTATTTCAATGTAATTATATATTACATACGAATTTTTTTTTCTTATAATTAGTTTATCTTTCTTAAATTGAAAAGTAATGATATTGTCTGTGTGTGTTTGTTGTTCTTTTTTTTGTTTTTTATTTTTTACTTCATTTTAATTGATTTTAATGCGACATTTAAATTTTTCCATCTGTACATTCTACAAAAATTAATTCAAAATTTTTGTAAAACTACAATTTTCTCAAAATCAATATTATATCTTTCTAAGACTTTGAAATTATTATAATAAATTTTTTTCTCTCTTTTAAATCTCGGCTTACATTTTTTTATGTTGATTAAAAAAAAACTGATATGATTTGACATTACATTATAAAATATATTTTTTATTGAATTTATTTATAACATACACTTTTGTCTCTCTAATTTTAGTATTTAATATTTTAAATGGTTTTTTCTTCCTTTTAATTATTATTTCTTCACAATTATTCTCTTCGCTCAAAATGATTTCATTACTATTCTTTCTTTTACTAATTTTTTTCCATTTCTTCCTTTACTTTTAATTCATAGCAATGTTTTCTTTCCCATTGTCTTAATTCGTCATTAATTTTCTCTTCCTTTATTTTTATTTTATAATTATTTTTGTTTCACCCTCAATCGTAGATAGCGCACTCTGTTAACCCAAGCTTGTGCCTGCCCCGGAATCTACAAGTGTATGAATCGATCATTTATAGCATTCTTGCGAGCAATTTCTACAAACACATCATTCACTTTGGAGTATTTTTCCTGATTAAACGTTTAGCTCTTGTATGTTCGAATTTCCCACAGAACGAGCATTTGATGCTGGCCCTAGCATCATTCTTTGGTAAACTTCTATTATTGTGGTATCTACTCTGTCTGCTCCCCTCACTACTCTCGTCTACCAATGCATTCACCTGCCTCTGCTGTGATATCCTGAATCCAGACTGATTTCCATTCCTCAGCAAAAAATCTATTTCCTCAGCCTTGGTCACTAGCTAGTCTAAATTTCTCCCTTCCATTGTTAGCACCACGGCCCTTAAACTTGGGTCACTCAATCCTGCTTTGAATGCCGTCACTACTGCCTTGTTCAATTGGTTTAACAGCCCTTTCTCTTCTCCTATGCAATCTTTTCCTCTGGATTCTATTGTGTTTAATCTTTTTGCAAATGCTTGCAGTTTCTCCCCTGACTCTTAGACGCATTTTGACAACTCTGTTATGACTGAAGTCTACGTAGCCCCCTCTGGATAATTTGATTTAATTATTAAGTAAAATTCTTCAATAGTGGCAAACTGTGTTCCCCTACATAATTCGATGTAATTCGTGTAATCTCAACTTAACACAGTCTATAATATCTTGTAACTTAGCAGCACTGAACGCTCTAATTGCGAAATCGCACCCTGGAATGAACCTATAAACTTCTGTTTGTGAATCGGTTCCCTAAAATAAAGGGACCAGATTGTTCACGATCTTTGCTATTTCATTTATTTTGATCTTGATTTGTTTTATTGCAATATTCTCATATATATTCAAGCTTTCTTCTTATTTTACGATAATCCATTAAGCCCGACGTATTAATTATTTTTTTAATTTTTCCCAATAAGACGAGTTAACTTTATATGTTTTCTTTTTCTTAATATTCTTTACATATACAGTGCATATAATTTTTTCCTTCGTTAATAGTTTAATTCCTTTCTGTTAAAGCTGTCCATGATTCTAACTGCAACCGTCCTGCTCGGATTTCCGAAAGTTGTCGCCTTTGGCATTCCGCCTATGCTCATCCTTCAGCTATAGCTGCCTTAGTGATTGGTCCTTGGTTGGTCCATTTGGGTCGTGGTCATCTCCTCAAGTTACTTTTGTATTTAATAAAAACAATTTTTTTTTTTTATATATTTTTTTCTTTAAAAAATCGTGACAACAACAAATGTTCTAAGCTCAGACAAAACTCGAAGAGGTTTTACGCGAGACTTAACCGTTTATAAATACAAAACTTTATCCCTACCATTCTCTTTCCCGAGAGGTGGTTTGAGATGGATCCGCCATCGATAATAATTTTTTGCAGGACCCACGTGGATCCTACTAACACAATACAATTCTCAAAAAAAATTTCCCCAGAATCAATCTTGAGTTAGACTCAACACGCTTGTCTGAACAAACTAAACTTAAAGCATCGAGTTTGTACTTATATAAACACGGGATTGAAATTCCCTGATCAAAACAATAAACACAAAATTTTTTCCCAATGTAAGGTACGAGAGGTATGTTATTAGATTGGTGATGGCAAGATTGCCTTGTAATGAAAAACAAATGCCTAAATGAAAAACAAATGCAAAAATGCCGCTCTTGAAAAAAGTAAAAGAAAAATAAAAACCTTGATTAACTCGTTAGAGTTAAAAATCCGAAACGTTATAAGTTTTAACAATAATTTTAGTTTGTTTTTTAAGACTCCTTTTTTTATATAACATTGTCACTTCCGATATTAGATTTAATATTTTATTGTTCATTTGTCTAACCCCGGACACATTGGCCAAATATTCCAACAATCACATGAATCTGTTGGGTATCGGCTTTGGTGTTGATTCTTTCGCAATTATACCAAGCACTTGGAACTTGTTGTAATTGACTTTCTGCTGTGGTTATCGCAACAAGCACTTAAACTTGTTACGATCGAAGCCTACCGAGTGATTTCACAATTTTTTCATTTGTGTTATGTTTATTAAATCATTTTATTAATTATTTATTTTTATTTTCTAAAACATCCTTGATGTTCCCGTGAACAAAAAGGATCCTACCGCCTATTTTTGTTGGGATTCTCCCAATGAGGATACCCATAGTTCCTTAGTTATCTTAATCGAGTTAACTGCTGGTATACTCACTAACCATTGCCTGGTCCAGGATCTTTAGTTTGCGTCGGTCGTCAGAGCTTGAATTAAACTAGAAAACTCACTGCAATGAAAACTCACGATGTTATTTAGTACGCTCGTCGATTGACTATAAACTCCCTGTATATTTAGCAGAGAACAGATATTTATAACCTATCTGGGCTTGCTTCTTCTTTTTATTTTTGTTAGATGCTTTAGTCTAGCTTATCGATTAATTTGCTATGCTTAACACTTATTTAATTTTGCAATATTTTAAAATGGTTTGGTTTCAAAACATTTCCTCATAACATGACCGAAATTAAAATTACCCGGAACATTCTTAGTTTTAAGATATGTAAAATGCTCTTATTGCATTTTGTTTATCATATTTTTATTTGCCCAAAGGCGGAATTCTTTTGTTTCAATTATTGTTCAATTATTAATTACAGCAAAAAATATTATAAATGCATGCAATTACAACAATAAAATATTATTAATTTAAAATGCTGTCAATGCATTTTGTTCCTGGTGCAGAAGGCACAACGGTGTCAGTTTATTTCTCACGACAATGGCATCAACATGCTGGTGATATTGCTTGTTATTTAAGCTGCTCGCTTGTTACAGTTTAAGTTATGGCACGCGTCATAGCTTAAACGGTTTTGTGCATTAATGCTGATACTGCATTTTTATGCAGTTATACTTGGGCTTGGTATTGGCCTTGAATTCAGAAATTCAATGTTGTTGTATGGCACAAAAGGTAGTGCTTACAAGTATGCATTGGTTTCATTGTTTAGTTTGTGATTGATTCACAACACTTCCCCGTCAAACGCCATGTGCACGTAACTTTTAAGGAGGATCGCTAATGGTGTAGGCCGCATTTGGGTATCGTGGCAAGAGAAACATTTACTTTATTTCAAACAATTATTTCTTGATTCTGAGCTTATTGAATTTAAAGGTGAAAATTATGGAGATAGTTGGGTATTTCAGCAGGACAATGCACCCATACACAATGCCAGATACACAAAAAATTTCTTTGAAGAAAGAAATATCCCAGTAATGAAGTGGCCTGCGGTCAGTCCGGATTTAAGTCCGATTGAAAATTTATGGGGCATATTGTTCACTGCCGTTTACAATAATGGAAGACAGTTTGACAATTTAAAATCGCTCTAAACTGCCATTAAAGAAGAATGGACTAAACTGGACGAAGGTATCCTACGTGACCTCATTGATTCAATACCACGACGGATAACTAGTGTGCAAATTAACAGAGGAAGTCATACTAAATATTAGCTTACGAAAATAGGGAATTTTTATGTATTTGGCTTATCTAGATTTGAAATAAAATAAAATTTTCGTGTTGCACATTTAATTATTTCTATTGACAACCCAGTAGGCATTAACAGGCCTTCGAAGGGCTACTAGCAGGCCTTAAAAATGGATGTCGGAGGCCTATCCTACTCATATCCAAGCCCATATACTTTTTTATATGAAATGGCCAAATTTTCCAGGCCTTCCGCTCTCCCTGCTTTAAAGAGGCCTGCTATAAGCACTCCTTTAGAATGGCTTAAACAATCGGTTAACCAAAACAATTTAAAATATATTTTTTTTTTTGTTTATTTCTTTTTATGTATAACTACCTATTTATTCTGTGATTTTATTTTATTTTGCATATTTTTGTCAGGTAAGAATATTTCGAAGTCATGACGTATTTTTGCATTATTCAGTATTTTTGAACTAATATATATTTTAACTTTTAACGAAAAAGTAACCCTGAAATATAAGCAGAACCAGATTTTGTAGGAAAAATATAACTGTTGTACTGGGTAGCGATAAATTAAGCCTCATAGAAGCGCTCGAGTTACGGTTAGCCAGACGCAACGTCAGCAACAATATCAGCAACAGCAGTAGCTACAGACACGCTTATCCGGTCTTCGCTAGAATCGTCAACATAGTTTTTACTTAAACTGCAGTTCCCACATTTCGTCATTTACCTGGATAAATTTATTTGTATAAGTGTATTTTTATTACTTATTATTTCTGTATTAGTTACATTCTATGTTAACATTGATGTTGCTTAATTTATGATTGTCAGATGTATTTTGCGACTCAAGTGTAACAGTTGAATTAAAATAAAATTATATTTTTTTGTGAAACTCGTCGATTAAAACCTTATTAGTAGCAGTAAATGCACGCATTCGTTAGAAGAGGCCTAGCTTCATTGCCTATTGGGAATAAAGTGATAACGAAGGACAACTGTTGATAACGGTACTATTGAGAGAGCAAATTACTAATATAATTTAACAAAGCAATGTGTAGAGAATCTGCAAACATTTTTACATACTTAAATTTTACCGTTAGTTGCATTATTAAAATATAGCGCGTAAAGCATGTAAAAAAAGCCTATGCACATATATCATATATATTTAACTCACTGTAGATACTATGCTGCAGTAGATCGCCACCATCTATCAATAGATAGAGGATTGTGTATTTTGTTTGTAACAAACAATTTCTACTTGCCACAATATGTGTCCAGCATCGGTGTGTTTGTGTTGTGAATGCGTTTGTGGTGTTGTTGGTACAAGGAAATATTAGCAACGCCCACAAGTGCATTGACAAGTGCGTTTTTTAACTGTCAAAAATATAATAAATATCAATTAATATGAAATTAACTAACGCATGTATGACATCGGTAAGGTATAAAAAATGTTTGTTAAATTAGTTTTACACAGTTCTTTAATATATTTTATAATTTATTTTATGTTATTTTAAGTTTTTAATATAAGTTATCAAATCTATGAAACTGCGGAAAAGCATTTTGCTATTGGGGATGCGTTTGATTCCATGAGCGAAACTATGGTCAATAAAAAAAATTCAAAAGAATAAGAAATGCGTTGAAAAGAGCTTGAAAACACAAATCATAGCAACGGTCAAAAATTCAGAAGATATTTAGTTGGCGGTGGATTTTTAGTTGGTGTATAATTGTTTTTTTATTATTTTTGTTTTTTTGCCTTTGAAACACAAACAGGGACGCTTGTAGCGGGGAATAAGGAGTCGTTCATCCGGTAAAAATAAGGCTGTTGTGAAAAATTGATTTTAAAATAACAAAAAAAAAATTTTTTTTTGCACATTTCAATTATTTTATTGAATTCTTAGGAAAATTTATCCCAAAATGATCCCTTTTCGTATTATATGTTAGAAAATGGGTAGCTTTTATACTGCTTTTGTGATTGTAGTATCCAACCGAAGGTTAACACAGTGCATTAAAATGTTAAAAATCTGTGGACATTTGACTAAACGACTTCTCTCAATATAAGACAATTTTCTAAGGTTTTTGTATTATATATAAAATTTTAATGCGCAATGGGCAAATCGACCTCTTTTAAGTTGTTTCTTCAAATGAAATTTGACAAAACAACTTCTATAACAATTCAAAAAATTTTAAAACGGCCATTAAAGGAAATTTAACAAAACAACCTGTCTTTATATAGTCCAAGCACATTTTCAACAATTCCCTTTTCACAAAAGAGCTTCTTTTGAAGGAAGACATTTTTTCAAAAGCAAAGTTTGCAAAATTCTCCACAATTTAATTTAACAAAACGGCTTTTCTTGACATAAGCAGCTAAGATCATTTTCTATTCTAATAAAAATAATTTTGACAAAATGACTTGTGTGCTGCATGGTATTTTTTGTTTTTTTTTTTTTGTGTTAGGAAACCATTGTCTTTTCAAAGAGACTTCTGCTCCTAGAGAGAAAAAAATATAAAATGTTTACTTCATATTTGTGTATATTGTCTATTGTAGTACAAGATTTCTTTCAAATTATTTATAAATATTTTGTAAGGCATTTCCACAGAAAAACATTAAGTCTGATATAACCTAACTGATAATATACAAGAAAAATTATGAACGAATATTTTTTTCGTTTCGTTTCGTGTGCCTTTTTTAACTTATTTTTATATAAATATTTTTGTAATATTTTAAGTTTGTTGACTATCAAAAATTGTTACAAATTGTTACAAATTTTTGGTAGTAAGCGTTCACCTACTCCAAAAACTTGCAACGAGAGATGACATTGAGAGCGTAAAAAAGTGAGAGAGAAAAAAGTAGCTGCAAGTTCCTGCTAGCAAAATTTCTATTTGAAATAACTTATAGCTACCGAAAAGCTATTTCTTGTGGATTTCCTATTAAAATGGACGAAAAAAGAAACATTTCTTCCTAAAAGCCCTTGGCAAAAAATTTATATGTGTTTTATGTGGCTCTATTTTATTTATTTTAATTGTTTCAAATTTTTTAAAAAACTCGAACTTACACCATTTTTTTGGTTTCAAAAAACGACTTGATGTCCAATGAGCTGTTAATTTGCAAATTTCTACGAGTTTTCTGTTCATTCTTTCTACTCTTTTTCTCTTTGTGACATTTCTTTCCTCAATTCTTCTTTTACTCTCTCCCTGCAAGTAAAGTACGTGAACTAACCTTTCATTGATATGTTTTCTCATCATAATGACATTTTTAATATAATAAAAAATGTTTTAATAAAATTGCTCCCACCCCCCACCCCACCAGTTGTATGCTCGTTCCCCAGTTGAGATGAGTTTCCGGCGGCGCCTATGAACACAAATATTACAATGTTAACCCAACAGAGCTGGATTTTGAATTTTCGTGTCATGGAGGCAGCACTACTGCGATTTTTCACCATGTAAAAATGGTTCACAATATTGGCAATGAAAATCTGAGGATGTAAGTAAACTTTTGAATTTTAATATTTATACATATATAAAACTATATAAATAAAACAAAGTGGAAAAAGCATATGTTTCCCTCTGCTGCCCGTAATTTTCAACCAATTTGTTTGTTTTTTTTTTTAATGTAGATAATTACGATGCGACGGTTAAAGGCTATAAAAAAATTAGGATTGCCAACTAGATTTTTTTTGTTTTTACGAATTTGGTGGGCGAACACTAGGTAATGATGGGTCACTGAAATCGCATTCGTTGTCAGAATTTAAATACTCTGGAATGTTTTCATCGTTGAGTTGGCAACTATTTTTTGGAGTTTACTCCTCTAGAATCGATTTTATATAGCGAGTGAAATCAAGTGAACAAAAACTGAAGCGTTACGTTTCCTATTATTCGTCTAGTGATAGTTGTGGTGCTCGGCTCTCAGCCTCGCGACTATGCACAGCAGAATACCAACAACGAAGAATATCAACAAAATACACACTGCAGCAATCTGCTATTATATAAAATTGAATCGCAAATTTTTGTAAATCTCCAAAAGTACTGAGCCGATTTTTATGAAATAAGTTTTAAAATATCATATTTGTGCTACAGCTTAGTATATGGGTATTTTCGTTTCGAAATTTCAATAGTAAATAAAAATGTGAAGATTTGTATGAAATCATCCCCGATGCCACGCATTGCTTGGTCGTTTTCTTTTCACCAGCTTGTATTTGGAGAGTTTTAGTAAACTCCATGTTGCTCTCTACTCTTCTCTTTTTATAATGAGCTAGCACATTTTTTTATTTTTCTAGCACAGCACAACCAGTCTTGTCAGATTTTTTTTCAAAAAACTTAAAAAATACTGCATTTAGATCACAAAAACTTCCATTCTAAAAACGATTTGTTAAGCATTTTATTTAAATTTTTAATAAAAACAAAAATAATAGCAAATTCATTTGTATACAAAATCATTACAAGCAAAAAACACAAAAAAGGTATGGTTTTATTTAATGTATAAAAAAATTTCTAATTTTTATTCACATTAGAGATAATTTTAAGATAACTAATTCAGGTAATTTTAATGTATGTTTTTTACATATCGATGCCTCAATATAGGAAGGCTCAATTTTTCTTTATTCATAGATGAATAAAATATAGGTAATTATAGGTTTTTTTCTTTATAGGCGGTCGTGGCGTAGTGGGTAGACGATTTTGAAATTGTCAAGTGCACCTGCCGTAAGGCTTAAGCAACTTTGGTTATCCAAAACCTAGGGTAATAGTTCATGAAACAGACAACCATGAACTTTGTGTTGTACCACAACACGGACACGTTTATGTTTTAAACAAGTAAAACATACGGGGCATCCGGTGTGGCAACACGAACATGGAAGCTGCTTCACAAACACAAAGCATCACCCAGTGCCTGCTGATTAGCAGCATTATGTAATAAATTACATACTGCCCGTAATAGCAGTACCAGTTTAGACTTCCGTAGCGACGTACTTCCATCCATCTACTGGTGGAGACGAGACCTACCCAATCTCTTGCATATTAAGACAGATATGCCAGCCCGGTCGTACCATTGCGCGACCCCGCCGGTCAATCTAGACCTGTGTAGCATTCACACCACCACAACCAGTACGAGACTCCCCGAAGGGGCAGCCCACGACAGTCATCTGGGCAACTCGATCCCGTCAAATGAGGATCCACAACATCCCCGCAAAAAGACCAAGAATACACAAATGCAATTACGAAAAAGTGCATTCTTACACATGACTGTGCTCAATGAGCACTTAAGGGCTAGTCTAACAATTTGAAGTTGCCGACTCAGCTGGAAATTATTGCGCATGACCGGTACCTACTTTGGAGGACCTTTCCAATTGCCACTCTTACTCTGGCCGTTCGGATTTCACCATCCAGACATAGAGTATTGGCCATTGTTCTCAGGTACTGCCGTGCTCAGTATGAGAACCCTTAGTTAAACAACCATTTCTACACTTCCCTCAGTGACTGCCGTGCCAGTTTGAGGGTTGCGAGTCAAACTCATAACTAGCAATCCACTTCGGAAAGCCGACACTATTATGCACGCATGCCGACACTTTACAACTGTTGCAACACGCCCATTTAAGGTCTCCATGCGGTGGATAGATAGGGTCTACCCCATCTGACGGGTAAAGACTGTCCCCGTACTAACAAGTTTTAAGGTCAATTGCTATACCTTCGCAGGCTTGTTTCATATCGATATACCGAATATGACCTGCTACCAAGATGGGCGCCACCCCGAGCTCTTGGTTGGCCCTATCAGTTTTTCCGTTTGCAGGACGTATCCTACAAACAACCCTCCTCCTTTATCCTGGCTAGGGACAGGCAGGCGCAACCCTGGCTGAGTTCGTAGTGGGTAGAGTGCGTGGCCCACACACCAGAGAATCCTGGTTCAGTTCCCAGCTGACACAGAAAGTTTTTTCAATTGAACAAATTTTTCTGTTCAGCCGTCACCTCTATGCAGACAATGGCAAACCTCAGAGAGTAAAAACTGCCATGAAAAGCTTCTTGAGAACTTCTTGAGAAAGCTTTTATGTCGATCGGAGTCGGCATAAAACTTGTAGGTCCAGTTCTCGATAATTTATGTTCAAACATTTTCACAACACGCACGCATAAGAAGCTCGGTCAAAGTCCTTTTAAGGGCTGAAATGGCCATTTCGTTTTTTTTAACACTTGCATCATCACACTACTTTTATTTTTTAATAAAAACGTTGACAAAAAATTCCAAAATATATGTCGGATAAGATCGCCATCAATTTATTTTATTTCATATAAATTTGAATTTATTTAATTTTAATTTGTTACAATTATTGTGTTACGGGCCACCCTAATATAGACTTGTTACATTTTCGCTTAAGCAACAGCAACATACATACATACCCTAATATTGCCTTTACATTTTGTTTAAGCAATATCAACATACGTACATGCATACGGTTATTATTTCTTTCGTGTGCCCAGTATGTATGTGTGTTGTTGTTGCTCTTGTTTTCATCTTCGATGAGAAGAAGAATAGCAATAACAACAGCAGCACAATTGCAAGAACTTACTTCCAATAACTCATTCAGCCACTGCTTTGTTATTGTTATTCCCTTTCTCAGTCGCTGCTTAAAGTAAATGCTTTCGTTTTTTGTTTTGCATTTGGTGGTCTGGTGACAAATTCTTTTGTACAATAAAATCAGTTGTTAAGAAGAAATAGAATTGGAAAGAATAAAGTCGCTCAAGTAATTCGTACTTGAGATTAAAACATAAATTTTTTTTCTGAGCTACATAAACAAGGTTTCTGCGTAACATTTTGGCGACCGTGACAGGACGGTCTGTAATAAGAATTGATATAAATACATAGATTACCAGTGAATCACTGAGCCGCAAGCAGTAATTATTTTCTTTTCATCAAGCTACGCGAAAGAGGACAAATTTTATTGGGTTATCAACGGTGCTGCACATTAATTATTACAAATTTGTTGCTCGAGTATAGTAACAAATTTATTGGAGCCAAGTGTGGTGCGTCGTAATTTCAAAATTGTTGCTCTATTAAGGCGCTGATTAATTGCTGCTATTACGGAGATTTTGGGCTAGAACTTATTACAGCCGACCGAATATTTGTGGAAGAAAATTACAATTGGTAATTTTTAAGCGGAAACTTTTATCGTCGTTAGTGGTTCATAATTCTTCCAAAATTGCTTAATTTTTGTTTCGAAAGTTGTACATAACTTTAAAGAATCATATACAATCGCAGTCCGTTAGTTTTCATATAACCTTTCTTATATACTGTCGCTCAAATCGTGACGGATAATGGCCAACAACAACGATGATGGTGGACCAGAGGCTGCTGCTCCCAACCCAGAGTTGGCAACGCTAAAACAACAACGCAGCAACATGAAGAGAAACATCACCAATGTTCAAAAAAAGGTAGAAAGAGATGGCGACAAGGTTGACTCCACCATTTTGGAATGTCGGCTTCAAATTTTGGAGTCGTATTTTACACAGTTAGGTCACATTCAAGGGCAAATCGAAAAACTTAACCCTAACGATGTTGCAAGGAGTGATTTGGAAGAAATTTTTATTGTTGCTAAGGCAAAAATAATGGGTTTACTGAACAAACAACGTGGCTCTATGCAAATGGATCAAACATTACTCAACGCTTCACTTCCTTGTACCCCACATCATACTCGTTTGCCTTCGCTTAAGTTGCCCAAGTTCGATGGAAAATATGGTGATTACAAACGTTTCATCACCACATTTAACAACATGGTACATGAAATTTCGACGATAACTGGCGTCGACAAATTTAATTATTTATTAAATTGTTTGTCGGGTCCAGCTTTAGCAGTTGTGGAACCCTTCCAGGTAACCGAGGAGAATTACCCAAAGGCGCTAGAGAGGCTGAAGGGCCGATACGATAACAAGGTGCTCATATTTCTAGAACACATCTCTACGTTGTTCAATATTACTCCGATGTCCAAGGGTGACAGTAATTCATTACGAAACATCATTGATACTGTTGCAGCAATTCGTGGTTCGCTTCTATCGCTCGGGTCAGAGATGGATGTTCTTAATGGACTTTTGATTCATATTGTTTTATCAAAATTGGACGCTGATTCTAAAATGAGCTATGATGAAAAACAAGAGTTCAAATCGTTGCCCTCGTGGGATACCTGCTATGATACTTTAAGCCATCGCTGTCAGTTTTTGGAAAGTCATGGAAAAAAGGTTGAAGTACATGACAAATCGAAAGGTGCAACCCCAAAGCCAAAAACCTACAAATCGTCTCATACCTTTGTAAACTCAAACTCGAATTGTGCATACTGTAGCTCTTCGGACCACAATATATCAACATGTTAATCGTTTTCATCGATTGCTGTTTCCGAAAGATTTAATTTTATAAAAGGTAATGATTGCTGCATTAATTGTCTCCGTAAAGGTCATTTGGTGTCGAAATGCTTATCGAAATCCCGTTGTCGTGTATGCCACTCTCGGCATCATACTCTGTTGCACAAATATTCTGATTCTGCGCATGCTGATAATTCAACATCACAAGTTCAACCTCAAACATCTCTTGGAAATCAAAACAACCCAATCTCATTCGTAGTCCGCTCATGTAAACGAGCGCTCATCCCCACTGCGGTTGTTCTTCTGAAGGATTCCAGTGGCACATTTCATCCGGTAAGGGCTCTGCTTGATTCGTGTTCCGAAATTAATTTCATGTCGGAGGAAACTGCAAAAAGACTCCGATTGAAGTCTCAGCCGTATTATCAAGAAGTTTCTGGAATTGGCGAAGTGCGGACAAACATAAAATCATCGGTTTGCGCTACAGTAAAGTCTCGTTTGAGTTCATTCCAATGGTCCTCTACTTTTGCAGTTACTAAATCAATATCAGCCCGGCAGCCTGGTGAGTACATTCAAACATCTCATTGGAAAATACCACAGACGCTAGAACTAGCAGATCCTTTGTTCTACAAACCACAACATATTGATCTGTTAATCAGTACCGAAATATTCTTCGATTTGTTGCTCGATAAACGAATTTCCTTGGGAGAAGGTATGCCGTGTCTCACCAATACAGTGTTTGGATGGATAGTTGGTGGAACTTTTAATGCGGGAGCAAGATCTTCATTGCCCATATGCAATCTCGCTACTAGTTCTTCAAACATTGACTCCATTGTGACCAAGTTTTGGGAAGTTGAGGAGTACGCTAATTCTCCAGCAAAATATTCACCAGAAGAAGAAGAATGCGAACGTCACTTTATGGAAAACGTGCGCATAGATCAAAAACACAGAATTGAAGTTCGTTTGCCGTTCAAGAAGTCACCCGAAATATTAGGAGACTCATTGGAAATGGCTCGTAGGCGTTTTTTGTCGCTCGAAAGACGATTGGAACGTGATGCAACTCTAAAGTCAATGTACGTCGAGTTTATGGACGAATATTTATCGCTTGGACACATGTCACCCTACAATAAGCCGTTGAGTGGCCTGAATTATTTCATTCCACATCATTGTGTTCTTCGGCCACAAAGTACTACAACAAAAATCCGAGTCGTCTTCGATGCGTCAGCTCAAACTTCGTCGAATCGTTCGCTTAATGATATTCTGATGGTAGGCCCTACAATTCAGCAGGACCTTATTACAACGCTTTTTTCGTTTCGCTTAAATAAATTTGCTCTCACCGCTGACATAGCCAAAATGTATCGCCAGTTTCGCGTCGATGAGCGTGATGTTAAGTATCAGCTCACATTGTGGAGAAGCAACAAAGAAGAAGAATTAAAAGTGTTTCAACTGAACACTGTCACCTATGGTTTATCGTCGGCTCCATTTCTAGCAATTCGGAGTTTAATTTTCATTGCAGAAAAATATGGTAGCTCTTATCCACTTGGCTCGCAAGTTCTTCGTGATGACCTCTATGTCGATGACGTTCTTACTGGGTCGAACGACGTGGAAAAGTTGCTAAAAAAGAAACACGAACTTGTGAAAATCCTCGAACTACATGGTCTGGAGCTAGCAAAATGGAACAGCAATTATGACAACATCGGCAACACGCAAGATGATGAAATTCAATTTAAAATGGCTGAGGATGACGTCACCAAAACATTAGGTATGTCTTGGAAACCAAAAATTGATATGTTTTGTTTTCGATTCCAGTTGCCCAAGGTTGTCGCCCCAACGAAGAGATCCATTTTGTCAGTCGTTGCAAAAATTTACGACTTACTTGGACTTTTGAGTCCAATTGTTGTTCGGGCCAAAATTCTACTCCAGGAAATATGGATCCAAAATTGTAACTGGGATGACATCATCAGTAATACCCTTAAATCACTTTGGCTACAAATTCAAGAGACCTCGAAAATATGGAAAAAATTGAGGTACCTCGATATGTGCTTACTACCCTAGCACACCGAGGAGAAATTCATGGTTTCGCAGACGCTTCTCAACGAGCATACGGTTGTTGTATTTACTTTCGCGTTTGCTGTGATGGTGCTTACAAAACTTCACTTTTGATCGCAAAATCCAAGGTTGCTCCTATCAAGGCCCAATCACTTCCTCGCCTCGAATTATGCGCCGCTGTTTTGCTAAGCAGAACATGGCACAAAATCAAACCAAAAATTGAAAACTTCGTTTCATCAATCTATTTTTGGACAGATTCAAAAATAGTCTTACAATGGCTCAAACTGCATTCATCGACTTTACAGTGTTTCGTCGCTAATCGAGTCTCAGAACTACAAGAAAACACTAGAGGTATTTTTTGGAGACACGTTCCTTCAAAAAGCAACCCAGCGGATATCGTTTCCCGGGGTTGCAGTGCCCAGGATTTGCCCCATACGATTTGGTTCAGTGGTCCAACTTTTCTTCAGGAACACAATTCAAATTGGCCACCTACTGAAGAAGACACACCCGTTAGCCCATTAGAATGCAGAAAGGCAGCTGTTTTTAAATACTCTGACGCCACATCAAGCATCATAGAAGGCGTTATCGATAAGCATTCATCGTATTTTAAAATTATTCGAATAATCGCTTATATTTTTCGTTTATTTAACAGATGCCCAGCAGACCACGCATTGAAGCCCCAGGACTTGGTTCATATTCAATCCATCGAACTAGAACACACCTTTTTCCGGATTGTAGCTCACATTCAGCAATATAATTTTGGAGATGACTTGCGTGCAATGGCTAAGGGAAAAATTGTGCATCCATCGCTCCAGAAATTAACTCCATTTCTCCATGAAACCGACGTGGGCACCGGCTGTGTCAATATAATTCGAGTTGGCGGACGTTTATCAAACGCTCCAATTTCGTATGACGCACGATTTCCAGCTTTATTGCCCAAAAACCATCGCTTCGTAAAATTGTATATTGAACACCTTCATCGGAGCCATTTGCATGCAGGTCCGAAGGTTTTGCTGGGTATCTTGCGGCAGAAGGTCTGGATAATCAACGCTAGAGACGTGGTTAGAAAAGTGGTTCGTGACTGCGTTCACTGCTTTCGTTATAAACCGAAATTGTTAGAGCAAATCATGGGTAATTTGCCAGCTGACCGCTTCAGAGCTCAACGTCCGTTCATAATTACCGGCGTGGATTTTTGTGGCCCTTTTCTAACGTCTTATCGTATTCGAGGTAAAGTTCCATATAAAACTTACATTGCCGTGTTTGTTTGTTTTAGTTCAAAGGCAACGCATCTGGAACTGGTGTCAGACTTGTCCGCCAACAACTTCATTTTGTGCCTCAAGCGTTTTGTTGGTCGCAGAGGAATACCACAGAAGCTTTATTGCGATAACGCAACTAATTTTGTTGGAGCTCACAATAAGCTACATGAGTTGAAGCAGTTGTTTTTTAGTGAAACAATAACTCACGAACATATTCATCACAAACCGGATTTGAATTTTGTTTTATACCCCCCCATGCTCCACACTTCGGTGGCCTATGGGAGGCTGCCGTGAAATCTGTAAAAACACTCCTCGTAAAAAATGTTGCCCAAGCCTACCTCACATTTGAAGAATTGCAGACCCTTATCATCGAAGTCGAAGCAATTCTGAATTCACGCCCAATCTGCCCACTGTCAGATGACCCTAATGACGGCGAAGCGCTCACACCAGGTCATTTGCTCATTGGCTCATCATTAGTCGCTTTACCAGATCAACCCTTTGATGCTACCAAACAAACGTCGCTCAACCGTTGGCAACGTATTTCATTTTTAAAGCAACAGTTTTGGCATTTGTGGTCCCGTGATTACATTTCATCGCTGCAACAACGCTCAAAATGGTACCACATACAACCTAACATCACGGAAGGGCAACTAGTCGTAATTCATGAGGACAACACTCCCCCGCAACAATGGTTATTGGCTCGAGTAACCAAAGCTATAGCCGGTACTGATGGACGAGTTCGAGTGGTTGAGTTAAAATCAAAAAATGGCTCATTTCGTCGTCCAATACAAAAGGTGGCTCCCTTACCCTCTTCAAATGATGGTTGAATCAAGAGCTTCAACGGGGGGAGCATGTCGGATAAGATCGCCATCAATTTATTTTATTTCATATAAATTTGAATTTATTTAATTTTAATTTGTTACAATTATTGTGTTACGGGCCACCCTAATATAGACTTGTTACATTTTCGCTTAAGCAACAGCAACATACATACATACCCTAATATTGCCTTTACATTTTGTTTAAGCAATATCAACATACGTACATGCATACGGTTATTATTTCTTTCGTGTGCCCAGTATGTATGTGTGTTGTTGTTGCTCTTGTTTTCATCTTCGATGAGAAGAAGAATAGCAATAACAACAGCAGCACAATTGCAAGAACTTACTTCCAATAACTCATTCAGCCACTGCTTTGTTATTGTTATTCCCTTTCGCAGTCGCTGCTTAAAGTAAATGCTTTCGTTTTTTGTTTTGCATTTGGTGGTCTGGTGACAAATTCTTTTGTAGAATAAAATCAGTTGTTAAGAAGAAATAGAATTGGAAAGAATAAAGTCGCTCAAGTAATTCGTACTTGAGATTAAAACATAAATTTTTTTTCTGAGCTACATAAACAAGGTTTCCGCGTAACAATATAGATCTTAATTTTTTTTATTTGGTTTTTCCTTCTCCTATTGAGATAGGGCCTTTTGAGATTGGGCATTCCTATATTAAGATATATTATCGATATATTATTATTTGCATTAGTTATAAATATTACTATTAAATTTTTGTATACGTCAAAACTTGAACAATCACAATTTTTTTTATTTTTAATTATCTTGTGTCCTTAGTATTCAACAGGAAATTTTTAGTTTATTTCTTATTTTTGTTTTGTTAATATTGATTTGGGATAATATTCTTTTGAAATTTGCTGTGGCAGCAGGAATTTCGCTGAAACCAACTTTTTTAAAAACGGAAAGCTTCAGCGCCATCAAATTGGCGCAAATAGTTATGAAGAAAGTAATATGGCGTAAAAAGTAATTGAACCATAATGAATGTTTTGGTAAGGAGAATTTATGAAAGTACATAAAATTTTATATTTTCATGAAAAACTGCATTTTACTCTAAAAACTGCATTAATAATGGAAAAACTGCCTTTGTTTAAAAAAACTGCCAAGCTGATCAAAGTTAAAAAAACTGCCATTTGCAGGAAAAACTGCCATTCTGGAAATTCCGAGCACAACTAAAAAATTGTGTGTTTGAATATATCCGCATTCGCATCGTAGCCGTGTAGTTTGCATTAAAGTGCGCTTTTATTATAATTTATACTTCTATACTATTATATAAAAGGAGACTAACGTATGTTTGGCTCCGCAGAGGTGGAAATCGGCAGGCGCTATTTGAATAATTATTTTTCTATCGGATAGCTATGGTCCAAAATTATTATATAAGCTATATAAATTTGCAAATTATTTTTTAAATGATTACCTAAATTAAAAGAGCATAACCATACAATTTCTTTATTCTTATCCTCACCAGAAAAAGCTCTCTCTTTGTAAGCTCCACTCAATCCTTAACAGGTTGTGCGCAAAGCTTACAAGATACAACAATTTATGATTTATTTTTCGCTGCGAGAAAAAAGCTTTTTTAAAGCTCTTTTTGAACAAGATTAGAAAAAGTGAACAAAGTTCCCAAAAATAGAGACAGCAACATGAATAGTGTGCAGTACCAATATTGCCACATTTTTTAATGCAAAAATACCTTTAAAAAAACAGCGAAAAAATTAGCAACACCAATTTTTAAGTTTTAACGGAATAAATAATTAATTTTAAAGCAATTGGTTTTTGACCTTAAATTCAGCTATTTTTAGTGCTTATTGCCAGAGCCTTGCACGAACGTTCGATCTTTTATTCGTAGAAAAAAATAAAAATATTTTGTTCGTTCGATCGTTCTTAGAGACATAAAATAAATATTTTGTTCGTTTGTTCGCTCGTAGAGAAAGAAAATAAATATTTTGTTCGTTCGTTCGATCGTGGGAAAATAGATGTTCGTTCGTTCGTTTGTAGAAAAAAGATGTTCGTTCGGTCGTTCGTAGAAAAAAGATGTTCATTCGTTCGTTCGTTGAAAGCAGATGTTCGTTCGTAGAATATACATGTTTGTTCTTTCGTTCGTAGAAAATAGATGTTGCTGCAGTAGAAGCATAAATAACTAGGCCTGTGCAAGTTGCTTCGAGTTCGAGTCGAGTTGAGAAGTGCAAGTCGACTCGTTGAGTTGAGAGTGCAAGGATACCACTATTTCAAAATAAGTGGCATACTTTGAAAAAGGTGAAGCATTTCCTCATGCATGTTAAAATCTATAAATGAATTGGAAATGACTATAGTTTCTTATAATATATTTGCTACTTAAATTATAATTGGTATGATATAAAATCTTATACACATCTATATTAATAAAAATCATTTTCTGTTTGTTCGTTTGTTTGTTTGTTTGACTTTTACACAAATCTAGACTGTAAAATTTGGTAATTTAGTTTGTACTTTCCTCTTCTACCGCCCCCAAATCAATGAAAAAGCTATATTTCAGACGGTTTTGGTCGTATAAAGACTGAAATTTGGTAGTTAAGTTTGTATGCTTATCGTCGACAGCTGTACTAAAAAAATGGTGTGGTACACTATAATTCCACCCACTTTTAATAAATCATTAAGACTCCAAAACTTCTGGGCCGATTGCGGTAAAATTTTGGCAGTAGATTGTTTCCAAGCACGAGAAGGCTTACGGAAAAAATATTTTAGTCACACCCCCTTTCCCCTCCCACAAATATAAAAAAAATATAAATATCTCGACGAATTTTCAACCGATTTCAATAAAATAAAACTTGTTGGATTAAAAATTAACTATATTTTTTAATTACTACGACATAACGGGTCATTTAGTACAAAATATATCTACAAATTGATCTCAAAGAGAAAAAAAGACACAGTTTCGATAGTATCGTAAGTGTGGACGTAGATTTTTTTGTTTGATATATTTGTTAATGAATTTGTTGTTCTTTATCATTTTTATGTTGGTTAAAAATAAATATAATGCAATCTTTTGTTTAATAAATTGAAATAAATATTCCGGAATAATATGCTTTTATTATTTTTCCCTCCATAAAGAACTTATATATATTTTAAATATAATTGAATATTTAATTTTGAAGAAGCAAAATATATTTTTAATATGCATATATAAAATTAGTTCAATAATTTCGAATTTATTATATTTTAAAATAAATGAAGATTATAAAAGCATAACTACCATGCCAGTCTCCAATCTACGTATATGTAAACCTGCATTGTAGCAATATTATTTTTTATATTATGTATGCATTAGATGAGTCCTTTTTTGTACTGAATTGCAAAAGTTTTCGTGATCCATGAAAAGGGGGCAAATATGAAGAAGAGCGTTTAGAGGATCATAAATGTGCAATTGTCAGTTCAATATCTCTTAAACCGAATGCGCTTAAAGCCAAATCCCATTATTAGTGCTGGTTTTTATAGCATCTTTAAAATAAATTTTTTTAAGGTATTAAATTCATGAAAATAGATCCATCTCTCATGTTACTAAAAGGATTGCATACTTCTTAAATTTTAAAATATGTATTAAATTAATGTTGTAAATTAAATTAATTGTAAATTGATGAATTTCATAAATAGTTAATTATAAATAAAGTACTGTCATATTAGGTTTGTGGTAACCAAAACATGATACGTGAACATCGAATCGTGAAAACATCGCATCAATGGTTGTACCATATCTAGTCGTTCCCAGTATTCTACCAGAAACTAAATCTAAACTAACTTCTTTTTTCAAAAATTGTATTTAGAGCATCCTTCATCGGTGTGATGAAACAATTAAAAATTTCCCTAAATTTATTTGTAAATTAATTACGATCTTCTTTTATAAGTTTTAAGTTATGTGTTTATATAACTCCAATAATTTTTTTTCAATTATTAAAGGTTATCTTTTATCGAGCTCAAGGTCAATTGTTCCCTAAATTGTTCATATTTCTCTTTGAGATAAATTAAATTTGTAGACATATTTTGTACTAAATATCCCGTTATGTCAATAAAAAATAAATGTAAATAAAAAAATGTGGCAATAAAAAATCTAAAAAAAAAAAAAAAAAACGAAATGGCAAATTCAGCCCTTGAAAGGACTTTGACCGAGCTTCTTGAAAAAATCTAGTTAATTTTAAATCTAGCAAGTTTTATTTAATTGAAATCGGTTGAAAAGTCGTGGAGTTATTCAATTTAATGTTTTCCACTTCATTACAAAATCACCAAAGTAACAATGTTTTGCTTGTTTTGCTTTAAGCTTCAGACAATTTTACGCATTGAACGTTGATCATGAACCAACCGCATTTCCCTATTTGCGGCAGTTTGATCGCGCTTAAGCTTTTCCGTTGTTTAAAAAGTTGGTTTTAGGGCAATTCAAACAAATTTCTGCTGCCACGACAAATTTCGAAAGAATATTTTCCCAAATCAGTATTAACAAAACAAAAGTAAGAAATAAACTAGAAATTTCCTGTTGAATAGTTAGGACAAAAGATTATTAAAAAAAAAAAAAATTGTGATTGTTCAAGTTTTGACGGATCAAAAACTAAGATACAAAAATTGAATAGTACTATTTATAACTAATGCAAATAATAATAGATACTAGTATCGCCTGTGGCCGAAAGTCGGCTATATCAAAATCGGCGTTTTTTTTCGTTTTTTGCTGAACGCACCTACCCATAGCCTGAACAGAAGTATTGAACAAAATAAATAATTATAAATGTCTTTGCATGTGTTATATGAAGCAAGCAGCAGTTTAAAAGATTTTTTGACTCTGACGCAGTGACAAATTTATTTTGTTGAGAGAGAAATTAAGAGAAATCACCAACAACAATTATGATGCACAGCACTTTTGAAGTCTCTGCGAATCTCTCGTATTCTACTCTTGCTCGTGGATGCTACAGCAATGATGTGCCGCTACGTATTTTGATTTTGCTTTCTCATTGTCCCATTGGGAAAAAGGGTTTTTAAATTTGCTTAGTTTTCCTATCTTAATGGCAATAAATTCGAATAAAAATTATATTGTGCACATCTACTCAAAAGTACCTTTCCATCCATATAAGTATTATGCGATTATGTTGAAGTTAACACAGTTAAATAGGGATCACAAACTTTTCTGTTTGCGTATTAATATATAGATATCGATGCCCTAATATAGGAAATGTTTGAACACAAATGATCGAGAACTGGACCTACAAGTTTTATCCCGACTCCGATCGGCTTATGTTCTCAAGAAGCTTTTAATGGCAGTTTTTACTCTGTGAGGCTTGCCATTGTCTGCAGAGAGGTGACGGCCGAACAGAAAAATTAGTTCAATTGAAAAAACTTTCTGTGCCAGCTGGGAACTGAACAAGGATTCTCTGGCGTATGGGCCATGCGCTCTACCCACTACGCCACCCACGACCACCTATAAAGGAAAAACCTATAATTACCTATATTTTATTCACTTATGAAGTAAAAAAAATTGAGATAGTGCCTTCCTATATTGAGGCATCGATATGTAAAAAACATATATTACAAATACCTGAATTAGTTATCTTTAAATTATCTCAAATGTGAATAAAAATTAGAAGTTTTATTTATACATTAAATAAAACCATACATTTTTTATGTTTTTTGCTTGTAATAATTTTGTATGCAAATGAATTTGCTATTATTATAAAAATTAAAATAAAATGCTTAACAAATCGTTTTTTAAAATGGAATTTTTTGTGATCTAAATGCAGTATTTTTCAAATTGAGCAGTTTTTGAAAAAAAATCTGACAAGACTGGTTGTGCTGTGCTAGAAAAATAAAAAAATGTGCTAGCTAATCATAAAAAGAGAAGAGTAGAGAGCAACATGGAGTTTATTGAAACTCTTGCAAATACAAGCTGATGAAAAGAAAACGACCAAGCAATGCGTGGCATCAGGGATGATTTCATACAAATTTTTACAATTTAGTTTATTATTGAAATTTCGAAACGAAAATACCCATATACTGTGCTGTAGCACGAATATGATATTTTAAAACTTAATTCATAAAAATCGGCCCAGTACTTTTGGAGATTTACAAAAATTTGCAATTCAATTTTATATAATAGCAGATTGCTGCTGTGTGTATTTTGTTGATATTTCTTCGTTGTTGGTATTCTGCTGTGCATAGTCGCGAGGCTGAGAGCCGAGCACCACAACTGTCACTAGACGAATGATAGAAAACGTAACGCTTGAGTTTTTGTTCACTTCATTTCACTCGCTATATAAAATCGATTCTAAAGGAGTAAACTCCAAAAAATAGTTGGCAAATCAACGATGAAAACATTCCAGAGTTTTTAAATTCTGACAACGTATGCGATTTCAGTGACCCATCATTACCTAGTGTTCGCCCAACGAATTCGAAAAATCTAGTTGGCAATCCTTTATTTTTTTATAGCCTTTAACCGTCGCATCATTATTATCTACACTTAAAAAAAAAACAAACAAATCGGTCGAAAATTACGGGTAGCAGAGAGTGTAACGAACCCTCCAGTTCGTTTGCAATTGCTGGGGTAGGCTCAGCGAGTAAACCAAGGGTTCAAAAAATTTATAACTCGGTAGTTTTAGTTTTAATTTACAAGTAATCTTTATTGGGCATTTCTTTTATCTATTTAATACTATTAATTTAATAGGATTAAATTTAAAATGTAATTATTCAAAATAGTTAATAAATAATATTATATTTTATATAAAATAAATTAATTCATTATTCAAAATATTAATAATTTCTGTGATTACTATTGTTTAGTAATATTCTTTTATATAAAATTAATAAATTATATTATTATGTATACTTGTATACTTATGTATACGTGTATTTACTTATATGAAGTGAAACAACCTGAGCTAGAAGGGTGTAAACGCCTTCACTACGAAATAACCTGTGCTTAAAGGGTGTAAACGCCTTTACTATGAATACCCTGAGCTTAAAGGGTGTAAACGCCTTTACTATGAAAAACCTGAGCTTAAAAGGTGTGAACGCCTTTACTATGAAAACCTGAGCTTAAAGGGTGTGAACGCCTTTACTATGAATACCCTGTGTTTAAAGGATGTAAACGCCTTTACTATGAAAAATCTGAGCTTAAAGGGTGTGAACGCCTTTACTATGAAAACCTGAGCTTAAAGGGTGTAAACGCCTTTACTATGAAAACATGAGCTTAAAGGGTGTAAACGCCTTTACTATGAAAACCTGAGCTAAGTCTTGCACATGTGCACGCGCCTGTGCTCTTGTCAAGACTGCTGAGCTTAAAGGGTGTGAACGCCTTTACTATGAATACCCTGTGCTTAAAGGGTGTAAACGCCTTTACTATGAAAAATCTGAGCTTAAAGGGTGTGAACGCCTTTACTATGAAAACCTGAGCTTAAAGGGTGTGAACGCCTTTACTATGAAAACCTGAGCTAAGTCTTGCACATGTGCACGCGCCTGTGCTCTGGTCAAGACTGATTTTCCTATGCTAGCGCGCAGCTTTTTATTGGCTTGCGCTGTTTTTCTGTTTCACTGTTCGATTGGTTTGTTTACATGCATGTGTATGCTCTGTGAAAATCGTATTCTAGGGATCAAAATAAGAAACTTTGCCGAAGGAACCATACCTCTGAAACGAATTCTGATGTCCCCCAATTTGGGTCGAACTTTTGGGTAGGGGCAAATTTTGAAAAATCCCACTTTGACCCATTTAGAGTGCTCCAATCGAGTCCAAATGTGTGTCCGACCACCACTAACTTTGGAAGTTTGACCCACCCATGCCAGTGGCACACCCCCTGTGGGGTTCCCCATACAAACATTTCAAAAAATCACCAGTTTTGGCACTTTACATGAAAAAATCAGCGAAATGGCTATGTTTTTTCTTTATTTTTATTTATTTATTTATAATAATATTTATTATTTATTTATAATAATATCTATTTTTTCTCTTCTGAAATTTATTTAGTCAGAACATATGTAAATGAAAAAATAAATTTAAGTTATAGAAAAGAAACTAAAAAAATTATTGTTTGAAGTCTTTTTTACTTTCAAGTCTGGGCAATTTCGCACGGCTCTCTAATGTCGTCGCCATAACAGCCTCTACATTTTCCGGTATAACCCGTTTGGAAACGCTAGCTAGCAATTGAACATGTTCCGTTCCTTGTATGTGTGATGCAATTTTTGGATCATTAAACGGTGGATCATCTTGATTTAAATATTCTTTCAATGTATCGTACGGAATGCTTCGGGTGAATGGTGGTTCAAATACGTTATTTATGTCATTTATATTGATCATTTTCGTGTAACTTGTGCAATTAAACTTTATATCTGGTTTTTTATAAGCTCTAAGTTGCGTTGGGTCGTCAACATCTGTTCGATAGCGTAGAATTATGTTGATAGCACAGTCGCGCTTTTCTTTGCTATCATCAAACAACATCGATAACAAGATATTTTCCGAATGCGCATAATATGAATTATCTGTAATTACTTGATTGACAATTTTGCGTAAACGAGGTTCTATAAATCGTGACCAACTAATGAAGTTGAAAAATAATGCACTGCCGTACACGACAGAGCTGTAATACTTGATATTGAAGTACATTGGCACATAACATTTAATTATAAATTCAACCAGAATTCTTAAATTTGCATCTGGATTTTCCGTTGTCACATATAATCGTAATAATCTAGCGGCCTTGGTGAGCCACCGAGAATGTACAATTTTCCCTGGTTTGACGTTAGCCAGATCCACCGAAACCACGCCGCTAGAAATTGCATGGGCCATGTCGTGTAAGTACTTCGAATCGGTGGAAAATTCAATTTTTTTCTGGAGCGGGGTCATATTTTGCAACTCAATTTTCTGGAAGCCGTCCACCGCCTGAAAATATATAATAATAAAATAATTAAAAATGGTTGACAATTATAATAAATGAGTGATAGCAATAACTTACCGGAAGAGTTTCACAAGTTTCGATTTGACGGCTCAGTTTTCCGGTTGCCGATCTTGGTCCAGTGCTGGTTGATTTATCCAAAGCTTCAAACAAATGCCGAAACGGAAGTTCGTTGAAGTGTAGAAGGCAAACGAACCAATGCAATGGTCTTTTCAACAGCAATTCGAATCGTCGTATAATTCCACCGTGTGGGCCAGTGTTTGTTGGCTCACCGTCAGTGCATATTCCAATTAATGCATCCAGTGATATATTTTTATCGTTGAAAAAATCATTTAATTTGGTAGTTTTGTATTCAGCGGTTTCATGTTCCAGTCTTACGTAACCAATCAATTCAGAATTGGGTTCTCTCAAAATAACAAGATGAGGTTCTTTTACCATCCTAGTATGATACTTCTCATCAATTTTAGCTGTGAAAAACTGTGAAAAAGCTGTGAAATTTTAGCGTTTTTATGAAAACGCTAACAAATTGGTATGATCTAACCGTTTGCGAACCACTTCTTGTCTGCATTTCTCTTTTTCTCTGCGAACTTTCGATTTATCCATGGTGAGAGGTTTGCCATGCTTATCTTTCATTTTAAAATCTTGGAAAAGAGCGGTTCCCAATGCCGATGCTACTCTATCAGGCACACCAAATCTGTCACATACCAAGGCAAAGTTAAAACAATCGTATCTCTCTGTGTATTGTGAACTTGTGCTTCTATCCATATCTTCTTGAATCGGTTGAATCATCGGGATCTTGGTATGTTGGCATTGATGACATAGACGTTGCTCCTTGCTCTTCAGTTTCCATCACAACTGCATCCATTGTTAGTCTTCTCTGATTATGTTGATCGTGCATGAACTCTTTGAGGCGTTCGGGAACCCAGCAGCATGCACATGGAGCTGCCTTCAAATCGCATTTACATGTTCCAATGTAAAAAATTGTTTCTAGAGATTTTACATACTCTGTAAATTGTTGGGTTTTGTTTCTTCTCTTGATTTGCTCTTGATACTTGTCAATCAATTTATTAAATTTATTAAATACACTTTTTTTCAGCATTATATCCATACCAAGTTTTTCCCAAATTCCATTCAACTTATCTTGTACTTGAACAGTGAATGATTTATGGGAAAACTTTTTTTGTTCTGTTTTAGCACGTTCGCTTAAGTAAAAATAATATCTCAAGATATCCAGATGGGTTGGTAAATTAAGATCAGTCAAATCAGTAGACACACCAAGAAAAGTAACATCGTGCTTGGGTATATGACTCATTAGGTTTTCGATAGTTTTTGATGTTGTTGTTGCTTCATCTTGCGGTGTAGAGGATGATGGATTCATTGTAAACTTTTTGATTTGGAATGGTCAACTTCACTTATTATTTTTTTTTTTAAATATTTTTTTATCTGAAATTAGCACTTCACACTTTGAGTTATTCACAACGACTTAATGCATTCACAAAAACTGTTGCGTTATAAATGGTCTACGAGACGAGGTAATAAGAATGAAATGGCAATTTCAATTCTACCTGCTGTGTCTTGTGGTGGCTTAAAAACGCACACAAGCAATTTTAGGATCTGCAATTGTGTCACAGTGATACCTTAACTTTTTAAAAGGGTTGCGGTTCATTCCAGTGATACCTTAATTGTTAAAATGGTTGCATAAAACGCGAATTTTTTAAGAAGGTGCCATAAAATACCCACAAAAAGGGTTGAGAAAACAACCTTAATTTCTTAAGTAGGTGCTATAAAAAAACTACACAAGTAAGTTTACGACATGCAGCTGTGTCTTGTGGTGCCTTAAAAAACGCACACAAGCAATTTTCCGATTTGCAATTGTGTCACAGTGATACCTTCATTTTTTAAAAGGGTTGAATAAATTTCTAGAGAGAAAAAAAACTCCAAAAAGAAAAAAACATAGCCATTTCGCTGATTTTTTCATGTAAAGTGACAAAACTGGCGATTTTTTGAAATGTTTGTGTGGGGAACCTCCAGGGGGTTCCAGGGGGTGTGCCACTAGCATGGGTGGGTCGGGCCTCCAAAGTTAGTGGGGATCGGTCATACATATGGACTCGATTGGAGCACTCTAAATAGGTCAAAGTGGGATTTTTCAAAATTTGCCCCTACCCTAAAGTCCGACCCAAATTGGGGGACATCAGAATTCGTTTTAGAGGTATGGTTCCTTCGGCAAAGTTTCTTATTTTGATCCCTAGAATACGATTTTCACAGAGCAATGGGCGATTTTTTTGCCTCCCCACAAATCGACCCGGCTATATTATACCTATATATTAAATTGTAAAAAAAAAAATTGTACATTAAATATTTTTTTGAAATTCTTTTTGGGTTGGACGTTTTGAATGACGCTGAGTCAGAAAATCGCATTTTTAAAATTGTTGTCTGTCTGTCTGTTAAAGCATCACGCGAAAACCACTGGATGGATTTAAATGAAACTTGACATCTAGGTTCCTTATATCCCCGGTCATAATATAGGCTACTTTTTATCCAGTAAAAAAGGTTGGACCCGGTAGGTGGCGCTGCGGTCGGGTTCCAGGTATTCTTTTTTTTAGCTTATCTCTGAAACCATTCATCCGATTTGCATGAAAATTTGTAAGTAGAGGATTTCGGATACGGTGAGTTTTTATGACTTCTCTTCATTGCTCTATCTTGAACACCAAAGGGCGCTGTAGTAGAAATATTTCGAAAAACCCCGAAAAACTCCTAAGCCGTGTATCCGATTTGCATGAAAATTGGAATATAGGGGTTTTCTGAGGCGCCTGTAGTACAAATATTTTAAAAAACCTCGAAAAACTCCTAAGCCGTGCATCCGGCTTGTATGAAAATATGAAAATAGGGGTTTTCTGATACGGTGAGAGTTTTGAACTTATCTTTTTTGTGCTATCTTGAACACCAGAGGGCGCTTTAGTACAAATCCTAGGAAATCGTGAAAAACTCCAAAACTGCTCATTTAATTTGGATGAAAATTTGTAAATAGCGATTTTCAAGTAAGGCAAGGGTTTTGGTGCTATCTTTTTTGCTCTCTCTCGAAACTAGAGGTCGCTGTTGTCCAATTTGTACGTGTGTATGTTATTAAACTATTCCTTAACGGCTGCACTGATTTTGATGAAAATTTTTGTGTGTTTGAGTGGATCCCTGGATAGTTCAGATTCACAATTGGACTCGATAGGTGGCGCTGCGATCGGGTTCCACGAATTTCGTTATTATAGTTTATCTCCGAAGCCATGCATCCAATTTACATGAAAATTTGTATTTAGGGGTTTTCGGGTACGGTAGTTTTTATGACTTATCTATTTTGTTCTATATTGAACACCAGAGCGCACTGCAGTACAAATGTTTAAAAAATCTCGAAAAACTTCTAGCTGTATATCCGATTTGCCTGAACATTTGTACATAGGAGTTTTCGGATACGGTGGGCATCTTAGTTTTTTTTTCTGCGCTATCTTAAGCACCAGATGGTGCTGTAGTACAAATCACTTAAGAAATCGTGAAACACTCAAAAACCGCTCATCCAACTTAGATGAAAATTTGTATATCAAATATATAGGATTTGATTATCGAGTAGGGAAAGGGGTTTGGCGTTATTTTTTTATTCTATCTCGAAAACCAGAGGGCGCTGTTGTACAAATACCACAAAAACCTCAAAACAACTCATCCGATAAGTATGATTTTTATAAGTGGTTTTCGGGTGCGGTGAGTCTTTTGGCGCTATGTATTTTGCTATATCTTGAACCACAGAGGGCGCTGTACTACAAAATACAGTAAGACGTAGCAAAGCGCGAAGGGTGATATATATCTTCTTTTCTTCTTTATGTGTATTTATACCCATCAGCTGATACCGAAATCTGTGGTATTTGAGTACACATCAACACATGCGCAAGACAGTTGCGTCGTAAGTTGGCGTTGTTTTGACATTTTAATTTCTATTTTCAAAGCTTATGTAATTTTTGTCCACCTTCTTCGCGATTTGCCAAAAATTCATTTTTACTCTGATTTTTTTTTTTAAATGTGCAGTCTATCGAATACAATACATAACTTGAAAATATATATTTTTGCAAGCGATCAGCGGCACGCACACACAAATCACGATTTCCCTAAGTTTTTCTCATAATTTTCAGATGTTGAAGCTACATTTTGCTCATTTCGCCAAAGTTACCGGTTTGAAAGATGCAAACAAAATTCCTTCTAAAGTTTGTGAAAAGTTTTTTCAAATCGACGAATGAAATCGAAAATAATTTATATAAACTCCCGAGTTAAGCCGGGTATTCAGCTAGTATATATATAAAATTGTAAAAAAAAAAAATCTGTACATTAAATATTTTTTTGAAATTCTTTTAGGGATGGACGTTTTGAATGACGCTGAGTCCGAAAACCGCATTTTTATAATTTTTTTGTCTGTCTGTCTGTCTGTCTGTCTGTCTGTCTGTCTGTCTGTTAAAGCATCACGCGAAAACCACTGGATGGATTAAAATGAAACTTGGAATCTAGGTTCCTTATATACCCGGTCATAACATAGGCTACCTTTTATCCAGTAAAAAAGGTTGGACCCGGTAGGGGGCGCTGCGATCGAAATCCAGACATTCGCTTTTTAAGCTTATCTCCGAAACCGTTCAACCGATTTGCATGAAAATTTGTATCGAGAAGTTCTCGGACACGCTGAGTTTTTTGACTTATCTACATCGTTCTATCTTGAACACCAGAGGGCGCTGTAGTACAAATTTTTTAAAAAACGTCGTTAAACTCCTAAGCCATTTATCCGATTTACATGAAAATTGGTATATAGAGGTTTTCGAATACGGTAAGTTTTCATGACTTATCTACTCTGTTCCATCTTGAACACCAGAGGGCGCTGTAGTACAAATATTTTAAAAAAGTCGAAAAATTCCAAAACCGCTCATCCGATTTGCATGAAGTTTTGTATGTAGAGGTTCTCGACACGCTTAGTATTTTTTACTTATCTACTCTATTCTCTCTCCTAAAATGAAGGGAAAACTCCTAAGCCGTGCCATGACTTATCTACTCTGTTCTATCTTGAACACCAGAGGGCGCTGTAGTAGAAATATTTCTAAAAACTTGAAAAAACTTCTAAACAGAGCCGATTTGCATGAAAATTGGAATATAAGGGCACTTATCTTTTTTGTGCTATCTTGAACACCAGAGGGCGCTGTAGTACAAATATTTTAAAAAACGTAAAAAACTCCTAAGTCGCTTATACGATTTGCATGAATGTTTGTATAAAGAGGTTTTCGGAAACGGTGAGGTTTTATGACTTATAAACTAGGTTCTATCTTGAACACCAGAGGGCGCTGTAGTAGAAATATTTAAAAAAGTCAAAAAAATCCAAAACCGTTCATCCGATTTGCATAAAATTTTGTATGTAGGGGTTCTCGGACACGCTGAGTTTTTTTCACTTATCGACTGTTTTCTCTCTCAAACACCAGAGGGCGCTGTATTATAAATATTTTGAAAAGCCTCGAAAAACTCCTACGCCGTGCATCCGAATTGCATGAAAATTGGTAAATAGGGGTTTTCTGATACGGTCAGTGTTTTGAACTTATCTTTTTTTGTGCTATCTTGAAAACCAGAGGCCGCTTTATTACAAATATTAGGAAATCGTGAAAAACTCTAAAACTGCTCATCCGATTTGGATCAAAATTTGTAAAAGGCGATTTTTGAGTACGGCAAGGGTTCTGGTGCTATATTTTTTGCTTTTTCTTGAAACTAGAGGGCGCTGTTGTCCAATTTGTACGTGTGTATGTTATTAAACTGTTCCTTAACGGCTGCACTGATTTTGACGAAATTTTTTGTGTGTGTTTGAGGGGATCCCTGGATGGTTCAGATTCTCAATTGGACCCGTCAGGTGCCACCGCGATCGTACTTAAGGCATTTTGTTTTTATAACTTATCTCCGAAACCGTTCATCCGATTTGCGTGAAAATTCGTGTATAGAGGTTTTCGAATGCGGTGAGTTTTTATGACTTATCTACGCAGTTCTATCTTGAACACCAGAGGGCGCTGTGTACAAATATTTTAAAAAATTTCTAAGCTGTTTCTCGAAAAACTCTTAGCTGTACATCCAATTTGCTTGAAAATATTTACATAGGAGTTTTCGGATACGGTGGGTATCTTGAACTTTTTTTTCTGCGCTATCTTAAACACCAGATTGTGCTGTAGTACAAATCACTTAAGAAATCGTGAAACACTCAAAAACCGCTCATCCGATTTAGATAAAAATTTGTACATCGGATATATAGGACTTGATTATCGAGTATGGAAAGGGCTTTGGAGTTATTTTTTATTCTATCTCGTAAACCAGAGGGCGCTGTTGTTCAAATACCGCAAAAAACTCAAAACAAATCATCCGATAAGTATGATTTTTATAAGTGGTTTTCGGGTGCGGTGAGTCTTTTGGCGCTTTGTATTTTGTTATATCTTGAACACCAGAGGGCGCTGTACTACAAAAGACGATAAGACGCTGCAAAGCGCAATAGGTGGTAAATATCTTTTTTTTTTCTATATGTGTATTTATATTCAAACTTCTTTTTTCGCATATCAAGACAGCTGATGCCGAATTCTGTGGTATTTTAGTATGCATCAAAATATGCACAAGTCAGTTGCGCCATAAGTTGGAGTTGTTTTGACATTGCAATTTAGTAGATAGGATATGGCGATTCTGGGGCAGGAGGCTCAGAGGCTCAAGCCGATGACGTCACGCCCGCACCCCAACACCACTAAGTGGTGGCTTTTTTAACTAATCTGCAAGTTTGGGGTATGTCTTTGCTTTAAGCTTTTTATCTTTGGCATGTTTGGTGTATGTCTTTGCTGTAAGCTTTTAAAAATTGGCAAGTTCGGGGTATGTCTTTGCTTTAAGCTTTTAAAATTGACAAGTTTGGGGTATGTCTTTGCTTTAAACTTTTAAAAATTGGAAAGTTTGGGGTATGTCTTTGCTTTTAAGCGTTGATCATAATTTTATACACTACATTATCGGTAGTGGTAGTCAAGCGAGTTCTTATCAGTGTTTGCATGTTTTGTTTTTCTTAACCCTCGCATTAGGTACAGCAAGACTCAAATTTTGCTGGTCAACTTGCTTTGTGAAAATATATATATTTATTTGGAATGAAGCAATTTAGGTACGGCGAAGGTTGAAGAGGTTAAAGAAATGTTTATAAATTTAATAAAGTCGGTAAGTATTAGGTGCGTGTATTAGATTTGTGTAAGTAGTTTGTATATTAGATGACAACCATTTAAATCATAGGCGTATATAAATATCCATTCGTCAGCTGGGGGACATCGAGGTAACAAGCCCCCACTTAATAATCATCGGCCAAGTCACTTACACCCAGCAACTTCTCCGCCGCTGTATTTTATTTTAAGTAAACGAAATACACCGCAACCAAGAAGAGTCAGGAAGTTTCTAGAAGCTTCGAGATGCAGAAACGTCGAGAACATTTTAGAAGCTTATGTCATTGTATGCCGAAGCGAATGGTGTGAGAGAGAAAGGGAGAGAGAGAATTTGATAGTAAGAGAGAGAAAGGGAGATAGCAAATAGCGCGATCCTATACAAATAATAATTCAGAATCAACCTAACCTTAGCCAATGCCATAGGTATAGGGGGGGCACCCTTTATATATATAGGTATATAGGCTACTCTATAGGTATAGACTTAAAAATTTATTTAAATTTTTCTTTATTACTATTATTATTATTTATATATATATATAAACAAATTGTATAATTTTATTAATGGAAAAAAGTGATCTTATATTTAATTAATTTTTTCTGATCTCGCTGGTTAGAGGTGAATATTCAATTACTCGATCATGAATTACTAAACAGTGGGCTGAGGTTCTATCTGGAATCGGTTTGTTTGCTTCGGTTTCAAATTCAATTCGTACATCAATAGGTCCAACTTTAACTGCTTCATTTTGGTGTGTTACATCAACAACAATAAGTGGTGCAATAGCCTTAAATCCAACGACATCTAGCAATGGTTTAGGTTCCCGCATATAATAACTTTGTTGAAATTTTGCATACATATCATATAGTACAGCATACTGTCCCATTTCAAAGCGACTATTTAAATCATCATAGGGATATGATTCAGAGTTTATATATACTTTTAAATTAGATATATTACAATGATCAAATATATTTCCTTCCTGTTTACTTTTTTCTCTTTGTAAACCGATTATAAGAAAATGATGACATGAAACCGTGGTCTTTCATTTTGCGGTGAAAGCTTAACATTCCATAAAACTTTTGTTTCCTTTGGTAGTATAGGATTTATATGATAGTCCCAACTTCTAAACGCCATTGGTATTAGCAAATTTTCGTTTTTAATTATCTTGTACATTTCCAATTTTGCAAAGTCTGATAATTGTATATGAGGCATTTTCCAAACTATGTCCAGTATTGTTAGCTTTAACTGATCAGTTCCATTTGTAGAATGATATGATCTATCATTATATGAAGAACGTTGAAGGATAAGTTCATGCTTCGAATTTAATATTATTTTATTATAATCTTCAGCAAAACCCAGGAACATTTTCAACGGCACACAACAACTAAAATGAGATTTTTCCAATGTGAAATTTTCATCAGGAACCCAACCTGCGTTTCTTAATGCGCCACTTTCAGCTTTATTCAATGAAACGAAATTTTTCATGGTTGATGAAATTCCAAGATTACGTGTACGATCAACTTCAAAACCATTAATTTCATAACGAATTTCATCAAACAGATATGAAACAAAGTTGTTTTTAAATTTCACACCTGTTGTTACTACATCATTTCCTCCTTCCTGTTTTACTATAAAACCATGAATGTAAATCATACTCTCACTTGGTAAGACAAAGTGATCTTGATTTTGAATTGGTATACGAATTTCATCGTTATTGTTAAACGATTTTTGGTATGGATAGTAACTATGATAGTCTCTTTTTATAATACTCTCATCGTACATAGGTTGTTGAAGTACATTGAGTATTTCATTCATATTGAATTATTGGTTGATTGATTATCGATATTGTGATTGATTGACTAATTATCGATCAGTTTTAGCCGGTAGCTGTAGAACAGTACAGATCAGTTTTAGCAGTTAGCTGTTGAGTGGTACAGACCAGTTTAGCAGTTAGCTGTTGAACAGTACAGATCAGTTTTAGCAGTTAGCTGTTGAGTGGTACAGACCAGTTTAGCAGTTAGCTGTTGAACAGCACAGATCAGTTTTAGCAGTTAGCTGTTGAATAGTACAGACCAGTTTAGTAATAGTTGTTGTTGACTCTTCTCCCAAGATTAAGTCCCAAGGATTTTAAAAATTCTATATTATATCTTGTCAATGGTTTGTTAGCTCTTCTTCTTCCTCGTTCAAGTGCTGATGTAGGACTAACTGTAAATTCTCTTTGTATCTTATTTTTATTATAAATAATCATAATTATAATTGTTCTGGCTTGAAGTGTAGTCTTACGGTAATCTTTTCCCCTCGAAAATTTATAAGGTCGCCGTCTTGATTCAAGATTCTTATAGTAATGTTGTTTACTTGTTGACAGTTGACAGGTAAATAAATGACATTTTGAGGTTTCTCTTTAATTTTATATCCGGGTGGAACATCTAGAGGAAATTCGTGAATAGTGTGAACCAAAGTGCTATTAATATATGATCCATCTGTCAAGTTGCTTTCGATACGTATTGTATTTACATTTGTAATATTCAAAGGTAAGTCAGTAACCTGACTGATCTATATTTATATATTTTGTTTTTTCTATATCTTGTAATGGCTCTATAGTAACCACATTGATAAATTCCTCGTACGGTAGCTCATTTTCTATCAATTTCCTTTTACTGAATCCCAACAACTGTCCTACACTGTTTGGTTTTGAAAAATCTATGTCTTCGGAGGAAGTAATTTCAGTTTTTAGGGTGTTATTGTTTCGCTCAATTTTTAAGTAAATTGAATCATCAATGGATTTTATACTTGACTCTAAGAAAGAAGCAATGTCTTTAAGTTCATATAAACCAACTGGAATTGTAATAGTATGTGGTCCAATATGGAATAAATTATTATGATCATGTACATTAGGTATAGAATTAATTGATCCAAAGTCTACAAGTCCACAAACATATCTTGTAGGTAATTCAACCGGAGGAAAATATTTTGCAACAAGAGTTGAAGTGGTTCCGCTTAAAGAGATCGTTATTGACATTGTGCGTATTCGTTATAAACTGATAGTTTATACATATAGAGTGGCCTATATACCTATAAAGGTATAGAGTGCCCCCTATACCTATGGCATTGGCTTAGGTTAGGTTGAGTCTGAAGTATTATTTGTATTGGATCGCGCTATTTGCTATCTCCCTTTCTCTATCTTACTATCAAATTCTCTCTCTCCCTTTCTTTCTCACGCCATTCGCTTTTCTGCAGAAAAGTTACTAAGGTGAATCAGAAGTACCATGTGGGACTTTTTTTGATCCTTGTTGCTCTGGCTCCTTTTTGATTCTTGCTGCTTTTTGATCCTGTTACTAAGGTGAATCATATCAAATTAAATCCGTATCGGGATGGGAATGGGTGACGTCATCCAATACTTAAACTACTTATATAAATCTAATACTTACCCCTCGCTTCCACTTGAGCTGCACCTAATACATTAACCCTATACTTATCACCACCATGATAAATTTACAAACATTTCATGAAGCCTTCAACGCTCCCCGTATCTAAAATGATCCAAACAATATAAATGCAGATTTTCGCAACGCAAGTCATATCATGTAAGCTAAACTCGTCACGCAGGATTTGAGTCATTGGTATTAGGTATTCGAGGTTTAAGAAAAAACAAAAACATGCAAACGCTGATAAGAGCTCGCTTGTCTACCACTACCGATACTGAAGTAAATAAAATTATGATCAACGCTTAAAGCAAAGACATAAAGCCGGTTTTAATAGCTTTTAGCAAGGACATACCCCAGAACATGCTGATTTTAATAGCTTTTAGTAAAGGCATACCCCAAACTTGCCGATTTTTAATAGCTTTTAGCAAAGACATACCCCAAACTTGCCGATTTTTAATAGCTTTTAGCAAAGACATACCCCAAAACTTGCCGATTTTAATAGCTTGTAGCAAAGACATTCACCTGAGCTTGCCGATTTTAATAGCTTTTAGTAAAGACATACCCAAAACCTGCCGATTTTTAATAGCTTTTAGCACATACATACCCCAAACTTGCCGATTTTTAGCCAAAAATCCCCCACTAGATGGTGCTGGACCGGAGTGACGTCATCGGCTTGCGCCGCCGCGGCACCTGCCCCAGAACCGCTATATTGTATCTACTTTACTTCATATATGTCTCAAGAATATGCCAAAAATTCAATTTCCTCCGCTAGCTATACTTTTACCCTGTTTTACACGCGCCGTCAAGCGTGTTTTTTTTCTAAAATTGAACAGATGGCTTTATTATTCTCGAGCCCCTCTCTTAGCTCTTTCAAATAGCTTCTTTTATATTTATTATGTATTATTTTATATTATTGCTGTAATATATTTTTGAATTTGTATACGAATGAGCATCGCCAAACGACGCAGTACTGAATTGGCCAAAAAATGAAGATCGAACCAGAAAAAAAAGGTCAGGTGTAAGCAGAATATGAGCACGCATAAGGCCTACTGAAGGCACCCGGGATCGCAGACATCTGCAAAATTAAAAAAAAATATTTTTTTCATATATATCAAAAAAAAAAATTAATTTTTTCTTCAAACCACGTTTTTACTCTTTCTACGTAACATTTCTGCAAAAATACTTGACCGATATTTATGTTTATGGTCTAGCTTTTTTTGTTATGAATTTCTTTTAAAGAAAAAATATATTAAAGATTAATTTAGTTATTAAAAGTACCGAAAAACTGGTTTTGAAACATTAAAAAGGTTTTTCTCGAAACAGATTTTTTAAAATCGGTGTGCAAGATTGCGCAATAACCGATTTACTTCAAAATTGCTGAGTAATTAAAAAATATTTTTTTGAGGGTCTGACTTCGAGTTTTTTTTTTTAAGTCCTCAAAAAATTTGTACAGCTACTTTTGTCCAAAAATTTGAGGTCTTTTTTTTTAAATTTGACTTTGCGTAGCCGCCATTTGTTTTTTAATTAAATTAAGTTTAAACTCTTACCAAATTTTTTTTTGTTTCAGAATAGCCAATCTCGAGATTCCTGCACACCGTTTTTTTTATTTTTTTTTTTATTGCTTCATTTACGCACGTGTGCCGCGCAAGTGACTTCACAAAGAAAAACAAAAAATGTTTTGTTAATTTTAATACTTATGTAAGACAATAAAAAATTCTCAAATATCTATTACCGTTTTTTCAAAATCCTTTCTTAAAAACTCCTAAAATTTCGATAAAATTAAGTAAAATGTCCCTTTAATTTTTTTTCAAAATAAGCTATGAAACATGAAAATTGGACGGAAACCTCCAGAGTTATGATTCTTTTCTTTTCGAAAGAAAACTCTTTTTTGTTCTTGTTGCATTAAAAAATATCTAAAAAAATCCAAATTGGAAAGAATTTAAATGAAATCTTGTAGAAATATTTTCTTTAACTATATCTAATGTAGATGCAAACAAATTGTGTAATTATGTTCACAATTCAATTACCAGTTCAATTACCAGACTTTTGATTTTTTACTTTCGGAAAAACCTAATTTTTTTGGTTGTTGAACTAAAAAATCGCAACATTTCAAACTAAAAAAAAAAACTGTGAAATATTATTTAATTGAATTCCAAAAAAAATCAGATATATAGTTTTTAGAATTACTGAAGTCATTTCATCTGATAAATCTATGTTTTTTGACTTTTTATGATTTTTTTTTCTGTGTTCGATATGCCAGAGAGGGGCACATTATGGCTTTTTGAAAAGAAAATTGAGTCTTAACAGCTTTAACTTTTTTATTCGATTTTTGGCTTTCATTTTTTGTTCAAAATATCTCAAAACATAGTAAATTTCTTATTTGCATACTTCAATGTTTTTATTTTTTGATTTTTAGGAATTTTTTCTTAAAAATATTTAAGCTCAAAATTTCGAAAAAGGCGTACTTCTGCAAAAAATTCAGTAATGAACAAATTATTACATTTGTTTTTTCTATATTAGGTATAGTCTTAGAAAATATTTTCATGACATTTCTCTGAATTTTTTTTAATTTTGATTTTTGCGATTTTTTTTAATAAAACAATATAAAATTTTTTTTTCCAAAATAAGAAACTCTGGTCATTTATATATGATTTTCATATTTGATGATTCATTTCACATAAAAGTTAAATTAAAAACGAAATTCGTACCAGTTTTTTAAAAATTTGAGCTTAAAAATATGTAATTGAGATTTTCTTGGAAAAACAGCCATATTTTCCCATATGAATCAGATTTTCAATATAGAAATTGCTTGAGGCACGTTTAAATATCAATATTTTTTTCCTGAAAATTTCACAGGTTACTTGTGACATGTTAAGGAACAAAACCGCAATGAGTAATTCGTTACTTTCAGAAAAAAGGACCACACTATACATGATTTAAATTATCAAATTTTTAAATTTTATTTTTGAAGATTTTTCTTTCGAGTTTGCCAATAGAAAGCAAAAACTACCCATAGAAACTAACTATTCAATCAGAAAAGGACTATTCAAATAACAAAGCAAGTGAGAAAAAGACGGAAATTTTTTACATATAATCGAAGACAAATAATTTGGGTTAAGAATTGGATAATTATCTGTAGTGCAATTACCTGCCACTAAGCTGTAACATCGCTTCAACGTCGGCAGTGTCACCTTCTATTTGTAATTATTCAATGCTTTAGTTTACTAAAAAGCGGCACGGGTATGTTATAAACTCTCACTGTATTCAACTCTAGGTTAAGTCACTTGAGAGAAGCTCGGTCGAACTGTCAGAATGGATAAAAGGAAATCAAGAAAAAAAAACCTGAATCGGTACAATTTTTAGCTAACAGCTACTTTGACAGTTCGAGCAAAGGCAGAAAAAGAGTGCTTTTCTCTCAAGTGACTTAACCTATATTAATGAACATTGCTCTCAACTTCAACAGCTTTTCCACATAAACAACACAGAGAGCAAGAAGAAATGAGTATAAGGCATAACTAAAACAAGAAAAACGAGCACTTCATCAAAGCAAGCATATCAAGTAAAAATTGAAATGTGTTGAAATGTGTTGAAGTGCTCAGTGGTGGACACTGAGTTCTGGGTATTTTTTTTTAATTTTTGATAATGATTAGACAATGAAAAAGAATAAGTAAAAAGCATGAAACGAATATATTGTTAATAAATAATATTGTTTTGTGTTTAAAAGGTTTTTGTGCTTCATATCATATGCTCGATGCACTTTATTGAATCAAATACATTCATGTTTACAAATTTATTTTTTTATTAGTTGCCCTAAATCATTGCATAATTACAAATAGAAGGTGACACTGCCGACGTTGAAGCGCCGTTACAGCTTAGATAATTACAGATAATTATCCAATTCTTAACCCAAATTATTTGTCTTCGAATATATGTAAAAAATTTCCCTGTCTTTTTCTCACTTGCTTCAATGAGAGTATATTATCAATCAATATTATAATCAAGAGTTTGCGTGACTATCAGATATATTTTTTCTGCATTTTTCGATGTACAGTCAATGAGAGTATATTATAATCAAGAGTTTGCGTGACTATCAGATATATTTTTTCTGCATTTTTCGATGTACAGTTCCCAATTGAAAAATGTTAGAACTAGACGGAACTAAACGGAACTACAAAGCTAAGACATGAATCAAGAACTAAACGTAACTAAAAAGCTAAGACATGAATCAAGTTGCATGTGCGCGCTTAAGCGCATGCGCGAGTGTTTTTTTTTTTCAATACTGATTTGTGAATGAATGTGTGGAAGCAGTAGCGCATGTGGAAGTGTTTTTTAGGTCGCTATAAATCTGAATGTATGTGTGTAAGCTGATACACTGATTTCAATGGATGTGTGTAAGCTGAAATGATCAAAAAACAAAGCAAGCAATATTCTTTTTGTTTTCTGCTGTCGATATGATCTTACCCCTTTCCCTTCTCCCCGCTAGCAAGCACGCGTGTGAATGAATGTGATGTTGTTATTGTAGTCAGCTGTTAAGATTGTTTACATTTGTTGGTATAGTTAGCTAGAAATTTTCGGAGTTTTGAAGTTATTCTTATTGGAAGCTCTACAGTTGGAATTTTTGCTTAATAGTATTTTTAAATAGATATTATCAATTTACGAGTTATTCAACACATAAACTGATATTACTCTCAATGTTTATATGCAATATTTTTATTACTCTTCATTTCAGTATAGCCAATTTTTAATCAACATAAAAATTATTTATATACATTTATGTACCCATATTCTCGATATAACTACACTTGAAATTTTAAGTAATTCGGAGAAGTTTATTCGTAATATAGAGTGCTCTATGGCCGGGTAGTTAATTACAATTTTTCTTCTTTCTTTGCTAACTTGTAAAAAGCTGATTTTAAGAAAGATTTAAAAAAAAAAATAGCTGAAATAAATGCAATTAAAACAGTTAAAAAACATTTCACTTTTATAAAGTAAAACAAAATTTTTAAAATATTATTTATTCTTATTATTTTTTATTGCATACAATTTTTTTTATATCAATGACCATACGTTGACACCTCGTAACTAACGATTTTTTGAAATTGATATTTTTAATATTTTTATAAAAATGTTAACCAAGCTTTTTCTTCCAAATTGACAAACAGCACACCAAACAAAATCCCGATTTTATTTTTAAAAATAAAATTGCTGATTGCTTTTAATTGTTAATTGTTGTTAAGTATTTTGCTTCTCCTGTTAAATTAATGAATTTTTAGTTACCAGGTATCAACGTATGGCCATCGATATGCTATTATATATAAACAGTTCTTGTTAATATCTTCAATTAAATTTTTATGTAAAACTTTAAAGTTAACTGTAAAAGTTAAAAAGTGTTGTGAGCACAACATTTTCAATTTTGAAGCAAAACTGAATTTCAGTAACATTTATTTAAATTTTTTTCTATAAAATAACTAAACGATTATTGCCTAGGAAGAAACTTTTCAAAATTTATATACAATTGATTTTTGCAATTCAGTAAAAAAGTAAAGGCTAAGTTTGTATAACATTAAACATATTTATGATAATCATAAATGGAATAATAATAGTAAGAACATATATATATTATATAAATATACACATTTCGTTGACAACTACTTTCGTAAACTCTTGAAGTTCCAAGAAATAACCACTGTTTCAGAGGATTAATTTTCACTTTGAAATCAATGATATCCTTCTTTAATGATCTGTTCCAGGATCCTGAAGTGAAATTCGTTATGTAAGGTAGGATAATTAAACATATTTATGATAATCATAAATAAAATAATAATAGTAACAACATATATATACATTAGGGCGGGTCGATTTAAAAATCGCTCAATGCTCTATGAAAATCGTATTATAGGGATCAAAATAAGAAACTTTGCCGAAGGAACGAACCATACCTCTAAAACGAATTCTGATGTCCCCCAATTTGGGTCGGACTTTAGGGTAGGGGCAAATTTTGAAAAATCCCACTTTGACCTATTTAGAGTGCTCCAATCGAGTCCAAATGTGTGACCGACCCCCACTAACTTTGGAGGCTTGACCCACCCATGCCAGTGGGGTTCCCCATACAAACATTTCAAAAAATCGCCAGTTTTGGCCCTTTACATGAAAAAATCAGCGAAATGGCTATGTTTTTTTCTTTTTGGAGTTTTTTTTCTCTTTAGAAATTTATTCAACCCTTTTAAAAAATGAAGGTATCACTGTGACACAATTGCAAATCGAAAAATTGCTTGTGTGCGTTTTTTAAGGCACCACAAGACACAGCTGCATGTCGTAATCTTACTTGTGTAGTTTTTTTATAGCACCTACTTAAGAAATTAAGGTTGTTTTCTCAACCCCTTTTGTGGGTATTTTATGGCACCTTCTTAAAAAATGCGCGTTTTATGCAACCATTTTAACAATTAAGGTATCACTGGAATGAACCGCAACCCTTTTAAAAAATTAAGGTATCACTGTGACACAATTGCAGATCCTAAAATTGCTTGTGTGCGTTTTTAAGCCACCACAAGACACAGCAGGTAGAATTGAAATTACCATTTCATTCTTATTACCTCGTCTCGTAGACCATATATAACGCAACAGTTTTTGTGAATGCATTAAGTCGTTGTGAAGAACTCAAAGTGTGAAGTGCTAATTTCAGATAAAAAAATATTTAAAAAAAAAAACTAATAAGTGAAGTTGACCATTCCAAATCAAAAAAATTACAATGAATCCACCATCCTCTACACCGCAAGATGAAGCAACAACAACATCAAAAACTATCGAAAACCCAATGAGTCATATACCCAAGCACGATGTTACTGTTTTTGGTGTGTCTACTGATTTGACTGATCTTAATTTACCAACCCATCTGGATATCTTGAGATATTATTTTTACTTAAGCGAACGTGCTAAAACAGAACAAAAAAAGTTTTCCCATAAATCATTCACTATTATGATATTATTATACAAGATAAGTTGAATGGAATTTGGGAAAAACTTGGTATGGAAATAATGCTGAAAAAAAGTGTATTTAATAAATTGAATAAATTGATTGACAAGTATCAAGAGCAAATCAAGAGAAGAAACAAAACACAACAATTTACAGAGTATGTAAAATCTCTGGAAACAATTTTTTACATTGGAACATGTAAATGCGGTTTGAAGGCAGCTCCATGTGCATGCGGCTGGGTTCCCGAACGCCTCAAAGAGTTCATGCACGATCAACATAATCAGAGAAGACTAACAATGGATGCAGTTATGATGGAAACTGAAGAGCAAGGAGCAACGTCTATGTCATCAATGCCAACATACCAAGATCCCGATGATTCAACATACGCACCGCCACCGGCTCAAGAAGATATGGATAGAAGCACAAGTTCACAATACACAGAGAGATACGATTGTTTTAACTTTGCCTTGGTATGTGACAGATTTGGTGTGCCTGATAGAGTAGCATCGGCATTGGGAACCGCTCTTTTCCAAGATTTTAAAATGAAAGATAAGCATGGCAAACCTCTCACCATGGATAAATCGAAAGTTCGCAGAGAAAAAGAGAAATGCAGACAAGAAGTGGTTCGCAAAAGGTTAGATCATACCAATTTTTAAGCGTTTTCATTCGATGGCAGAAAAGATGATACTTTAACGATGTTGACGAAGTTGATGAGAAGTATCATAGTAGGATGGTAAAAGAACCTCATCTTGTTATTTTGAGAGAACCCAATTCTGAATTGTTTGGTTACGTAAGACTGGAACATGAAACCACTGAATACAAAACAACCAAATTAAATGACTTTTTCAACGATAAAAATATATCACTGGATGCATTAATTGGAATATGCACTGACGGTGAGCCAACAAACACTGGCCCACACGGTGGAATTATACGACGATTCGAATTGCTGTTAAAAAGACCATTGCATTGGTTCGTTTGCCTTCTACACTTCAACGAACTTCCGTTTCGGCATTTGTTTGAAGCTTTGGATAAATCAACCAGCACTGGACCAAGATCGGCAACCGGAAAACTGAGCCGTCAAATCGAAACTTGTGAAACTCTTCCGGTAAGTTATGGCTATCACTCATTTATTATAATTGTCAACCATTTTTAATTATTTTATTATTATATATTTTCAGGTGGTGGACGGCTTCCAGAAAATTGAGTTGCAAAATATGACCCCGCTCCAGAAAAAAATTGAATTTTCCACCGATTCGAAGTACTTATACGACATGGCCCATGCAATTTCTAGCGGCGTGGTTTCGGTGGATCTGGCTAACGTCAAACCAGGGAAAATTGTACATTCTCGGTGGCTCACCAAGGCCGCTAGATTATTACGATTATATGTGACAACGGAAAATCCAGATGCAAATTTAAGAATTCTGGTTGAATTTATAATTAAATGTTATGTGCCAATGTACTTCAATATCAAGTATTACAGCTCTGTCGTGTACGGCAGTGCATTATTTTTCAACTTCATTAGTTGATCACGATTTATAGAACCTCGTTTACGCAAAATTGTCAATCAAGTAATTACAGATAATTCATATTATGCGCATTCGGAAAATATCTTGTTATCGATGTTGTTTGATGATAGCAAAGAAAAGCGCGACTGTGCTATCAACATAATTCTACGCTATCGAACAGATGTTGACGACCCAACGCAACTTAGAGCTTATAAAAAACCAGATATAAAGTTTAATTGCACAAGTTACACGGAAATGATCAATATGAATGACATAGATAACGTATTTGAACCACCATTCAAGCGAAGCATTCCGTACGATACATTGAAAGAATATTTAAATCAAGATGATCCACCGTTTAATGATCCAAAAATTGCATCACACATACAAGGAACGGAACGACATGTTCAATTGCTAGCTAGCGTTTCCAAACTGGTTATACCGGAAAATGTAGAGGCTGTTATGGCGACGACATTAGAGAGCCGTGCGAAATTGCCCAGACTTGAAAGTAAAAAAGACTTCAAACAATAATTTTTTTAGTTCCTTTTCTATAACTAACTTAAATTAATTTTTTCATTTACATATGTTCTGACTAAATAAATTTCAAAAGAGAAAAAATAGATATTATTATAAATAAATAATAAATATTATTATAAATAAATAAATAAAAATAAAGAAAAAACATAGCCATTCCGCTGATTTTTTCATGTAAAGTGCCAAAACTGGTGATTTTTTGAAATGTTTGTATGGGGAACCCCACAGGAGGGTTCCAGGGGGTGTGCCACTGGCATGGGTGGGTCAAGCCTCCAAAGTTAGTGGGGGTCGGTCATACATTTGGACTCGATTGGAGCACTCTAAATGGGTCAAAGTGGGATTTTTCAAAATTTGCCCCTACCCAAAAGTTCGACCCAAATTGGGGGACATCAGAATTCATTTTAGAGGTATGGTTCCTTAGGCAAAGTTTCTTATTTTGATCCCTAGAATACGATTTTCACAGAGCATTGAGCGATTTTTAAATCGACCCGCCCTAGTATGCATGTATGCGTATGTGTATATTTATTTGTTTTGAATGAAATTTTAACAATAGGTTTATTATAGGCTATATAATATAAAGTGTATATTGTTAATGATAAAATAAAAATACTATAATATTATCTCGAACTTCAGCATTATATGTTTTATTAATTCTGTTCTTTTTATTTATTTTTATTTTATTTGCTTTTTTCTTAAATTCAGTTTATTCATTTTCTATTGTTATTTAATATATATATATACATATACATATATACATATACATCACAAACAAAATAAACAGAAAAAAGAAAATTAAAGCGTATTTAATAAGTGCTTGATATACAAAAAAAAAACATATGTCAAATAGCAAAATAACAGGGAAACAACCTAACCGCACAACATAAAAATTAGCAACATTAAATCAACAATAGCAGATACACAAAACCAAGCAACAACAACAAGCAGCAAACAGCAATAACAACAAACATCGAAAGCATCAATCAGTCAAAACAAAACAAAAATAAACTAAAGTTAACGTGAAGGAGAGCTTTAAAAAAACAAAAACAAATCAAAGTTATTAGCAATTCAAATAAAGACAATTGATAATGCAGAAATGCAACAAATCAAAGCTTAAAAAAAAAAAAAAAAAAAAAAAAAAAAAAAATAAACCCAATAGTACTTAAATCAAAAAAAACAACAAACAAAACTAACCAAAACAACAACAGCATCTAAAAGCTAAATTGTAGAAAATATCAAGAGAACAAGATTTATCAAAACCAAATATGTACTTGAAAAGAAATGAACATGAAAAAACAACAGAAAACCAGTTTCCTTAAAAGCAAATATAAACAAATAGCTAAACACTAAATTTAATCTAAAAACATATATGTATTAGCAAAAACGAAATAAGAAAAATATGTAAAAAAAAAAAACATCGCAAGCATCAAAAATTGCAATACACAAAAACAAACAACAACAACAAGTAGTAAACAACAAATGGCAGCAAATAATTGTAAATATAAAAATTGTAAATATAAAGTAAACTATAAACGCAACACAAGAAATAGCTATAAAAACAACAAGCAGCAAACAACAACAACAAGCATCGAAAGCATAAAAAGCAACAGCAAAAACAACATTACTTAAACACGATTAGATTTAGTGACACTTTTTGGAGTCACTGTATACTTATTTCTAAATATTCATATACATTTTGTTTTTACATTTCATTTAATGTTTGTTTTTATATTTCACTTTATGTTTGTGGGACAGAAATTTATCCACAATTTCTTGTCTTCACACTCCCCCTTTTCTTTCCCCGTCGGTGATGACCTTGACGTGACCTGCCTTCGAGATCCTCACTCGGTAGGCCCTTCCTTCTACCACTCTTCGAAACGCAAGTCGTTGGTGCCCATTTTTATTCTTCACACTACCTCTTTGATTTCTTCAGTCAATGCATGGGGTAGCGTACTGCCGGTCTCGTTCTGCAGATTTGGCACACTGCATTCCTCCTGGTTGATCGACTGTAGCATTAAATCGAGTTCACTGATGTACTCACCCAGATCAATAATGTCGTCAGTGGCTTCAGTCGGCGTGTAGCGGTTGATGATGGCCTCGATGAGTGTCGGCACGTCACATTCTGCCGTCTCTGTAATGTCGCTGGTGACGTTGGCTACTTCGTGCTCTGGCACCAGTATCAATTCTGCTGCTGGGTTGCTAGTGCCATTTATTTTTATCGTGCTGTTGGGACTGTCGCCTTCGTCGCTGGATATACATATTGTTCTCTCGGGGCTTAAGAAGTCATCTTCGCAGAAATTCTGGGTGCGCTCACGAAATTCGGAGTCACGACTAGCTATGCTACGCTCCTCCTCGGAATCTGACAGACATATTACTGCGGGTGCCGCTTGTTTACGTGCAGCGATTTTTCTTTGCTTACTGCGTGTCGTGGGCCCGCTGGTTTTCTTACGTCGTGTAGCACTGGTTGTCTGGCTCTTACTTACGATGCGCAGACGGGGTGTTTTGGCCTCGGGATGCTCGATTAGTTCTTCATCGTTGCTGCCTATACGGCACGTCAGCCGGCGTTTCCTCATTAGCTTCTCGTGATGCTGTCGAAATTTGGTGATGCTCTGCTTAAATTTGTCCATCTCGATGTGTCCTGCTGTACTGCAGTTGCTAAAGTGTTCCTCATCCTGTCTTTAGCTGTTGCAACTTGGCTTGATTTTATATCTCCTTTCTCGCGAGGACCCGTTGTCGCAAGGAAAACTGTTTCCATGTTTTCCATAATTTTCGGCTTTTAGCGTTTGTTTTAGATTAGTATGTGTTTATTTAATAATCAACATTCATTTTCCTTCTTGACAGCTGGTTTCTATATGAAAGGGTATGTTCGCCAAGGGTACTTCTCGTTTGTTTTATTACTTTCAGCACTTATGATGTGACCCAGTACGAACTTGTTGACTGGTCGCATAAGTGGTTCCCAAACACCATATGTGTACCTATTAGCATTATTTTGCATTCTTCTGCCTAAAATGCCTTGCCGACGTTGTTGTTATGTACTGATTAGCATATAATCGATAATGCCGATGCTGCTGCTAGTAATATATGTTGCTGCGTATCTGAATATGTGTGGTTTGTGACGCTGGTGTTGCTGTTATGATACTTTTTAACGCTGATGTGGTTGTTCTCGTTTAGTTGGTGCTTAGTGGACTTGCTGTGGACGTTTCTAGTGTCTAGTTAGTGCTGCTGCTGCTCTGCTCTGATATTGGTGACGCGGATGTTGCTGCGCTGCCTAGATATTAGTGCCGCAGATTCTGCTGTGTTGCTTCGATATTGATGACGTAGATCTTGTTGTTCTGCTTCCATATTAGCGATGCAGATGCTGATGCGCTGGCAGTTGATGACGCAGATGCTGCTGCGCTGCTTCGATATTGATAACGCCGCTGCTGCTGTGCTGGCAGATGATGACGCAGATGCTGGTGCTCCGTCTGCAGATGCTGCTCCGCTGTTACTGACGCAGGTGCTACTTGGATATTGGTGACACAGATTCCGATGCGCTGCTTCGATATTGGTGAGACAGATTCTGCTGCGCTTCTTCGATATTGTGACGCAGATAGCATAGACATAGAGATTGGAAATGTGCCAAAGAAGGATGACGAAAACATCAAGCAAATTGTGAGAGACGTCGTAAAATCAATAGGCGCAAACATCGACGAAAAAGAAATCGTTGACTCATACAGAGTTAAACAAAAAAGCAACAACATTGTTGTGAAGCTCTCATCACCAAACGTAAAGCGTGAAATTATGCAAAAAACGCGTGGCAAACGACTTAACACTAACTCTCTTGGCGAAGCATTTGAAAATGATACACAAACGAGAATTTATATAAACGACCAACTTACAGCAACAAATCGCCGCCTTCTATGGTTGGCAAAAAACAAAGCTCGGGAGCAGGGGTGGAAATTTGTTTGGGTCCGCGACGGACGTATTCTAACTAAAAAAGCTGAACATCTAAATACACTACAAATCAATACCGAAAACGATATCGGCCTCATAATTTAGGTTATAAACATTTTTTCTCACACATTCAAAAAGCAATAAATAAAAATAAAAAAAGACAATATGAATACAATTATAACAAAAACAATAAACAATTTTCATGAAATAAACATAAACGATTTTCAAAACCGCGGCATCTCATGCTGCTACTTAAATATTCGCTCTCTCCGCAAAAATTTTAACTCTTTAAAAGTTGCAATCAATAAAATAATAAACTCTTTAGACATCATTGTTCTCGTAGAAACAAATATTACGAACGATGAAAATGAGTTATTCTCTTTAAGTGGCTTCAATTCGGAATACCTGAACAGAGAAAACAACAGAGGAGGTGGAATTGCCATCTTCGTAAAAGAAAATATTCCCTTTGATGTCTCTCTGCCAATTGTCTCATCTTTCGAAACGATGCAAATAAAAATAAAAACCGATCACCCGCTCACGCTTCTTGCAATCTACCGCCCGCCCTCAGCCAACGCAACGCAATTCGTATTAGAGCTAGACAGAACAATACAAAGGATAGAACAAAAACAAAACGCAATCGTCGTCGGCGACATGAACCTTGACTTAAACAAGACGGACAACAACATACTAAACTACCTCGATATGCTCTCATCGCACGGTATGCAAAACACCAACAACACCCAAGCCACTCGAGTTGACATTGCGCGGGAAACATGCACAAACATCGATCATCTCTTTATGCGATACAGAGAGAGCGATACCTTATTAGCTGTAATAAGAACAGATATTTCTGATCATTATTCTCTTTTATGCAGAATTAAAACTGAAAAAAACAACTCAAGAAATGTAAACAATCAACACAAAGCAATAATAAACAACCATAGGGTAAATGAGCTAATAATGTCAACTAACTGGGAGAATATCATGCATGAAAATAACATTGATAATATGTTTGAAAAAATCGAAAGTACATTCAAGAATATCTATTCAAAATCAAAATATATAAATAAAAAAAATAAAAAAAGAATAAATAACCCGTGGATAACTGATGATCTCGTTAAATACTGCGAAACCAGAGATAAACTATACAAAAGATGGTTATCTAAGCCCAAAGACAAGCAACGAGAACGTGAGTACAAATCTTTTAGAAACTTTACAAATAAAAAACTCGAATATGCGAAAAACAGATTTTATCAAAACAAATTCTATGAAAATCGAACTGACATAAGGAAAACGTGGCAGACAATAAACGAAATATTGGGCAAAAAGACATCTAACCTTGATGAAACAATTATAAAAACCATGAAAACGGCCAACACTAACGAAATAGCAAACAATTTTGCAACAAAATTCAAAGAAAACGTCGACAAAACAATACACAGCTGTTCGATTCAGACACTGAATCACAGTCATAGCTCGTTAGAAAACTCAATTTTTATCCAACCGGCCTGCGAATCCGAAATTTTTCACATCCTATGTCACATGAAAACTAAAGGGCCTGGTTATGATGAAATTCGACCAAAAGATCTCAAAGAACATGCCAATGTTATTACTCCCTTCGTGACTAAGCTTGTAAACCTTAGTCTTGAAGAAGCAATTATTCCAAAAAAACTAAAAACATCTATTGTACGTCCCATCTACAAAAACGGCATAAAATCGGATTACGAGAACTACAGACCAATCTCAATATTGCCAGCCATTGAAAAAATTATGGAAGAAACAGTTGTAAGGCGATTGACGGACTTTATTGAAAAGCACCATCTGATCCACAAAAATCAATACGGATTTCAAAAAGGTAAAAATATAAATCAACTGCTAGGATCCTTTGCAAGCTATATCAACAGAGGTCTTAGTAAAAATCATCACAGTCTTGTAGTCTTCATAGATTTCAGCAAAGCCTTCGATACGCTCAAGCATCAAACTCTTTTGGCAACGCTTAACAACTGCGGTATTCGCGGTTTTATGTTAAAATGGCTTGAAAACTATCTACACTCAAGAACCTACCGTGTCAAAATCGATGAAAAGCTTAGCGAGGAAATAGGCATAACGCATGGTGTCCCACAGGGCTCAAAACTGGGTCCAATTCTGTATATTCTGTACGCAAACGATATGCTAAAGCAACTAACAAGCAGCGAATGTTTTGCCTACGCAGATGATACCGCAATCGTAGTGACACATAAAAATCTAGAGGTAGCTACACAAATTATGCAGCAAGAAATAGACAAAATAACGAGATGGTCTCATGATAATGGCTTAACCATCAATGCCAGCAAAACCAAACTTTTGCACATCAAGCCACCACATATTCTATACCACAACATACGAATACAATTTCATGACTACGAATGCTTACACGCCTCTATTCCAACTAATCACAGCAACAACAGCGATGATATCTGCAAAACAATAGAACAGGTAACAACCTACAAATACCTTGGAATAATCGTTGACCATAATTTGAAACGGTATGAACACATACAATACGTCAGGAAAAAGCTCCGAAAAGCAACATGTATGATCCACCACCTCAACAACTGCAGCAACAACAGAGTCATAAGACAAGCATACTTCTCGCTATGCGAACCATACATACGACATGGCATAACTGCATGGGGTACATCTTCCCACTGCAGATCACTTCAAAACAGCCAAAATCAGGTGTTAAAAATACTTGACAGACGGTCGCGAGAAAGCATTTATAGCACCAACGATATGCAGCTTAGTAAAAAACTGAAAGTCCTTAATATCGAAGGAATTTTTAAATCAACTTTGCTAAATGAGTTCTACGATGAACAACAATATAGAATCGACATAAATCATGAATACAACACGCGAAGAAGAGCTGAAGGAAGATACCAAGTTGCACGATTTTACAACAACTATGGCAAACACACACTTCAAGCGATTCTACCAACAATTCTCAACGAGCTCCCAACTGATCTCATAAACATCACAAACAAAATAAACAGAAAAAAGAAAATTAAAGCGTATTTAATAAGTGCTTGATATACAAAAAAAAAACATATGTCAAATAGCAAAATAACAGGGAAACAACCTAACCGCACAACATAAAAATTAGCAACATTAAATCAACAATAGCAGATACACAAAACCAAGCAACAACAACAAGCAGCAAACAGCAATAACAACAAACATCGAAAGCATCAATCAGTCAAAACAAAACAAAAATAAACTAAAGTTAACGTGAAGGAGAGCTTTAAAAAAACAAAAACAAATCAAAGTTATTAGCAATTCAAATAAAGACAATTGATAATGCAGAAATGCAACAAATCAAAGCTTAAAAAAAAAAAAAAAAAAAAAAAAAAAAAAAATAAACCCAATAGTACTTAAATCAAAAAAAACAACAAACAAAACTAACCAAAACAACAACAGCATCTAAAAGCTAAATTGTAGAAAATATCAAGAGAACAAGATTTATCAAAACCAAATATGTACTTGAAAAGAAATGAACATGAAAAAACAACAGAAAACCAGTTTCCTTAAAAGCAAATATAAACAAATAGCTAAACACTAAATTTAATCTAAAAACATATATGTATTAGCAAAAACGAAATAAGAAAAATATGTAAAAAAAAAAAACATCGCAAGCATCAAAAATTGCAATACACAAAAACAAACAACAACAACAAGTAGTAAACAACAAATGGCAGCAAATAATTGTAAATATAAAAATTGTAAATATAAAGTAAACTATAAACGCAACACAAGAAATAGCTATAAAAACAACAAGCAGCAAACAACAACAACAAGCATCGAAAGCATAAAAAGCAACAGCAAAAACAACATTACTTAAACACGATTAGATTTAGTGACACTTTTTGGAGTCACTGTATACTTATTTCTAAATATTCATATACATTTTGTTTTTACATTTCATTTAATGTTTGTTTTTATATTTCACTTTATGTTTGTGGGACAGAAATTTATCCACAATTTCTTGTCTTCACACTCCCCCTTTTCTTTCCCCGTCGGTGATGACCTTGACGTGACCTGCCTTCGAGATCCTCACTCGGTAGGCCCTTCCTTCTACCACTCTTCGAAACGCAAGTCGTTGGTGCCCATTTTTATTCTTCACACTACCTCTTTGATTTCTTCAGTCAATGCATGGGGTAGCGTACTGCCGGTCTCGTTCTGCAGATTTGGCACACTGCATTCCTCCTGGTTGATCGACTGTAGCATTAAATCGAGTTCACTGATGTACTCACCCAGATCAATAATGTCGTCAGTGGCTTCAGTCGGCGTGTAGCGGTTGATGATGGCCTCGATGAGTGTCGGCACGTCACATTCTGCCGTCTCTGTAATGTCGCTGGTGACGTTGGCTACTTCGTGCTCTGGCACCAGTATCAATTCTGCTGCTGGGTTGCTAGTGCCATTTATTTTTATCGTGCTGTTGGGACTGTCGCCTTCGTCGCTGGATATACATATTGTTCTCTCGGGGCTTAAGAAGTCATCTTCGCAGAAATTCTGGGTGCGCTCACGAAATTCGGAGTCACGACTAGCTATGCTACGCTCCTCCTCGGAATCTGACAGACATATTACTGCGGGTGCCGCTTGTTTACGTGCAGCGATTTTTCTTTGCTTACTGCGTGTCGTGGGCCCGCTGGTTTTCTTACGTCGTGTAGCACTGGTTGTCTGGCTCTTACTTACGATGCGCAGACGGGGTGTTTTGGCCTCGGGATGCTCGATTAGTTCTTCATCGTTGCTGCCTATACGGCACGTCAGCCGGCGTTTCCTCATTAGCTTCTCGTGATGCTGTCGAAATTTGGTGATGCTCTGCTTAAATTTGTCCATCTCGATGTGTCCTGCTGTACTGCAGTTGCTAAAGTGTTCCTCATCCTGTCTTTAGCTGTTGCAACTTGGCTTGATTTTATATCTCCTTTCTCGCGAGGACCCGTTGTCGCAAGGAAAACTGTTTCCATGTTTTCCATAATTTTCGGCTTTTAGCGTTTGTTTTAGATTAGTATGTGTTTATTTAATAATCAACATTCATTTTCCTTCTTGACAGCTGGTTTCTATATGAAAGGGTATGTTCGCCAAGGGTACTTCTCGTTTGTTTTATTACTTTCAGCACTTATGATGTGACCCAGTACGAACTTGTTGACTGGTCGCATAAGTGGTTCCCAAACACCATATGTGTACCTATTAGCATTATTTTGCATTCTTCTGCCTAAAATGCCTTGCCGACGTTGTTGTTATGTACTGATTAGCATATAATCGATAATGCCGATGCTGCTGCTAGTAATATATGTTGCTGCGTATCTGAATATGTGTGGTTTGTGACGCTGGTGTTGCTGTTATGATACTTTTTAACGCTGATGTGGTTGTTCTCGTTTAGTTGGTGCTTAGTGGACTTGCTGTGGACGTTTCTAGTGTCTAGTTAGTGCTGCTGCTGCTCTGCTCTGATATTGGTGACGCGGATGTTGCTGCGCTGCCTAGATATTAGTGCCGCAGATTCTGCTGTGTTGCTTCGATATTGATGACGTAGATCTTGTTGTTCTGCTTCCATATTAGCGATGCAGATGCTGATGCGCTGGCAGTTGATGACGCAGATGCTGCTGCGCTGCTTCGATATTGATAACGCCGCTGCTGCTGTGCTGGCAGATGATGACGCAGATGCTGGTGCTCCGTCTGCAGATGCTGCTCCGCTGTTACTGACGCAGGTGCTACTTGGATATTGGTGACACAGATTCCGATGCGCTGCTTCGATATTGGTGAGACAGATTCTGCTGCGCTTCTTCGATATTGTGACGCAGATAGCATAGACATAGAGATTGGAAATGTGCCAAAGAAGGATGACGAAAACATCAAGCAAATTGTGAGAGACGTCGTAAAATCAATAGGCGCAAACATCGACGAAAAAGAAATCGTTGACTCATACAGAGTTAAACAAAAAAGCAACAACATTGTTGTGAAGCTCTCATCACCAAACGTAAAGCGTGAAATTATGCAAAAAACGCGTGGCAAACGACTTAACACTAACTCTCTTGGCGAAGCATTTGAAAATGATACACAAACGAGAATTTATATAAACGACCAACTTACAGCAACAAATCGCCGCCTTCTATGGTTGGCAAAAAACAAAGCTCGGGAGCAGGGGTGGAAATTTGTTTGGGTCCGCGACGGACGTATTCTAACTAAAAAAGCTGAACATCTAAATACACTACAAATCAATACCGAAAACGATATCGGCCTCATAATTTAGGTTATAAACATTTTTTCTCACACATTCAAAAAGCAATAAATAAAAATAAAAAAAGACAATATGAATACAATTATAACAAAAACAATAAACAATTTTCATGAAATAAACATAAACGATTTTCAAAACCGCGGCATCTCATGCTGCTACTTAAATATTCGCTCTCTCCGCAAAAATTTTAACTCTTTTAAAGTTGCAATCAATAAAATAATAAACTCTTTAGACATCATTGTTCTCGTAGAAACAAATATTACGAACGATGAAAATGAGTTATTCTCTTTAAGTGGCTTCAATTCGGAATACCTGAACAGAGAAAACAACAGAGGAGGTGGAATTGCCATCTTCGTAAAAGAAAATATTCCCTTTGATGTCTCTCTGCCAATTGTCTCATCTTTCGAAACGATGCAAATAAAAATAAAAACCGATCACCCGCTCACGCTTCTTGCAATCTACCGCCCGCCCTCAGCCAACGCAACGCAATTCGTATTAGAGCTAGACAGAACAATACAAAGGATAGAACAAAAACAAAACGCAATCGTCGTCGGCGACATGAACCTTGACTTAAACAAGACGGACAACAACATACTAAACTACCTCGATATGCTCTCATCGCACGGTATGCAAAACACCAACAACACCCAAGCCACTCGAGTTGACATTGCGCGGGAAACATGCACAAACATCGATCATCTCTTTATGCGATACAGAGAGAGCGATACCTTATTAGCTGTAATAAGAACAGATATTTCTGATCATTATTCTCTTTTATGCAGAATTAAAACTGAAAAAAACAACTCAAGAAATGTAAACAATCAACACAAAGCAATAATAAACAACCATAGGGTAAATGAGCTAATAATGTCAACTAACTGGGAGAATATCATGCATGAAAATAACATTGATAATATGTTTGAAAAAATCGAAAGTACATTCAAGAATATCTATTCAAAATCAAAATATATAAATAAAAAAAATAAAAAAAGAATAAATAACCCGTGGATAACTGATGATCTCGTTAAATACTGCGAAACCAGAGATAAACTATACAAAAGATGGTTATCTAAGCCCAAAGACAAGCAACGAGAACGTGAGTACAAATCTTTTAGAAACTTTACAAATAAAAAACTCGAATATGCGAAAAACAGATTTTATCAAAACAAATTCTATGAAAATCGAACTGACATAAGGAAAACGTGGCAGACAATAAACGAAATATTGGGCAAAAAGACATCTAACCTTGATGAAACAATTATAAAAACCATGAAAACGGCCAACACTAACGAAATAGCAAACAATTTTGCAACAAAATTCAAAGAAAACGTCGACAAAACAATACACAGCTGTTCGATTCAGACACTGAATCACAGTCATAGCTCGTTAGAAAACTCAATTTTTATCCAACCGGCCTGCGAATCCGAAATTTTTCACATCCTATGTCACATGAAAACTAAAGGGCCTGGTTATGATGAAATTCGACCAAAAGATCTCAAAGAACATGCCAATGTTATTACTCCCTTCGTGACTAAGCTTGTAAACCTTAGTCTTGAAGAAGCAATTATTCCAAAAAAACTAAAAACATCTATTGTACGTCCCATCTACAAAAACGGCATAAAATCGGATTACGAGAACTACAGACCAATCTCAATATTGCCAGCCATTGAAAAAATTATGGAAGAAACAGTTGTAAGGCGATTGACGGACTTTATTGAAAAGCACCATCTGATCCACAAAAATCAATACGGATTCCAAAAAGGTAAAAATATAAATCAACTGCTAGGATCCTTTGCAAGCTATATCAACAGAGGTCTTAGTAAAAATCATCACAGTCTTGTAGTCTTCATAGATTTCAGCAAAGCCTTCGATACGCTCAAGCATCAAACTCTTTTGGCAACGCTTAACAACTGCGGTATTCGCGGTTTTATGTTAAAATGGCTTGAAAACTATCTACACTCAAGAACCTACCGTGTCAAAATCGATGAAAAGCTTAGCGAGGAAATAGGCATAACGCATGGTGTCCCACAGGGCTCAAAACTGGGTCCAATTCTGTATATTCTGTACGCAAACGATATGCTAAAGCAACTAACAAGCAGCGAATGTTTTGCCTACGCAGATGATACCGCAATCGTAGTGACACATAAAAATCTAGAGGTAGCTACACAAATTATGCAGCAAGAAATAGACAAAATAACGAGATGGTCTCATGATAATGGCTTAACCATCAATGCCAGCAAAACCAAACTTTTGCACATCAAGCCACCACATATTCTATACCACAACATACGAATACAATTTCATGACTACGAATGCTTACACGCCTCTATTCCAACTAATCACAGCAACAACAGCGATGATATCTGCAAAACAATAGAACAGGTAACAACCTACAAATACCTTGGAATAATCGTTGACCATAATTTGAAACGGTATGAACACATACAATACGTCAGGAAAAAGCTCCGAAAAGCAACATGTATGATCCACCACCTCAACAACTGCAGCAACAACAGAGTCATAAGACAAGCATACTTCTCGCTATGCGAACCATACATACGACATGGCATAACTGCATGGGGTACATCTTCCCACTGCAGATCACTTCAAAACAGCCAAAATCAGGTGTTAAAAATACTTGACAGACGGTCGCGAGAAAGCATTTATAGCACCAACGATATGCAGCTTAGTAAAAAACTGAAAGTCCTTAATATCGAAGGAATTTTTAAATCAACTTTGCTAAATGAGTTCTACGATGAACAACAATATAGAATCGACATAAATCATGAATACAACACGCGAAGAAGAGCTGAAGGAAGATACCAAGTTGCACGATTTTACAACAACTATGGCAAACACACACTTCAAGCGATTCTACCAACAATTCTCAACGAGCTCCCAACTGATCTCATAAACATCACAAACAAAATAAACAGAAAAAAGAAAATTAAAGCGTATTTAATAAGTGCTTGATATACAAAAAAAAAACATATGTCAAATAGCAAAATAACAGGGAAACAACCTAACCGCACAACATAAAAATTAGCAACATTAAATCAACAATAGCAGATACACAAAACCAAGCAACAACAACAAGCAGCAAACAGCAATAACAACAAACATCGAAAGCATCAATCAGTCAAAACAAAACAAAAATAAACTAAAGTTAACGTGAAGGAGAGCTTTAAAAAAACAAAAACAAATCAAAGTTATTAGCAATTCAAATAAAGACAATTGATAATGCAGAAATGCAACAAATCAAAGCTTAAAAAAAAAAAAAAAAAAAAAAAAAAAAAAAAATAATCCCAATAGTACTTAAATCAAAAAAAACAACAAACAAAACTAACCAAAACAACAACAGCATCTAAAAGCTAAATTGTAGAAAATATCAAGAGAACAAGATTTATCAAAACCAAATATGTACTTGAAAAGAAATGAACATGAAAAAACAACAGAAAACCAGTTTCCTTAAAAGCAAATATAAACAAATAGCTAAACACTAAATTTAATCTAAAAACATATATGTATTAGCAAAAACGAAATAAGAAAAATATGTAAAAAAAAAAAACATCGCAAGCATCAAAAATTGCAATACACAAAAACAAACAACAACAACAAGTAGTAAACAACAAATGGCAGCAAATAATTGTAAATATAAAAATTGTAAATATAAAGTAAACTATAAACGCAACACAAGAAATAGCTATAAAAACAACAAGCAGCAAACAACAACAACAAGCATCGAAAGCATAAAAAGCAACAGCAAAAACAACATTACTTAAACACGATTAGATTTAGTGACACTTTTTGGAGTCACTGTATACTTATTTCTAAATATTCATATACATTTTGTTTTTACATTTCATTTAATGTTTGTTTTTATATTTCACTTTATGTTTGTGGGACAGAAATTTATCCACAATTTCTTGTCCTCACACTCCCCCTTTTCTTTCCCCGTCGGTGATGACCTTGACGTGACCTGCCTTCGAGATCCTCACTCGGTAGGCCCTTCCTTCTACCACTCTTCGAAACGCAAGTCGTTGGTGCCCATTTTTATTCTTCACACTACCTCTTTGATTTCTTCAGTCAATGCATGGGGTAGCGTACTGCCGGTCTCGTTCTGCAGATTTGGCACACTGCATTCCTCCTGGTTGATCGACTGTAGCATTAAATCGAGTTCACTGATGTACTCACCCAGATCAATAATGTCGTCAGTGGCTTCAGTCGGCGTGTAGCGGTTGATGATGGCCTCGATGAGTGTCGGCACGTCACATTCTGCCGTCTCTGTAATGTCGCTGGTGACGTTGGCTACTTCGTGCTCTGGCACCAGTATCAATTCTGCTGCTGGGTTGCTAGTGCCATTTATTTTTATCGTGCTGTTGGGACTGTCGCCTTCGTCGCTGGATATACATATTGTTCTCTCGGGGCTTAAGAAGTCATCTTCGCAGAAATTCTGGGTGCGCTCACGAAATTCGGAGTCACGACTAGCTATGCTACGCTCCTCCTCGGAATCTGACAGACATATTACTGCGGGTGCCGCTTGTTTACGTGCAGCGATTTTTCTTTGCTTACTGCGTGTCGTGGGCCCGCTGGTTTTCTTACGTCGTGTAGCACTGGTTGTCTGGCTCTTACTTACGATGCGCAGACGGGGTGTTTTGGCCTCGGGATGCTCGATTAGTTCTTCATCGTTGCTGCCTATACGGCACGTCAGCCGGCGTTTCCTCATTAGCTTCTCGTGATGCTGTCGAAATTTGGTGATGCTCTGCTTAAATTTGTCCATCTCGATGTGTCCTGCTGTACTGCAGTTGCTAAAGTGTTCCTCATCCTGTCTTTAGCTGTTGCAACTTGGCTTGATTTTATATCTCCTTTCTCGCGAGGACCCGTTGTCGCAAGGAAAACTGTTTCCATGTTTTCCATAATTTTCGGCTTTTAGCGTTTGTTTTAGATTAGTATGTGTTTATTTAATAATCAACATTCATTTTCCTTCTTGACAGCTGGTTTCTATATGAAAGGGTATGTTCGCCAAGGGTACTTCTCGTTTGTTTTATTACTTTCAGCACTTGTGATGTGACCCAGTACGAACTTGTTGACTGGTCGCATAAGTGGTTCCCAAACACCATATGTGTACCTATTAGCATTATTTTGCATTCTTCTGCCTAAAATGCCTTGCCGACGTTGTTGTTATGTACTGATTAGCATATAATCGATAATGCCGATGCTGCTGCTAGTAATATATGTTGCTGCGTATCTGAATATGTGTGGTTTGTGACGCTGGTGTTGCTGTTATGATACTTTTTAACGCTGATGTGGTTGTTCTCGTTTAGTTGGTGCTTAGTGGACTTGCTGTGGACGTTTCTAGTGTCTAGTTAGTGCTGCTGCTGCTCTGCTCTGATATTGGTGACGCGGATGTTGCTGCGCTGCCTAGATATTAGTGCCGCAGATTCTGCTGTGTTGCTTCGATATTGATGACGTAGATCTTGTTGTTCTGCTTCCATATTAGCGATGCAGATGCTGATGCGCTGGCAGTTGATGACGCAGATGCTGCTGCGCTGCTTCGATATTGATAACGCCGCTGCTGCTGTGCTGGCAGATGATGACGCAGATGCTGGTGCTCCGTCTGCAGATGCTGCTCCGCTGTTACTGACGCAGGTGCTACTTGGATATTGGTGACACAGATTCCGATGCGCTGCTTCGATATTGGTGAGACAGATTCTGCTGCGCTTCTTCGATATTGTGACGCAGATAGCATAGACATAGAGATTGGAAATGTGCCAAAGAAGGATGACGAAAACATCAAGCAAATTGTGAGAGACGTCGTAAAATCAATAGGCGCAAACATCGACGAAAAAGAAATCGTTGACTCATACAGAGTTAAACAAAAAAGCAACAACATTGTTGTGAAGCTCTCATCACCAAACGTAAAGCGTGAAATTATGCAAAAAACGCGTGGCAAACGACTTAACACTAACTCTCTTGGCGAAGCATTTGAAAATGATACACAAACGAGAATTTATATAAACGACCAACTTACAGCAACAAATCGCCGCCTTCTATGGTTGGCAAAAAACAAAGCTCGGGAGCAGGGGTGGAAATTTGTTTGGGTCCGCGACGGACGTATTCTAACTAAAAAAGCTGAACATCTAAATACACTACAAATCATTACCGAAAACGATATCGGCCTCATAATTTAGGTTATAAACATTTTTTCTCACACATTCAAAAAGCAATAAATAAAAATAAAAAAAGACAATATGAATACAATTATAACAAAAACAATAAACAATTTTCATGAAATAAACATAAACGATTTTCAAAACCGCGGCATCTCATGCTGCTACTTAAATATTCGCTCTCTCCGCAAAAATTTTAACTCTTTTAAAGTTGCAATCAATAAAATAATAAACTCTTTAGACATCATTGTTCTCGTAGAAACAAATATTACGAACGATGAAAATGAGTTATTCTCTTTAAGTGGCTTCAATTCGGAATACCTGAACAGAGAAAACAACAGAGGAGGTGGAATTGCCATCTTCGTAAAAGAAAATATTCCCTTTGATGTCTCTCTGCCAATTGTCTCATCTTTCGAAACGATGCAAATAAAAATAAAAACCGATCACCCGCTCACGCTTCTTGCAATCTACCGCCCGCCCTCAGCCAACGCAACGCAATTCGTATTAGAGCTAGACAGAACAATACAAAGGATAGAACAAAAACAAAACGCAATCGTCGTCGGCGACATGAACCTTGACTTAAACAAGACGGACAACAACATACTAAACTACCTCGATATGCTCTCATCGCACGGTATGCAAAACACCAACAACACCCAAGCCACTCGAGTTGACATTGCGCGGGAAACATGCACAAACATCGATCATCTCTTTATGCGATACAGAGAGAGCGATACCTTATTAGCTGTAATAAGAACAGATATTTCTGATCATTATTCTCTTTTATGCAGAATTAAAACTGAAAAAAACAACTCAAGAAATGTAAACAATCAACACAAAGCAATAATAAACAACCATAGGGTAAATGAGCTAATAATGTCAACTAACTGGGAGAATATCATGCATGAAAATAACATTGATAATATGTTTGAAAAAATCGAAAGTACATTCAAGAATATCTATTCAAAATCAAAATATATAAATAAAAAAAATAAAAAAAGAATAAATAACCCGTGGATAACTGATGATCTCGTTAAATACTGCGAAACCAGAGATAAACTATACAAAAGATGGTTATCTAAGCCCAAAGACAAGCAACGAGAACGTGAGTACAAATCTTTTAGAAACTTTACAAATAAAAAACTCGAATATGCGAAAAACAGATTTTATCAAAACAAATTCTATGAAAATCGAACTGACATAAGGAAAACGTGGCAGACAATAAACGAAATATTGGGCAAAAAGACATCTAACCTTGATGAAACAATTATAAAAACCATGAAAACGGCCAACACTAACGAAATAGCAAACAATTTTGCAACAAAATTCAAAGAAAACGTCGACAAAACAATACACAGCTGTTCGATTCAGACACTGAATCACAGTCATAGCTCGTTAGAAAACTCAATTTTTATCCAACCGGCCTGCGAATCCGAAATTTTTCACATCCTATGTCACATGAAAACTAAAGGGCCTGGTTATGATGAAATTCGACCAAAAGATCTCAAAGAACATGCCAATGTTATTACTCCCATCTACACAAATTATGCAGCAAGAAATAGACAAAATAACGAGATGGTCTCATGATAATGGCTTAACCATCAATGCCAGCAAAACCAAACTTTTGCACATCAAGCCACCACATATTCTATACCACAACATACGAATACAATTTCATGACTACGAATGCTTACACGCCTCTATTCCAACTAATCACAGCAACAACAGCGATGATATCTGCAAAACAATAGAACAGGTAACAACCTACAAATACCTTGGAATAATCGTTGACCATAATTTGAAACGGTATGAACACATACAATACGTCAGGAAAAAGCTCCGAAAAGCAACATGTATGATCCACCACCTCAACAACTGCAGCAACAACAGAGTCATAAGACAAGCATACTTCTCGCTATGCGAACCATACATACGACATGGCATAACTGCATGGGGTACATCTTCCCACTGCAGATCACTTCAAAACAGCCAAAATCAGGTGTTAAAAATACTTGACAGACGGTCGCGAGAAAGCATTTATAGCACCAACGATATGCAGCTTAGTAAAAAACTGAAAGTCCTTAATATCGAAGGAATTTTTAAATCAACTTTGCTAAATGAGTTCTACGATGAACAACAATATAGAATCGACATAAATCATGAATACAACACGCGAAGAAGAGCTGAAGGAAGATACCAAGTTGCACGATTTTACAACAACTATGGCAAACACACACTTCAAGCGATTCTACCAACAATTCTCAACGAGCTCCCAACTGATCTCATAAACATCACAAACAAAATAAACAGAAAAAAGAAAATTAAAGCGTATTTAATAAGTGCTTGATATACAAAAAAAAAACATATGTCAAATAGCAAAATAACAGGGAAACAACCTAACCGCACAACATAAAAATTAGCAACATTAAATCAACAATAGCAGATACACAAAACCAAGCAACAACAACAAGCAGCAAACAGCAATAACAACAAACATCGAAAGCATCAATCAGTCAAAACAAAACAAAAATAAACTAAAGTTAACGTGAAGGAGAGCTTTAAAAAAACAAAAACAAATCAAAGTTATTAGCAATTCAAATAAAGACAATTGATAATGCAGAAATGCAACAAATCAAAGCTTAAAAAAAAAAAAAAAAAAAAAAAAAAAAAAAAAAAACCCAATAGTACTTAAATCAAAAAAAACAACAAACAAAACTAACCAAAACAACAACAGCATCTAAAAGCTAAATTGTAGAAAATATCAAGAGAACAAGATTTATCAAAACCAAATATGTACTTGAAAAGAAATGAACATGAAAAAACAACAGAAAACCAGTTTCCTTAAAAGCAAATATAAACAAATAGCTAAACACTAAATTTAATCTAAAAACATATATGTATTAGCAAAAACGAAATAAGAAAAATATGTAAAAAAAAAAAACATCGCAAGCATCAAAAATTGCAATACACAAAAACAAACAACAACAACAAGTAGTAAACAACAAATGGCAGCAAATAATTGTAAATATAAAAATTGTAAATATAAAGTAAACTATAAACGCAACACAAGAAATAGCTATAAAAACAACAAGCAGCAAACAACAACAACAAGCATCGAAAGCATAAAAAGCAACAGCAAAAACAACATTACTTAAACACGATTAGATGAAAAAAAAAAAAACAACAAATACACAAAATCAAATCCACAACAACAACAATGAAATAAGCAAAAAAAAAACGACTTAAATTCAATAGAAAAAAAAAAACGCTTAGACAAAACAAAACAAATATTAACTAAAGTTAACATCAAGAAGAGCTTTAAAAAACACAAAAATATTAAATTTATAAAAATGTTAAATAAAGTTTTTGTAGATAAATAATGAAAAATGCAACAAATCAAACCTTAAAAACAAAAAAAAAAAAAAAAAAAAACAACCGTACCAAAATCAATTACAGCAAAAAAAAAAATGTTTAACCAAAGCAATGCATCATAAAGAGCCAGTGCTCCACACCAAACAGCATCTGAAAACAAAATTGGAGAAAAAACAAAGCGAAAAAAATACTCTCAAAAGAAAACACTTGTAAATGTGAGCGCGAAGTGGACGGACATGTTTTTAAGTGTCTCTGTAAAATAACTTTTTAAAGTTTTTATATTAAAATAACTATATATTATATTATTAAACAAAACACGAAAAAAAGAACAGAATAAAATCAAACAAAATAGTCAAAAACTTATAAAAAAGCAAAAACAACATGTGAAAAAGACAAAACAAAAGCAACAATTGGTTGTTGAAATAAAAATAAGAAAAAAACAATAAAAATAAAACAACAATATTTTGTGTATTTTGTGCCGTGAAAAAAAGAAAAAAAAAACAAAACCTTATTTCAACAGCTTCAAAATAAAACACGGCAATTGAACAACAGACATCAAAACCAAATAATCAAAAACTTAAAAAAAAAAAAATCAAAATTTACATGTGGAAATGAAAAAACAAATGGAAAGAAGATCAAATAATCGTTAATACGAAAGTTAAGAAATTCCTATAACAACAACAAGCCGCAAACAACATCACAATTAAGTGCAAAAACAATAACATATACACAAAGTCAAATTTACAAACACAACAACAAAATCAGCAAAAAATAAAACACAAAAGACTTCCTTTTTTCAACATTAAAAAGAAAACATCTAAACAAAACAAAACAAAAACAAACTAAAGTTAACGTTAAGAAGAGCTTTAAAAATACAAAAATATTAAAGTTATAGAAATATTAAACAAAGCTTCTGATAAATTACTCAGAAATGCAACAAATTAAACCATAAAAAAAAAAACCAACAGTACCAAAACCAATTACAACAACAAAAAACCAACGATAACAAAGCATCAAGAAGAGCTAGTGCACAACACCAACAGCAGCTAAAACAAATTTGGAGAAAAAAAGAAAGCGAATAAGAAACAAAATACTCTCAAAAGAACACAAGAGAAAAACAATATAAAACCGGTCTAAAAAACCATATAGTCAAAAAACTTAAATAAAGAACAATATATATAAAAACTACATGTGAAAAAAGTCAATAAAAAAAAAAAAAAAAAAAAAAAAAAACAAAAACAATAGTGCAAAAAACTATGAATGAAAACTAAATTATATTATGAAAACTAAATTACACTGTGAAAAATAATTTCAAATGTATCATTATAAGATAAGTATCTTTTATTTAAATATGTAAATTACTTAGTTTAAGTTTTTTCCTGCAGATAAGCCCTTAGGGCTTCGCGGGATTTATGAATTGTATTTAATTATATAAATAAAAAAAAAAAAAAAAAAAAAAAAAAAAAAAAAAAAAAAAAAGATTCTGCTGTGCTGGCAGTTGGTGACGCAGGTGCGGCTGCGCTGATGTCGCCGCCGTAGATGACGATGCGCTGGCAGTTGGTGACGCAGGTGTTGCTGCGATGGCAGTTGATGACGCAGATGCTGCTGCGATGATGTCGCTATAGTAGATGACAGTGCGCTGCCAGCTGGTGACGCAGATGTTACTGCGCTGGCAGTTGACGCAGATGCTGCTGCGATGATGTCGCTATCGTAGATGACGGTGCGCTGGCAGTTGGTGACGCAGATGTTAGTGCGCTGGCAGTTGATGACGCAGATGCTGCTGCGATGATGTCGCTATCGTAGATGACGGTGCGCTGGCAGTTGGTGACGCAGATGCTGCTGCGCTGGCAGTTGATGACGCAGATGCTGCTGCGATGATGTCGCTATCGTAGATGACGGTGCGCTGGCAATTGGTGACGCAGGTGCTGCTGCGCTGGCAGTTGATGACGCAGATGCTGCTGCGATGATGTCGCTATAGTAGATGACAGTGCGCTGGCAGTTGGTGACGCAGATGTTACTGCGCTGGCAGTTGATGACGCAGATGCTGCTGCGATGATGTCGCTATCGTAGATGACGGTGCGCTGGCAGTTGGTGACGCAGGTGCTGCTGCGATGGCAGTTGATGACGCAGATGCTGCTGCGATGATGTCGCTATAGTAGATGACAGTGCGCTGCCAGTTGGTGACGCAGATGTTACTGCGCTGGCAGTTGATGACGCAGATGCTGCTGCGATGATGTCGCTATCGTAGATGACGGTGCGCTGGCAGTTGGTGACTCAGATGCTGCTGCGCTGGCAGTTGATGACGCAGATGCTGCTGCGATGATGTCGCTATCGTAGATGACGGTGCGCTGGCAATTGGTGACGCAGGTGCCTCTGCGCTGGCAGTTGATGACGCAGTCGCTGCTGCGCTGGCAGTTGATGACGCAGATGCTGCTGCGATGATGTCGTCGCTACTGATGACGGCGCGGTGGCAGTTGGTGACGCAGATGCTGCTGCGTTGGCAGTTGGTGACGCAGATGCTGCTGCGATGGCAGTTGGTGACGCAGATGCTGCTGCGTTGGCAGTTGGTGACGCAGGTGCTGCTGCGCTGTTCTAATATTGATGACGCTGCTTCTGCTCTCGGCGCGCTGGCAGTTGGTTACGCAGATGCTGCTGCGATGATGGCGTCGCTACTGATGACGGCGCGCTCGCAGATGCAGATGACGCAGATGCTGCTGCCCTGGCAGTTGGTGACGCAGTTGCTCCTGCGATGCTCTCGCTGCCGTAGATGATGGCGCGCTGGCAGTTGATGACGCAGGTGTTGCTGCGCTGGCAGTTGATGACCCAGATGCTGCTGCGATGTTGTCGTCTTCATAATAACTTTTCAGTTCGCTTATATGACTGGTGCGCGTTTTTGTCGTTATTGGGCTACGCAATTGAACGATGACGGGCGAAATGAACCCGCTTACTGTGTATGGCCCGTGATATTTTGGAGCTAGTTTGGATGCGAAGTTATCCACAGCTTTAGAGAGGTGGTGTTATTTCACGAGCACTTGGTCTCCAATCTGTGGGGTCCATTTACGTCGGCGTAAGTTGTAGTGCCTTGCTTGATCCTGCGCTGCGCGTTCCATATTGCGGCGTACGATTTTGAAGATCTCCTGTAACTGAGATGCCTTTTCGTTTGGTGTATGAGGGGTTTGCCCAGTGCCCAGAGTGTATTGATCGTAGATAGCGTTAGGAAGCCTAGGCTCTCTTCCTTGGAGCAAAAAGGCGGGACTGTAACCTGTCGAGTCAGAAACGCTGGTGTTGATGGCGAGAGATATTTCGGGCAGTAGTTCATCTCATGTTCGGTAATCATTGCCCGTCAGTTGTGCTATCATTCTTTTGATGGTTCGGTTCAATCGTTCTGTGGGGTTCTCTTGCGGGGTGTATGGTACCGTGAATTCATGTCTTACTCCCATGTCTTTTAGAAACCTTTTGAATCCTTTCGAAGTGAACTGCGCTTCGTTGTCCGTGATCAAGACCTTTGGTGTTCCAAAACGTGCTAGTATTCACTCTCTGAAGGCTTTCCTGAGGGTGTCACTGGTGGCTTTTCGAAGCGGTATCATCTCAGTCCACTTTGAGAATCAATCGAAGAATACCAAAAGCATTGAGTTTCCGTGTTTTGATCTAGGTAATGGTCCGATAAAGTCAGCGCACAGCATGCTCCATGGCTCTTCGGCAATCTGGGAAAGCATCTTTCCTGCTGCCCGCTGCTGATTTGGTTTTTACTGTTGGCACGATGTGCACGTCCGCACGTATCGGCTTATGTCTCTGAACATACCGGGCCAGTAGTACCGGTTTGTAATTCTTGCGATGGTCTTGCGGATGCCCATATGGCCAGCGCTTGGATCGTCGTGGTTTTCTTTTAGCACCTTGTCCCGATCAAAACTAGGAACACAAAGCTTCCAAGGCGCATAGTCTTCATCGTTTGCGGTTGCCGGAATATGACGGTACAGCATGCCATTTTCCTTGGCATAGTCTGGGTATTTCTCAGGGTTTTGCTGGATCTCTTCTTCTTTCTTTTTTAGCCACTTGCAAGTGAGAGGGGTACTTTCCTGTTCCATATTTGACATTCTGAACAATGTTTCGCGCGGTTGTCGGGATAGAGCGTCTGCCACCACGTTCAATTTGCCTTTCGATATTGGATGTCAAATGTGTATTGCTGTAGTTCCAAAGCCCATCTAGCTATGCGCCCTGAAGGACTTTCGATTGAATTTAACCATTTCAAGGAGAGATGGTCGGTGATGACTGTGAATTTATATCCTTCTAGATAGAGTCGCATCTTGCGAATAGCCCATACGATGGCCAAACACTCCTTTTCAGTCGGGGAATAGTTTTTCTCTGCCTTGTTGAGATGCCCGCTGGCATATGCTATAACTCTTTCGTTATCATCGTGTTCTTGCGTGAGGACTGCTCCTAGGCCATAATCACTATCGTCCGTCTGTAGTTTAAATTCCTTTGTAAAATCTGGGCATGCTAGTACCGGCGCTTCTGTTAATTTTGTTTTAAGCGTTTTGAATGCCTGTTGTTGGTCTTCTCCCCACTTCCAATGTCTTCCTTTCTTCAATAGCTCCGTTAGTGGGTGAACTACATCTGCGAACTCAGGTACAAAGCGCCTATACCAGGAAGCGATGCCTAAGTGTTTAAATTCGCTGCTTGTAGTCGCCAAAATACTTCTTTCAGGTGGCGCATATGCTCCTCCAACGAGGATCCGATCACTATTATGTCGTCTAGATACGCAAATGCGTGCGGTTCCATGTCTGGACCGATGACTTGGTCTAACGCACGTTGAAACGTCGCGGGGGCGGAATGTACAGTAAATGCAGTATATGGTTTACTACTTTCCTCCATAGGAATTTGCCAGTAGCCGTTTTTCAAGTCTAGTGTGCTTATGAAGTTAGCGCTTTTCAATCGGTCCAGAATATGGTGAATTCGTGGTAATGGGTATACATCGGGGACCGATTTTGCATTAAGCTGTCGATAGTCGACACAAAGTCTCCACTTTCCGGTTTTATTTTCAACTAAGACGATAGGTGCACTATGCGGGCAACGCGATGTCTCGATGCACCCTTTGTTAATCAGTTCATCGATTTCCTGGTTAATTATTCCTTGCATTGCGGGATTTCTTGGAAAATATCTTTGCTTGATAGGCTGCTCATCCCTCCTGATGATCTTGTGTGCCGTAATGTTAGATACTCCTGTGAGGTCTTCAAATTTTTTTAGATCTGCACTCATAAACTTATTATCTCTTCTTGGTTTGGATTGTCCATTCCTGGTTCCAATCCATCTTCTCGTACAACTGTACAGCACGCTGTTCTAGGTTCTATCGTCTGATTCCTGGGTTCCTTAAGAGTGACCGTATAGTCACCACATTGTATCTTTGCTTCCATTTTTATTAGGAAGTCCATGCTTAATATGAGGTCGTCGATTACTTCCGGTAGTAAGATTAACTCTGTTTCGCTATGTCTTTCTCTGAGTCTGATGTTGATTTTCAGCTGTTGAGTGGCTTCCTTCGTGATACCATCAGCCATGCGTATGCGTGTGAGTATGCGTTCGATTTTTCCTGCTTCTTGGACGTGATCCGCCAGTGACCTGCTGATAAAACTTCGTGTTGCTCCGGTGTCGATTGTTGCCTCTACCATGTGGTTACCTAATGTAACTAATGCGGCAACATAATTTCCGTTTTGTCTTATGGCATTTAGTGGCGAGGTTGATCGACCTGGGTATCCGCTTGTACTCGCCGTGGACGGTACCCCAGGTAGTTTCCCGATTGTCTTCTGCAGCAATTGATAGTAAGAGTGCCCCTTCTTCCACACTCCCAGCAAAAGTTAAGCGTGGGGTTCCTACACTCATACCTGAAGTGGCCATCTTGTCCACAACGTCGGCATGCTGTTCGCGGGTTAATGGGGTGCTCTGTTACCTGTGTCATCATGCGGTGATTTTCTTCTCGACTTCGTGGAGGTGCTGTTCTGGTCGGCAATGGATCCGTTCGTAGGCTCTCAAAGTCGTCTGCGAGGCTGATCAGCTCTTCGAGTGTTGCAAAGTCCTTTCTTTTTATGTAGAGCTGATACTCTTGCAGACTGTTGCGGTAAATGCGCTCTAGTTTTTCTGCTTCGGAATGTTGCGCATTACGCATTAGGTTTTGAAGATCGATGAGGTAATCCTTAAATTTTTCCCTTGACCGTTGGTGTCGTTGTCGAATATCATCTTCTAGGCGTTCAAAGTATTTGGCTGGCAAGAAGAATTGCAAGAAGTCATTCTTATATTTGTCCCATTCCTGCCATTGTTGGTTATTGTTTCGGAACCATTTCAGTGCATTGTCTTTCAGAAGTTCAGGCATTGTTCGCGGTAAGAGGTTCTTGTTCAAGCCATATGCTTCGGCCAGTTCTTCCACTCTTTCTATGAAAGCCAATGGTTCCTTGCTGCCATCAAATTTGATAGACCATTATCTGACTTTGTCTATCACCGCGGCATACGATGTTTGGTTCGCTGTTACATTCTCTGCGTGTGAAGTCGATGCCTGTTCGTCTGTCGCTGTTGAAGTGTAGAGGTGGGGTTGAATGCCTGTTTCAGTGGGTGGCATCTCTAAAGTTGGTACGTCGGTGAATTTTGCTGGTGATGGTGCTCTGGAATGTTTCGTTTCCAGCTCGAGGAGACGTTGTTCCAGTCCTGGCTTCTGTCCTTGTTCTGTGATGAAGGCTGCAAAATTTTTACGGGATTCTTGAACAGTTCCGGTATTTTCAAATCCAAACTCCTCTGAGTAAATTTGAAGCTCGTCTTTTCGGAGAAAGTATACCCATGAGGTACTGACCATTTTCTTGCATTTTCTATTTCTTGATATATGTGTTGTTTTTTTTTCTTTTATATTTTTTTTTCTATTTTTATTTATTTTTCTTGATTTTAAAGTCCCTGCTAGGGCGCCATTTGTAACGAACCCTCCAGTTCGTTTGCAATTGCTGGGGTAGGCTCAGCGAGTAAGCCAAGGGTTCAAACTCGGTAGTTTTAGTTTTAATTTACAAGTAATCTTTATTGGGCATTTCTTTTATCTATTTAATACTATTACTTTAATAGGATTAAATTTTAAATGTAAATATTCAAAAAAGTAATATTATATTTTATATAAAATAAATTAAATCATTATTCAAAATATTAATAATTTCTGTGATTATTATTGTTTAGTAATATTCTATTATATAAAATTAATTAATTATATTATTATGTATACTTCGTGTATTTACTTATATGAAGTGAAACAACCTGAGCTAGAAGGGTGTAAACGCCTTCACTACGACATAACCTGTGCTTAAAGGGTGTAAACGCCGTTACTATGAAAAACCTGAGCTTAAAGGGTGTGAACGCCTTTGCTATGAAAACCTGAGCTTAAAGGGTGTGAACGCCTTTACTATGAATACCCTGTGCTTAAAGGGTGTAAGCGCCTTTACTGTGAAAACCTGAGCTAAGTCTTGCACATGTGCACGCGCCTGAGCTCTTGTCAAGACTGCTGAGCTTAAAGGGTGTGAACGCCTTTACTATGAATACCCTGTGCTTAAAGGGTGTAAACGCCTTTACTATGAAAAATCTGAGCTTAAAGGGTGTGAACGCCTTTACTATGAAAACCTGAGCGTAAAGGGTGTAAACGCCTTTACTATGAAAACCTGAGCTTAAAAGGTATGAACGCCTTTACTATGAAAACCTGAGCTTAAAGGGTGTGAACGCCTTTACTATGAAAACCTGAGCTAAGTCTTGCACATGTGCACGCGCCTGTGCTCTGGTTAAGACTGATTTTCCTTTTTTTTTATTTGCTTGCGCTGTTTTTCTGTTTCACTGTTCGGTTGTTTTGTTTACATGCATGTGTATGCATGTATGCGTGTATGTATATATTTATTTGTTTTGAATGTTATTTTAACAATAGGTATATTATAGGCTATATAATATAAAGTGTATATTGTTAATGATAAAATAAAAATACTATAATATTATCTCGAATTTCAGCATTTTATGTTTTATTAATTCTGTTCTTTTTATTTATTTTTATTTTATTTGCTTTTTTCTTAAATTCAGTTTATTCATTTTCTTTTGTTATTTAATATATACAGTGAGTAACATTAATATTCGGTTTTTTTATTTTCTTCAGTATATGTTGCTTTCTTGTATTAAAAACATAAAAAATTCGGAAGTTTTATATTTGGATACTAATTATATATATTTAAAGAATGAGATCATAGAGTTTTCAAAATAAAATCTAGTAAAAGGAAGAAAAAATATAAACAATTAAAAACTAAAAAAATTCATGTTACATTAATATTCGGTTTTTTTCAATAAAGTGATGATAACTATTGTTAATACACGAACACGCCGATCCAACTCGTCCCATAAATTCTCTATAGGATTTAAGTCGGGAGATTGAGGAGGCGTATCGATTGCTTTTGGGCAATTGTAGAGCAACCATTCTCGAACTACGTGTGCCTTATGTTTTGGATCATTATCCTGGTAAAGTTTAAATGTTCTTAAAATCCCCATTTTTTCCGCTGATTGCTTCAAATTTTCTCTCAAAATATTAAGGTAAGACTCTTTGTTCATGATTCCATCGACGAAAGTTAAGTTTCCAACTCCTTTGGCCGAAATACACCCCCAAACCATTACGCTACCACCACCGTGCTTAACTGTAGGTTTGGTGTTTTTGTTTTTTAGCTCCTCATTTGGTTTTCGCCAAACCATAACTCGACCGTCACTTCCGAAGAGGTTGAATTTACTTTCGTCAAGGAATATGACGTCATTCCACCGGGCTGCGTCCTTTTTGATGTGATCCTTAGCAAAATTCAGCCTTAAGCTACGATTCCGAGCATTTACAAATGGCTTCTTTCTCGCTACTCGGCCGTTATAACCTTTTGCTTTTATGGTGCGTCGAATTGTCTGTGCGGAAACTGTCTTACCATAGGCTGTGGCTACTTCGGAAGCTATTTTTGGTGCACTCAAGCGAGGGTTATCCTTTATATTTTGCAAAATTTTTCTTTCTTCCCGTTCAGTCAATTTCTTCGGGCGCCCTTTTTGTTTAATTGATAATACTCTTCCTTCTTCCCTGTATCTTCTGACTATGTCGCCAACAGTACTTCGTTTCATGTTCAACATTTCAGCAATTTCACTATAGGTTTTCTTTTTAACATAGTAATTAACAACGAGTTCTCTTTTTTCAATTGATGTATTTTTGCCCTTGCGCCCCATTGCGTTTATTTACTTAACTTATTATTTGCAGTTAAAATGACGTTGTATTTTGAGGTAAGATAGTAAGGCGAAATAACGGCTTTTGGTTTAAATACTTCAAATTCAACATTTAAACCGAATTTGAAACACAGGGTGTCACTCATTTAAAAAAACCGAATATTAATGTTACATGAATTTTTTAGTTTTATTATGTTTATAATTGTTTCTTTTTCATTTTACTAGATTTTATTTTGAAAACTATATGATCTCATTCTTAAAATATGTATATATAATATGCAAACATAAAATTTGAGAATTTTTATTTTTTTTATAAAAGAAAATTAGATATAAAGACGAAATTAAAAAAACCGAATATTAATGTTACTCACTGTATATATACGTATGTCTATACATTTATATATTCTTATTTCTAAATATTCATACACACTTTGTTTTTACATTTCATTTAATGTTTGTTTTTATATTTCACTTAATGTTTGTGGGACAGAAATTGATCCACAATTTCTTGTCCTCACCAGGGAAACAGTTGCTTTTTTCCACTTTGTTTTATATATATAGATTTATATATTTATACATATAAAAATTCAAAAATTAACTTACTCCCTCAGATTTTCATTGCCAATATTGTGAACCATTTTTACATGGTGAATAATCGCAGTAGTGCTGCCTCCACGACACGAACATTTAAAATCCAGGTCTGGGTTCCTATTGTAATATTTGTATTCATAGGCGCCGCCGGAAGCTCATCTCAACTGGTGGACCAGCATACAACTGGGGGGAGCAGAACATTTTTTACAATAAAAAAATATGTTTTCATTAAAACATTTTTTATTATACTAAAAATGTCATTATGATGAGAAAACATATCAATAAAATGTTAGTTCACGTACTTTAATTGCAGGCAGAGATTAAAAGAAGAGAAATGAAATGAGAAAAGAAATGTCACAAAGAGAAAAAGAGTAGAAAAAGGAAACAGAAAACTCAAAAGAAATTTGCAAATTAACAGCTCATTGAACGACTTGACAGCTTTTTTGAAACCCAAAAATATTGTGTAAGTTCGAGTTTTGTAAAATAGTTGGAACTATTATAAACTATATTTATAGCTATAGTACGTGAATACTTTACTAGTAAAAATTTGTAACAATTTGTAACAATTTTTTGTAAGTCAACAAACCTTATACATATATTACAAAAATATTTATATAAAAAAAAGTTAAAAAAAGTCATGCTAAGAGAAACGAAACATTTTTCAATGAGAGTATAAGTTAACACACGTATCCGCTCCAGTTGTAATACGAGGATGGTACGTGACAATTTGTCAATTTTGCCGCATATTCCATTCCCACATAAGCCAAATGCTGAGCCAACAAAATATAACAGCAGCAAGCCAAAAATAACGGCAGCGCTGCAACAGCAGATTCAACCGGTACAACAACAACAACAACAATAGCAGTGCAGGCAATACAAGAACAATAGCAACAACCACTAAGGTGCAGCTAAAAGTCCAACAACAATATCAACGACAAAAGCGCAGCTGAAGCGACAAGTATAGGAAGATATAATAAGTTTATTTGGAGTTGTTTAAGTTAGTCTAAGAAGAGCATCTAATAAAGTTATTACACTGGCACATAGTGCCAATTAAATCAAGTGTTTTTATTTCGAAAACCTTAATTGGCGCCCAACGTGGGGCCACTAAAAAAATTCTTTATAAAAAGGAAAATTGAAAGTGGCCAGTGAGCTCGAACTCGCGTTAAAAATTTTCTATATTGAAAAAAAACAGCGTTAAAAATTTTCTATATTGAAAAAAACAGCGTAAAAATTTTCTAAATTGGAAAAAAACAACGTAAAATTTTTTATATTGAAAAAACTGAAGTGGAAAAAATCCAAAATCTCCTGAAAAACGAACTGAAGTGGAAAAATCTAAATTTTTCTTTTTTGAAAAAACTGAAGTGAAAAAATCTAAATTTTTCTATACTGAAAAAATTGAAGTAAAAAATTCTAAAATCTAATGAAAAATAAAACTGAAGTGAAAAAATCTAAATTTTTCTATACTAAAAAACTGAAGTAAAAAAATCTAAAATCTTCTGAAAAATAAAACTGAAGTGAAAAAATCTTAATTTTTCAATACTGGAAAAAACAAGTGAAAAATATCTAAAATTTTTCTGAAAAGAACTGAATTGGAAAAAACCTTCCAGTACCTACCTGAAACGAGAAAGGAAAAACGTTCGTTAATTCACGAAGGAGTCAATTACTGCCGCAGCTGCAGAGAATATCCCGTATTTGTTGCACCCACCGAAGCAATCGAGATTTTAAGAAATGATGAGTAGAATATTTTATATGTAAGTGAATGTTTACTTAAGAATTGAGTTCTTCCAGATGTTTTGTATGTCTTTGAATTAATTAGAAAAATTTTAAATTAATTAAAAAGTTTTTTTTGAAGAAAAAACCCTTGTACTTTTACTAAATCTCAGTCAATTAACTGTTGAAGAAAACCTAGAATCTGAAAATAAAGATAACAAATAGTTAGTAATAAAGAAAGTTGTAACGATTGAGATGGATCCTCAAGCTCTTCAAGCCATCGTTAATGCCGCAATAAGGGCTGCAACGGAACAAACAAGACGAGAATTCCAGGGTTCCGTCGACGAGTTGACCGCTAGATTAAAAACCCTAGAAACACCGACCACCGTTACGCAATACGAACCAGTAACAATTGACCCGACCGTCAGATGTGAGGAATCACTCGATCTTATAAAATCACTACCGGAGTTCGGTGGCGATAGAGCCACCTACGTATCATGGAGGCAGGCTGCCCATGCTGCGTATAAACTTTTTGAGGAATTTGACGGTAGTTCCAAGCACTACCAGGCGGTTGCCATTTTGAGAAATAAGGTGGTGGGCTCGGCAAATATGGTTTTGTCATCCTTCAATACCATTTTAAATTTTCACGCCATAATCGCTCGTCTAGACTTCACTTACGCCGACAAGAGGCCCATCTACCTGGTAGAGCAGGAAATGTCTACCTTAAGGCAAGGGCAACGCACAATCTCCCAGTTCTACGACGACGTGGAACGGAAACTGTCATTAATAGTAAACAAAAATATTATGACACATTACGGTAATACGGAACTAATAAACTCCCTTAATAATAAGTACCGACAAGACGCCCTTCGAGTGTTCATCTCGGGACTTAACAAACCCCTCTGTGACATTCTTTTCTCCTCCAGACCGACAGACATGCCAACAGCTCTAGCTCTTGCCCAAGAGCTTGAATCAAACCATGCACGATCCCTTTTCGCACAGGCATTTATAAGCCCAAATCGAAACCAAGTGGGTACTTTCACAAAACTTAATAATTATGGCCCTCATAATTCACCCCACTATCGAAGAGTAACGAACGCGTATCCTCGACCAGTGCCTATGGACACAGACCCAACGTCATCCCGCTTTAGGCACAATAAGCCAGAGGGACTGTTCCGCAACACTGCGCCAAACTTCAACAGAAATCCCTTCCTAAGCCCTAATCCTCAAGCTATCCGACCAGCGAAAAGACCTATTGAGAGCGATAGATTGCCAGCCAATAAGCTACAACGTGTGAACCATTTGAGGCAGCGCGGACGCGATGACCGGGACACACCCGGGTTTTATGTTGCCAAAAACCTCTACTTCCCCGGGGATTACGAGGACGAAGATGGAGACGACGACGGCGATATCCCAGAGGACGAGGAGATTGAGGCAACGGACGAGATTAATTTTTTAGAACAGGATCCCTCCTGCCCTACGTCACCAGAACACTGGCAGGGAGGAAATTAAAATTCTTAATAGATACGGGTGCCGCAAAGAATTACATTACAAATTTAGAAACCCTCAAAGGTGTCAAGCATATTGAAAATCCATTCCTAGTTAAATCAATTCACGGTACCGAAAAAATCCAAAGAAAGTGCACCATGAATATTTTCGACACAAACGCTCAGTTTTTTATTCTTCCGTCACTCCAAACATTCGATGGCATTATCGGTTTCGATTTTCTCAAGGAAATTGGTGCGACTCTTGATATGAAAAAAGGAATGATTTGCTACAATAATAAACGGGAAGCCCTCTTGTATTTTTTTTGCCGCGAGGTGAACAATATTTTATCAAACCCAAATCACAAAAAACAAGTCTCTCTCATTATCAAAGAACAGGCAGGAGTTTTTGCAGATCCAAATGAAGCCTTGCCCTATAATACCAATATCGTAGCGACAATCCGAACAAACGATGACCAACCAGTTTACTCCAAGTCCTATCCTTACCCAATAGCCGCATCCGAGTTTGTGAATAAGGAAATTTCCGAACTACTACGAGACGGTATCATTAGGCCTTCTCGCTCTCCGTATAACAATCCAATATGGGTCGTAGGCAAGAAAGGAACCACTGAGACAGGAGAGCGTAAAATGCGTTTGGTCATTGACTTTAGGAAACTCAATGAAAAAACAACAAGCGACAGGTACCCGATTCCGGACACCTCGGTTATTCTCTCAAATTTAGGGAAATCTTCCTACTTTACTACTCTAGATCTCAAGTCTGGCTTCCACCAGATAAATCTCGCTGAGCGTGACAGAGAAAAGACAGCTTTTTCTGTCAATAACGGCAAGTACGAGTTCTGTAGACTTCCATTTGGATTGAAAAATGCTCCAAGCATTTTTCAGCGAGCAATTGACGACATTCTTAGGGACGAGATAGGCAAAAGTTGTCACGTTTACATAGATGACGTAATTATATTCTCCTCTAGCTATGAACAACATACGAAGGATATAAGGCGTGTCTTGAAGAAACTTTTTGAAGCTAACATGAGGATTTCACTAGAAAAAACAAAATTCTTCAAAGAAGAGGTGGAATTCCTTGGCTTCGTTGTTTCCAAGAACGGGCTGAAAACCTGTCCGGACAAAGTAAAGGATATCATTAATTACGAGGTTCCTAAGACACTCCGAGGCTTAAGATCATTTCTTGGATTGTCTGGTTACTACAGACGATTTATCAGGGACTATGCGTTAATTGCTAAACCGCTAACAAGATACTTGCGAGGCGAAAATGGAAATATTGGTGCTAACCAATCAAAAAACGTTCGGATAGATTTCGATCAAGAAGCACAAAAAGCCTTTAGCAAAATAAAGGAAATACTGGCGTCAGAGGACGTACTTCTACTTTATCCTGATTACGAAAAGCCATTCGAACTAACCACAGATGCATCGTCACATGCTTTAGGAGCAGTTCTCTCTCAAGAGGGACGGCCTATAACCATGATTTCCAGGACTCTCTCTTCGACTGAAGAGAATTACGCAACTAATGAACGTGAACTGCTCGCAATAGTTTGGGCTTTACAAAAGCTCAGAAATTATCTTTATGGTGTTAAGCAGTTGAGTATTTTTACTGACCATCAGCCTCTCACGTTCGCTATATCAGATAAAAATCCTAACTCAAAGTTGAAAAGGTGGAGAGCGTTTGTTGAGGAATTTTCACCCAAATTCTTTTATAAACCTGGTAGGGCGAACGTTGTAGCCGACGCCTTGTCGAGGCAACATATCAATGCTTTAGGAAACTCTAGCAATTCATCAAACACGGTCCACAGTGAGGAGTCACTGACAAAAACAATTCCCACTGTTGAGAATCCCATAAACTGTTTCAGAAATCAGCTTATCCTAGAAGAAGGAAATACTGAAACAACTACGTCAAAAATACTTTTCAAATCCCAAGTTAGACATCGTATTGTTTTTTCCAATATAGATAATCTTCTGAAGACTTTTAGGTCATGCGTCAATCCCAACGTAGTCAACGGAGTATTGTGTGACCTACCTACCTTGGCCAAGATTCAGGATAAAGTTATCTCAATGTTCCCTGCTGTTAAATTCCTACGTGCAGCAAAGCAGGTGACAGACATCTTTAATAAAAATGACCAAAGGGAAATCTTGCAAGCGGAGCACAATAGAGCCCATCGTTCGGTGCAAGAAAACCTTAAACAAGTTCTGGACGATTACTATTTCCCTGACATGCGTAAGAGCCTAAAAGAAATAACTTCAAATTGTAGAATCTGTAGGGAGGCAAAGTATCAGCGTCACCCTCCGAACCCGGAGATTGGCAAAACACCCTTACCTCAAAGGCCTGGTGAAATTTTGCACATCGACATCTACTCTACTGACAATCAACACTTTCTAACTTGTGTTGATAAATTCTCAAAATTTGCCATAGTTTCGGCAATAAATTCCAGATCAATAGTTGACATTAAAGAACCCATACTACAAATTTTAAATTTTTTCAAGGACACCAAGACAATTGTCTGTGATAATGAAAAATCTTTTCATTCACATACAATTAGCTCGCTAGTAAGAGACCATTTTGGGATAAACATATTTACAACACCTCCACATCATAGCACTACGAACGGACAGGTTGAGCGATTCCACAGTACGCTTTCAGAAATAGCCAGATGTACAAAATTAACACAAGGTATAAACGACACGATTGACTTAATTCTACTCGCCACTGCGAAATACAACAGGACAATTCATTCTACCACAAATAAACGACCGATAGATATTGTCCATTCTATGCCCGAAGCTCTGCGAAAAGAAATCGAATCAAGAATAGCTAAAGCGCAACACGCAGAATTGCAGAGACTCAATTCTGGGAAAAAAACTAGACAGTTCGAACCAGGGGAAAAGGTTTATGTTAAAACGAATAGAAGAATAGGGAACAAATTTACAAAGCTCTATATCGAAAAAGTAGTTGAAAAAGACTTAGGAACTACTTTATTGATTGAGGGTAAAGAGGTCCATAAAAGTAATATAAGGTAATATTCTTGTATTTTCAGGCTTTTTATACTGGCAATCGCTCAAGCGAAACGAGCCAAATTTTTGAATTACACCGATTCACACTAAATTCCGATAACCGATGGAGCAGTGGCTGTTTACAATAGCTACGGGTTCCTACTGCATAGAACAAACCTGACCGATTATGAAACCATAGCCCATGATACCGAAAACTTACTCGACCACTTCCCACAGTCGCACATGAGAAAATTACTTAAAGCAGATGTGGATCAGATCTTTAACCTACTTAGCGCGCTCAGAATCCACCATCGACAATCGCGAAGCATCAATTTTTTGGGAACGGCACTAAAATACATTGCTGGCACCCCAGATTTCGATGATTTTAATCAGGTGGCCACTAAGGAGGAAGCTTTAATAGAGGCTAATGAAAGACAGGTCCTTATAAATACCGAAATGCAGATTAGAATTAACCAATTAACAAAGACGGTAAACAAGCTTCTCAATGTTACAATAAAAAAAGAAATAGATACCGGACACCTATTCGAACTAGCTATAGCCAGAAACAAGGCCATAATAACGAGTATTGAGGATACCATCTATTCGGTCATTCTTGGAAAAGTTAATGTAATAAATCCTATTATACTAGATAGTACTGAAATACAAAATTTGTTAATCGCGGAACACTTTGCAAATATTAGTATAAGTGATATTTTAAGTATTTCAAAACAGAAAATATTCCAAGATAGCAATAGTATCCATTTCGTAATCAAGTATCCAAAAATTGAAGAAATATGTAGTAAAATTAAGATATTGCCTGTAATAAGTAAACATAAGATCCTAATGTTAGAGACAAATACCGTTGCCAACTGCAAAATATTACATGAACCTCTCGGAAATTGCAGAGATGCAGCCACAATCACATTCTGCCAACCTCTAAAAGGAAACTCCTGCGTGCGACAATTACTGAACAATAATTTCGCAACCTGCAAGACCACTTCGGCGTACCATATAACACCAGTTGAAGAGATCGATGATGGACTAGTAATTGTGAATGATCAGACAGCTGAGATACAGGAAGGAAATAACTCAGCAATCTTGATGCATGGAACCCTTCTTGTAACTTTCGAAAGTGAAATAACCATAAACGGTACAACTTTTACGAATTGGAAGAAAATCAGTCATTCACACCCTCAACCCGCATCAGTTAAATTTGTCAATATCACGGAACATGTTACGCTGTTATCACTTCCGTACTTGCATGAAGTTAATATAAAAAACATTGGCCATATTGCCAGCCTGAAAGAACTAATCCATCAACAATCTACGCAATGGCTACTAATTTTCATTTCTTCGATAGTAACAGTCGTAATCATTGTTATAGTTTTGTTAATCACAAAACGTCGCAAGAAGATTAACAACGTCATAGCCTTAGAAAGAGTTTTAAAAGAAACCGGGGACGGCTCCTCTTAACGGGGGGAGAAGTTAACACACGTATCCGCTCCAGTTGTAATACGAGGATGGTACGTGACAATTTGTCAATTTTGCCGCATATTCCATTCCCACATAAGCCAAATGCTGAGCCAACAAAATATAACAGCAGCAAGCCAAAAATAACGGCAGCGCTGCAACAGCAGATTCAACCGGTACAACAACAACAACAACAATAGCAGTGCAGGCAATACAAGAACAATAGCAACAACCACTAAGGTGCAGCTAAAAGTCCAACAACAATATCAACGACAAAAGCGCAGCTGAAGCGACAAGTATAGGAAGATATAATAAGTTTATTTGGAGTTGTTTAAGTTAGTCTAAGAAGAGCATCTAATAAAGTTATTACACTGGCACATAGTGCCAATTAAATCAAGTGTTTTTATTTCGAAAACCTTAATTTATATTATAATCAAGAGTTTGCGTGACTATCAGATATATTTTTTCGGCGTTTTTCGCTGAGTAGTTCCCAATTGAAAAAAGTTAGAACTAAACGGAACTAAACGCAATGAGAGT